>BGZK01000206.1:0-608488 GCA_005406025.1 Eumeta japonica | reverse complement strand
TCTATACCGACTCAGGGTGATAATACCAAATTTTTAATTTATTATTTTTCAGTAATATTCAAAAGGGTATTTCCACTTTTAGCACCTGAAAAAAAAATAGCATACTGTACCATACGACACCAGCCTGTAATTGAAATGTACAAAAAATAAAAGTACTACAATCACAGTTATTTATTTCTTGTCACTATCAAAATAGAAAAGCATAGAATTATAACATTGAAAAAATTTACCTTCATTTGTGGCACACAAGTCACAAATGTAAATGTGAGGATATACCATATATTTTTAAACCATATAAATCTCTTACAAAGGACCTTATTATAATCTTTTTTAGATGTAATTTCGAATGACACTGTTACTTCTTAACCAAAGAGAAAGAAAGAATGAAGACATTCGTTGACGGTAAGAGAAAGAATAAGAGCACATGGTATGCCACACCCACTACAAAGCCAATTTTGTTCATGTAGGAATACTTCTATGCTTTTCTATTTCGATGCTTGTCACATTAGCAGTGTAATTTAAAATGATAGAGCAATTAACTTTAAAAATAGGCAGGATGAGTATCGCTAACCAGTGATCGACTTTCCTCAGTGTAAGTCTGCTCAGTAATATGTATGACCCATGAGACACATATTTATATATAGTGTTGTTTGCATATACTGTCAATTTCATTATATTGACATTGTATCAGAAATATTAAATGATATATCATGTTAGGGAAAAATCTGTCACAACCAAAGTGATAAAAAAAGATAACTTTTATTAGGGAATGATGAAATCTACATTTTCCTTTTTTTTTTCATTTAGACTTAATTCCAAGTATTTGAATTAAAAACCTGAAGATTCATACTAATGTGTATGGTAATTAAATATGAAAATTATTTCGATGGGGTGCAAATTGTACTAATACAGTTTACAAATCATTTTTTTTTTCTCAGTAAAATACTTGTACATATATTAAAATTTATATGTTTTGTAAATTCCCCAAATAATTGATGTGTAGAGAATTCGTAATACAATAATAAAAATAATTTAAATCCATCTATATACCATGCAATTTGTAGTCTATATTTTCAGGCCAATAGTTCTTAGTAAAAGTGGATTTTCATGTTATTCGTGTGGCATGAGAAAAGGTATTAAAAGTAATAATTGTGCATCTATTTAATTAAATATAGAAATAGCCTTCAATAAACAGAATGTAATAAAGCCTGTATTTGGTGTTTATTAATCCTTAAAATCAGGTATGAATACCACATTCATTTTTGTAACTAATATTGTTACATAAAAGAAAAAATTGTACTCTTTTAAGAACTTTAAAAGTAAAATGAAGCATATAAAAAAATAACACAACAAATGGAACTAAGGACGACTCCCATATTTAAATATATGTATATATATGTAAAATTCAGTTTTTATCCTGTTTTTTTTATACTGTTGCATTGTATTTTTCTGTACCCTTTTGTATTTTGCTATACTTTCAAGAACTCCGTTACTGAAAATAATGATAGCTGTCAATTTTTTTACAATAATTTTAAATGACTCCTTCATTCTCGGTTCACTTAGACAAATATTCTTAGCCCACCGTCATGCATTGATTTGTTTATTGTTTAACAATATTTTGTCCTTTTTATAAATTTTAATATGATTTATCTTGTTTTGCTAATTACCAATGTATTAATTTCATTCTGTTATTGAGGTCTGTTTAGTAATATTTTATTTTGTATATCAAATTGAAATTTATTTTTTTCATATTTGTGTGATATATCCTACAATATAATATACTAAATATATAAAAGTGATTGAAGTTATTTTTTTCTGTTTTTATTACCTATTTTATTTTATTTGTTAAAAAGAATTTCAATTTTGTGCCGGGAAAATTATTGGATATTTACTGCTGCCCAATTTTGCTAACACAATAATGTTATAGAAGTTGAGTCCTAAACTCAATGTAAAGGGATATGTATGAAAAATCATATAATGTAATGCAGTAAAGTACAACAAATTTCCAAAGATATTAATGACATTAATACATATCACATCATTTTCTTAATGTTGCCAATTTTATTGCATTTGTGCCAATTATTTTGATGAACGTACTCTCCACAATCTGTAAAACATATCAAGGTATTTTAACTATTTTTTAAATCAAACTTTGCATTCTTATATCCTAGGAAATGCACATTTCCTAGGAGGTAATCTGAAGAGTGATCAGTATTAAAAACTTGACTCTAAAATTGCTAAATGGTAATGGGATGGAAATTTGGTATGAAAGTTTCTTGAGTTTTAGTGTAACAAGATATTTTTATCTGGAAAAATATACAATTACTGTGATAGCTAGGTATTAAGCATAGTTCTGTACCTCTATATGCAAATGGTTAAACAGGTTTTGATTAAATTTGGTTGAGATTGCTTAGATTCCGAAATAACTACAAAAATGAAGCTCAAATTTGATTTTTTTTTTTATTTAGTTCACAAGGGAAATAACATCTAAATAATGAATGCTTACCAAAGTGGACAAACCTATCATATATAACTAAATCTTAAGTGTAGGTGCAGAAAACTACTTCTGGTTGTCTAAGAATCTGTTAATAGAAGTCTTATTCAAATGAATGTATGGAAGAGATAGACGGTTACAAGTACACAGAAACCCTTAACCGTTTTCGAGCTGGCCTAGTTAGGTCAGCTCGATGCAGTTGCATCGGACGTTTTAATCGTCTGATTTTTAGAGGGTTTGTTAAAAAATTTATGCAGCTACGAAAGATTGCGTAACTCGCCAATTACAGCATCTCATTTGGAAGAACTGTGTATAGAATAATGGATTTTGTGTTAATTGCGTGTAAGGAATACAGGAACTTATCTCTATCACCATGTTTTATACAATACATACAGCGTCGGCACAGGGGTAGAGCGAGTGGAGCGGTTGCTCTAGGCGCCATGTAACTAGAAGCGCTAAAAAACCAAAATTTTCAGCAAAAAATTAAGTTACTCTCGGAAAGACGGGACAGTGTTACGATGCTTAAAGCTGCTTTATTCAAACTTAATATGTGTTGATGTGTGTAATAAAAACTTATTTGAGAAAATTAGCAATTATTATTTACTTATCATGAAGCCGAATTAAAATTTCTGTAAAATCGGAGCACTGATTTGAGGGCGCTGAAAGACAATCTCGCTCCACCCTGACCAAAGCTAGGATCGGCGCTGTACACATATATAAATCTTCCATAACTACCATATAGTGTATTATCTATGACTCTTCCCCTTGCTGCTAATAACAGCAAGTGACTATTGCACAAAGTACATTTGTATATAGTATTGATATTGATAGTAGGTATGACTCAAAAACACTTACATTAAAGTTGTATGCTACAAGTTGTAATATATCGATTTTATATGCCATAATATGTGAAAAAAAGTTACTAAATAAATACGTCAAAATATTGCCTACAGTTAGAAATATAACGCAGTTTACAATAAATATCATAGTTGTCGCAATAGGCCTTTGCATCTCAAAATTTTTTTGTGCGCATGCGTTAGCATCAGCCATCTTTTTCCTACAGTTTTTGATAAGCAACCACGATAAAGTGCCCGTACATAAAAAATAAAAGTAAAACAATTTTTGTTGAAGCATTTTCACTGTAAAAAATTGAAAGAAAAGAAAGTAATAAATCATATAATTGAAAAAAAATTTACATTTCATTTTAATTATGTTGACTGTACGAAAAGGAACAACAAAACGGTGTTGTTATGGAGTATGTAAAAGTGAGGCTAAAATCATTCAAAGACAATACATATTATTTTATAAATTTTTTATATATTCTCTCGTCATTAAGATTTTATTTTTAATAAAAAATATCAAATATCTTATTTACATTTTTCTTATCAATAATGCCTTAAGTAATCTCAAAGTGTTAATGACTTATTTTAATAAATATATTTTTATGAGTCACATTCACGTTAAAAACTGCTTGTTTCAGTACTACAAATGACTAAATATTATTCATAAAGATAAAATTGTTAATACAACTTTTTTTTTTTTATTTAAATAGTAAGCAAATATTGATACCTAACCTCTCTATCAACTCATTTTTTTTTTCCTTTTTGTGGACGTCCATGACATTTTAGCCATCTTTTTAATTGCTCACAATTATGAGCTTCAATTGAATCATAAATAAGTGAAGCACCATCGATGGTTTCTTCCAATAATTTATTTGATTGTGGTGATAGTATTCCTTTTCCAGCCATTGTTCATTAAAACTGTACGAATCTTTTGAATTCCCACCATTTCAGCATGGCGGCTACGCATGCGTTCGTCTTCTGATGAAAAGGCCTATTGCAACATCGTGGTTGTATCATCAATTATTTTTACAGGATTACAGCACAACGCAAAAAACTACCACTCTGAGTTGTCTGCAAATGATGCAATACCCAAGTTTGACGATCCCTGACCCTTCCTTCTCGCCCGTATTTCCATTTTATTTACGCTATTGCGACGTTTTCGTGACTAACTTCACAGAGGCAGAGCTTCGTGCTTTATACTGTATTTAAAAACCGGCCAAAAGCTTGTCGGATTATGCTTAGTGTAGGGTTCCGAAGCCGTTACTATAAAGAATTACACTACAGACGAAAAAAATTACTTTGTTACTCTATTTTCCATACGCATTAAATATAAGCACTTTAGTCGCCTATAATTAGAGATACAAATAGGTATATGTCGACTATTAGACCGTCCGCATTGCGATTTTTTGTCGCACGATTTTTTCCTGGCAATTCTGAAACACATTAAATCTTATGGGAGTAATCGCACTAGCAACTAAAAATTCGCGCGAAAAAGTCTGTGATTTGATACAAATTGAACTGCGATGCAGTGCGGATTTATTGCCCTGCGATTTTTATTTCGCAGTGCGGACAAAGCCTTACTCTTGAACAAGTATAAACTAAAAAGCAGCAACAAAGAGCGTATCTTCATGGCACTCGCGTCCTTTTATTGCAAGCGCAGTTTTTTAGCAATAACTCAAAAGCAGTATATCTGATCATGTTCAAAATAATTTTCGTTGAAAGTATATTATAAAAGTTTACTTTTGCATTTTTTTTTCATAATCTTGGACATACGATTTAAAAAATAAAGGGTACACGATTTATGACATTTTCAGAGTGATTATTTTCGAAAATGTTCACGTAATCAAAAAAATTGCTTAGAATTCATAGTGTTTTTATAATAACTGTTGAAATATGTGCCACACATCGATTTTTTTCAGCTTCTATACGTATAGACCCCTCTTTCCAACAAATATTTATTTTGTTATTTAACTACTAAACTAATTATAGTTTTAGATAAAACGCCTGTGAAATACAGGCGGAAATGACGAAGCTAAGGGTTCCGTTTTTGCCATTTTGGCTCGGAATTCCAAATATAGTTTAAAACTAAACAAGTTATATGGAATAAATTGTGTAGAATATTTGATATAGAATCATTATGAACCAACAATAAATATTATTATTGTGAAAAAAGTGTGGGGCGCTTTTCAAGAACGGACAAACATGTAGCACCCCACGCTTTTTTCACAATAATAATATTTATTGTTGGTTCATTAATTGATTTCTATATTCAAATTATTTTCAGCTTTTTAGTTTATTCCACTATAAAAGCGTGTTTTTTAGTTTTTTTAAACTATATTTATTTTCCACTTTTTAGCGTTCGATAATAAAATTTGAGGTGTCAAATTTCAAAATGAGACTGAAGCAGGTAGTATAGAGAATCTCCAACAGAGGGTGGACAGTAGTCAGATTTGTTTTGAACTAAAGAGAAAATTTGCAGTGATAAATTCTAAAAACAATTCAGACTTTAACGTTTTTATTTGAAATTGAATTTAATATTCATTCAAATTGAATTTAATATTAATTCAATTAGAATGTTTTTTTGATTGAATTATTTTATTCTAAATTTATTTCTTAATTATCATGTATGTCCAGTATCTTATTTATTATAGCCTTTTGATTGTCGGAAATACTTAAGTATTTATTATTTTACCACATTTAGGGAGGATTTATAGAAGGACAAGTTTGGAGTCAGCAGCCGCCAAAGGAGAGTTACAAACATACATACATACATACAAACATACAGGTGAAGTTAATATAAAGCGTGTAAAAACGAAGCTCCAGCTCCTTTCTTCATTGCAATCATTTTGCAAAAACATAATATGAATATGCTAGGTATGTTTAATTTTTGTTATAATAGATAGATACAGTAAATAACAAATTTCTCTTAATCTAATCTGTTTTATATCACTTTATTATTAACATTGTTTACAATGAATATTATTCCAAGAAGATTTGCTACGCGTAAAATATATATGGTTCTAAAATTGCTCGTCACAACATACGGACTTTATTTTACGGACATATGATGGATTTTATTTGATACTATGAACAAATTCATTGAGTTCACGGTTTAACGGCTAATAATGTTTAAAAACAACCCCGCATAGGACTAGCGTTGAAGATGTTATGATTTTATTTTTCCATAATTTTACATAGTTCACAAACTTATACTTCCTACCTGTTTTACATAACCAACTAATTCATTTAAATACTTTTCAATAGAATTTGTACAACATTTTGCTTTTTACTTCTTAAAGTTCATTTTGGAAATTGGTTGACTATTCGTTAACTTGTAAAACCTACTTAGCTGTGTTAGTTTTCATTTTGACTTTGTTATATATACCATTGCCATATTTTTTTTTACATACAAATAAAGTCGATTTACGAGCGATAACTTTACGTGATAACGTCATAAGAAAATATTGATGAAAAATTGCATACTTTTATGAATTGAATTGAAGTATTATTACTTGCCGCAATTGTTGTTGTAATAAACAATGGGAACCACATTAACTTTTCACTTCACTTTATGAATAGTTGACAAAACAGTTTACGTGCAGCCGGCGTTCATCGATTTATAAGACGTTATGACATCAAAATAATGTCTGGGGGCCAGACACTTGACTCTAATAAAAATTTAAGCTTTAAAGCTTAATATTTTGCAAATGAATCGCAAAATTGGAAAATAGTTTCACATACCCGCAAATTTTAATTTTATTTAAAAATATTTTACGTCCCAAAAACTAGAAACTTTAAACCATAGTGTTAAGTAGATCTCAGAATTTGGATTACATTGCAATATTAACTCGTTTTTTGACGTGATAACGTCTTATAAATTGATGAACGCCGGTTGCATGCACGAAAAAACATGACTCATTGTCGGGTTCCGTCTGAGCCGAGCGTGCGAGCGAGAGCGCGGAACAAACGATAGAGAGGCGTCCTAAGCGTTCGGCTTGTGATGCATCTATCTCTCTTCCACTCTATCGGTGGATGGAGTGCAAGAGAGATACAAAATAATGATAATTATTTTGTATTTCTCATGATTATACAATTATCATTACTAGATGATACAAAATAATGATAATTCAGTAATAATAATCCAATTCAGTTCATGAAAGTATGCAAAATTTCGTCAATGTTGTCTTATGACGTTGTCATGTAAAATTATCGTCCGTAAACCGACTTTTTTAATTATCACTCGTTCGTAAGGCAGTTATCCTTCAATAATAACGAGTAAGAAATTTGAGGTTAGCTCAAATCTTTTCAAACCAATTATATAAAAATATAACCATTTATAAGTCTATAAATCGAATACACCTATAGGAAGTCGATCTCATTATATCCTTTTATCCTCTAAATATTTAGAGATTGTATAATACCCTTTTATACAAAGTATTTGCTTAATAAATACTTTAAATTTGTATAAGGGTAAATTTTGTGTATCTACAAGAATCTTAAAGAACCTCCTAAATGAATTTGTGACCCTATGCAGTCGACTAACATGAAAGTATAGTTTATTTTTATTTCTAATATTGCAATTATGCCTATCACTATTTTTATTAAAACATTCTATTTTTTTTAATATCTCAAATTTTGATAAATAAACTGTGATCCTTTAAATTTCCTTCTAAGAAAAACGTGAGGTCCCACCCCGAATTGCGCGAATGGCCTGTTTTTGCAAAACGAAAATTCTGTGAACATATCGGCAGTATATGTTCCCAAATCAGGATGCCATATGACATCGAACTATGGAAACAGTCAAAATAACCAATCTGTCGGTTTTGATATCGGACAAATTTTTAATTTCTTTAATTGCAAATACAACAGAACTAAGCCCCTTCGCCAACTTATGAGGACCCCATTGAAAATTTCACACATTTTGTTTTCTTCTTACTAAGAAATATATTATATAGAATATATGATTTTTTAATTTTGGAGAATAGAAACTAAAAAGCAGAAATAATTATTTGAAAAGGTAGTATGTATATTTATAACATATATTTAATACGGACTAACCGTTTACAGATTGCCTTGAACAAATTGTGAGTTTTTAACCAATGAAAATACCTCTATTTTTTTTAATAATTATTTATAGCTTATTAAAAATGCGTAGAAAACTTAAATTAAATTAGTGATATTGTGTGTGCAATTACAATAAAAACAGCATAAGTTTATTTCTGGTTCTAAGTTTATGTCGATTTTCCTTAAATTCTTATGAAAAATAAATTATTGAATTATATAAAAATAAATTATTTTAGCATTTGATAGCTCAATTCTGGAGGAAAGGTTAATGCATTAAAGTTGTCTGATTAATCTCTGCTACTACCAATCATGTTTAATTTTTTTAATTTTTGTTATATGACAAGTGTTGTATATATTTTAAGAAGATTATGAACTGTCTAAAATTACGCTTTGACATTTTGAAGATGAGCTAACATAGTGTTGTCAAAGAAGTCTACAAAAATTACATGTTTAACAAAAATCTTTGCGTGCACTCTTTAAACTGATTGTTACACGTAATTAGTTTTGTATAAAAAATGTTGGCCATATGTAAGCTTACATAAAAGTCTACGACACCATCTACCTATAGTACCTACCTGTAATTTTGATGTGAGGTTGTGAGTTTTTCTGGGATAATTTCGTCAGAATTGAATCGAAGACAAAATCGAGATCTAGATCGAAATTGAAATCGAAACCAAAAGCAGAACGGATCGGAATAGAGAGTGGGATCATGATTGAAAGCGTTTATCCCCACGTGAGAGAAAGCTAGAAACTAATCTATTATTATATTAATATAATAGATTTTTGTATATAGACTGAGATGCGTTAAGATTCCAATTTCTTACTTAGTTCTGAGAGAATCTCTAGACAGACTCTCGAGTATCTCTGATAAATTCCTGTGGCTGGATAAATAATACAAAAGAGCATTGTTTTATTTATTGTAATATTTATTTAAGGGTAGTGTAAATTTAACCTAAAAATATACAAGTCCGCACTGCGACAATAGCTACTCGTAAAGCTTTTATTATTTTAAAGTTCTGTCACCATATCCACTAAGATTGTACTGTGGTTGTGTCTAATATATTACTGTCCTATGTCTTTGATTATCTATAATCAGTGTTGCACACGTAAGTAGAATTTCCTAGAATACAGAAATTATCAACTTAATTAATGATTTTAGAAGAATTAGCAACGTGAAGAGAAAATGTATGCAGTTGCACAAATAATAAGTAAAATATTGATCATGACAAATTAAATAAATATTTTTTAAACGTAGCACCAGTTTTAGGTATAACATTTTATGAATAAGCTACCTCGAATTCTTTGATGATATTTGAAACACTGAATTCAGAAACACAACATTTCATGAACTCAGGAATGATATTAATTGGAGTACATGTTAAAAAAAGTACGGTAAAATTTATAAAAGAGGAAAATGCATTCCATTGTGGTATTACACTTTTACCTAAAACATTCTATGGTTCTTGCATTGAATAAACATAGGATATTATTAAGAGATTTAATTATAGAAACTATAATTTTCTATTATTGCTGTTGTGAATCTATCAAAATCTTAAAAATTCATAATTAAAAAAACTAATATTTACATTGAAGCAATTTTTAGTGTTGATTAGTTTTATGATAATAGAAAAGTGGCGGACTCAAACTATGCCATATTTAACTGGATATGGCCTAGATAGAGATGATGATGCCGAATGTTACTCAATTTTTCTTAAATCTAAAAACACTACCTGTTTATTCTTTGTGTTGTCATTTGTAAATACATTTGAAGATAGCGAATTTAATAATCTTAAAGTCAACAAAAAAAAAATTAAAATTTTATGTTATCTATATGTAGATTTTATTTGTCTCATTTAAGGTAAAGAAATCTAACATCAAAAAGAGACATTCGGCAGTATATCTGGTGGTTGTTATATAAAGGGCTTCCTCAAGAATGTGACCTTTGTCGCATCCTATTCATACAAATAATATCGTTTATCTTTCACTAAATATCAGAAATGCAAATAAGAAACAAGAATATTTTAAAATTTCATACTTCAAATAATCAAAAAAATATTTAGTAAAAATAATAACCGAATAAAATTAAGTTATTGTTAAACTATAGTTTTTGAGACTGGGTAGTTTGTCCAAAATTTCTGGGAAATTTGAAACACTTACTGACAACGCCATCTATGACTGACTGAAATCAACTGTGACGTTTGGTCGGGACTTTGTTTCTGTTTTCTTTTTGCATTTTGTAATAGTTTGCTTGTGAATATTATAGTATACAGTAAATAAAAAATAAAGATTTTTAAAATACTATTTCGTATATAATTTTTTTTGGTATTACATCGCAAATATGTGTATGTAATATAGCAAACATGGCATTTTTAGAAGTAAGTTATGAGTCGATTCCTCACTACTACCCAATTTTTAATATTGATTCGAAGAATGTGTTTCAATTTCAAATTAAAATCATTTTTTTATTCATCTCTTCCATACAATATTTAGCAGTTGTAAGTATGAACAATTATCAATAAATATGTATTCATGTTTTAGAGGAGACGCTTCACTTTTTTTGATCTGCATAAACAAGTGGATAAAGGAAAAGTGGCAGAATGTCTGCAGGTATTAATTAACTAGTGCTTATTAATTTAATTACAACGAAAGTAGTAGCAACAACTATGATATAAAAAGCAGTACTAAACAGTTTTAATAACACATAGTTAAAATATAATGAATCATTTTATCTCAATAAGGAAAATTATATGCAGTGAAATCGTATGTAAAAAACAATATAGTTATATTTTTGCGATCTGTTCCTGAATAAATTAATGGAAACTTATGGAAGATGCACTAAATAGGAATCTTGTTGGAAAAAGAACTATTAAAAGCTAACATTTTATATTGACCACAATTAAAAATTGGGATGAGTATATATTGATAACGATTTTTATAAGAATGGTTGTATACAATGACTAGTATTTGCCTGTGCGAACATGATATAGATAAAATGTTTTCGAAAAACTACTGTTCAGAACATTTATCATTTGAATAATATAGGACTGTAAATTTGAAAATGCAAGTATATCTATTTTTTTTTTATTTCTCCATCACGCTCCTTGAAATTTGATTTTTATGTCCCTTTTTTGTTACCCAATATTTATAATGCATGAAGAATATTCTTATAAAGATAAAAGGTTGTAGAACTAAAATTTAAGAAGTAGGAGTATATTTATCTTTTATGCTAAGTCTCTTGCATTAAAAAAGGAGTAAGCAAAAAAGGAAAATATTGCATATGTGGTCCTACCCCTTTACTTATAAAAATCTCTGGATGAGGGTTTTAAAGTAAAGTCAGGATGAGAAGTTTTGCTAATGCACAGCTTCAGCTTATGTTTTTTTATTTTACACTAAATTATACATACTTATTAACATAAATGGGTTTTAAGAGTTATAGGTTCCTATTTTCTATTCTATGAAGAGTCAGCTAGTGATTGGTGTGTTTTGTTTGCTGACACTACCTTATGAATCTTATTTTTAATTTCAGCCTCAATTATGATTTTCCATTTAATGCAGTTTTTAATTTGAAAATTGATGTCAAAATATTGATTTTGATGTTATTAACTTAAACAATGAATTACTTCCATAAATGCTCTCATCACATATTTTAGATCCTCAAGAGTTGATTTTCTAATATTATTCCTGATTATAAGTGATAAGCTTTCATATAAACTTTCATCCCTTAAGGGCAAAGGCGGATCCAAGGGGAGGGGCTGGGCTGGGTCTTCTTTATCTTATTATTGTAATTGAATTAGAGCTAGCTCTGATTTAACCTCATCTGTTTTAGAAATAAAATGAAGATGTATGTTTTTTATTTTTTAACTTGAACAGTCATAGACTTTCATATAAATTTGCATTTATTATTTTAGAGCCTTAAAGGTTAATTTTCCAAAAATACTGAAACAGGTTATTTTGTAAGTTAAAATATTGATTTTTATATAGTTGAAACTTCAACAATGGTAAACTTCATAATGTACCATGACTTGATGTAGAACTTCAAGGATAGATTTTTAATAAATGCTGGAACTTATTGTTTAATGTGTAACATATCACTACACTTGATTTATAATTACTACCTACTATATAGACCGATTGATAAACAGAGTTCTTTGTTTATCAATGTAATATTGCTAGTTATAGTTAGTTAATCATAATTGAAAATAATGTTTTTATAATCATATGCACATAATATAAAAATTGTGTTTCTAGGATACAAATTTAGTAGTAGCCACAAGTGGGAACGGCCATGTGGTACTTTGTGATGTAACAGGATGGGCCCACCTTATCTCACGTACATGGGCCATCACATCGTTCAAGGCGTATGAACTGACCATCACTTTGGCGTATCAACTCCAACATGATTCATACTTGGTTACTATTGGTGTGAGTATAAATGTAGTTGTTTTCTTATATTGATTTGCAAATGTTTGTATGTTTTGAGTTTTTTTTTTATAAGCCTAAGTATTAATTTAAATTCAATGACAGTAACATAATATTTATTACTTCATCATTATCAATCTCAATTATTGTCAACCTTATGAATTTTAAATATCAAAGTGTAGTACATATAGTATTGTAACTCACAACCAAAGGTGGCCTCACAAATAATGCATTAAATTAACACCAGGTGAGATTTAATACACATTTAGTACAGAGCACTTTTCTATTCTGATAATTGACATGATATCAAGTTTGTCTTGCTGTTGTTTAGTAAGTTTAATGCTATCTTAAAAAAGCTTGTATAGTACAGTAGAATCTTGATAATTATAGTAGAGTAAAATCTCGATAATTTAAATTTTTAGAGGTAATCCTAAAAATTTTGTTTTGATGAGTATTAAACTCAACAAGAAAGCAAAAAATCTAAACATAAAGTACACGTATGTGTTAATCAGAAAGTTGGTTTTTAAATTGCATGTGTATAAATCACAATAGAACAAAAGCACCAAATATTCCTTTCGAATTTTATTGCTATGAGTTTGAGGAATTCTCAACATGGGCTAGAAGGAGGCGAGGGTGGATGATACCCACCCTAGAAACCTTTTTCTCCAAGTTAGAAAAATCAACAGTACTGATGAATTACTTACTGTTTCATTGTCGAAGAGAATGACTATCCTTTTTAACTAATTGAGAAGTTCCAATTAGCGAAGTTCGAGATTCCACTGTATGGCGGTGTGTACATTTTCAAACAACCTTTTTAAATATCATTATATCAATGTACCCATGGAGAATTTTGTTTCGTGTGTCTGGCAATGAATTATGGAACAATGAAATATTTTAACATCCACTCCTTTAACATTCATGTTACTATTTTGACCTATCAACTGCTTTTTGTGTTAATACATATAATAGTTTATATTTTTTAGGAAGATGAAGCCGGTATGAATCCATTAGTCAAAGTGTGGGACTGGTCCCGCAGTGACCGACATGGGAACCCGACATGTGTGAGACTGAACCGCGCTGTGCCTTCACATATGCGTCCCACGGCCGCAACAGCTTTAGCCGTACATGATAATAAGGTGTTGAGTAATATGTTTTTGTGTTATCGCAATATGTTACACTGGTATAAAATTATGATGAATATACACAACAATTCTCAATACACAATTACATTTAACGTAAAAAGAGATTACTTTTAACCTTCAACAATCACTTGCTTCAAGCGGTCATCAATTTTGTTACAAATTAAGCTTTTTTTAGACATCTTGATATCTGATTTATGTCTATAATCTTCTAAATAACATTTTCATGGTCAAATATGTTGTTTATTATCAATTGTTATAAATTGAAAAATATTTACGCTTCAACATTCTTGATTTAATAAAATTCTGAATTAAAAAAAGTTTTTTTCTATGTTATTTAAATGTAAAATAGAAATTCACAATGAGCGACCTATCAATATTAATATTAAGAGCTCTCGTCTTCACAGGCTTCTTTTTTCATGACTAGGAAGGTATTTATTTCACTGCAGGTTTAAAAAAAAATAGTCGATTTTTTTGAACCAGTCTAATATATATATATATATGATAAATATGCCATTAGTTGACAAATACCCAGTCTTGAAATTAAAAAAAAAACTGAGAAAAACAATCTAAGAAAAAATTAAAATTGATAAATGCAAATAATTGTCAAAAGAAAAATCTACATCAACAATTATATTTCATGAATGGTTTAGAGAGAATGGTTTATTAACTGGTTATGCTTCTTCTTTTTTAGGCCTTTCCCATTTCCATCTAGGATTGGCTCGTCTAGTTTTTTTTCTCCGTAGACATTTTTTCTGGGTCGTCATCAGGTCTAGGTTATTGTTTGAAAGCTCTTACTTTTCTGTATGTGTACAATAATTTTGAATTTCAATTTATTAATATATGAAATTGATTTTTACCTGTGATGAAGTGTCAAATGTTATTTTCTGTGAAACTTGTTTTAAACAATGACTTACTAAATATTAAACATTTTTTTACCACAGAATCTGCTAGCAGTGGGTTTCCAAGACGGCTCAGTGTCGCTGTTTCGTGGTGACCTGTCACGCAGCGCAGCGGCAAAATGCGAACTTTGCCTGATTCTGGCACCAGTCCCATCACTGGATTAGCTTTCAAGTTATTGTTTATTTTATTATTTGTTTTTCCAACAATTATTTTATCAAGAGCTTTATCTTTTCTTTGGATATGGTTAAGTGTTACAAATACTTTCAAATAAATATATTTGTAATGCTGAAATATATTTGTAATATTTATAGTTATTTTAATATTTGTAATTTAGAGCGCTTATAAAATGCTTTCTTTTATCTCCTCACAAGCAATAAATTGTATGATGTTTTATTAGTGAATTAATAACAATGTGATTTGCTTTCAAACATATACATTATACATACATCTATACTACTTCTACAATCATTGATGTTAACATTATCTATTTCTATATAGTAAAAATAAAGTTCAAATGAATGTTTGCTTTACAGGGGGGCTGATAAATTGTTTGTGGTGTCGCGAGCCAGTGTTTGTGTTTATTGGCTAAATGGTGAACGCTGCGCCACTTTAGACGCCACTGGAGCTCCTCCTGGTTGCAGTGTGCTAGCTGATACACATCAACTCATGGTGGCACGTCCAAATGTTAGTTCCAGATATATATGATATTTCAATAGATTTTTACACTATATTTAATAATGGCAGTTGTGTAGGGACTACTCACCTAAATTCAATTTTTCACACATGCAAACAAACATACATACATAATATATATTTATATATATACACACGGGACGAATGTCGTGCCGGCATACGGCTATGGAAACGCGCGCCGCCACCGACCGGTCGGGTCGGGATCCGGTAGGCGAGGGTAGTCGGTAAAAATAAACGATCGCTAAAGAGGCGTTTTCTAGTATCTCCTTGAAGCGCGATTAGTTTTTATTTCTTAAATTTAATTTGTAGTTTCATAAGTGTAACAATAAGAAATGAACTAATCTGTAATTTAATAATTAATTTCATTTATAATTAATAACGTAACTGTGGCTTCTAACCCTTCATTCAAAATTGTTGGCGTACAGAGTGTTTTCAAGAATTATAAAATAAACATCAAGAAAACTGTGTTTAAAATTTATTCACAAATTATATCTGGGCCATGAATATAAACACCTACACCTACAGTTGCTGATTCTCTTTTAATCTGTAGTATGCTGCATATTATTATTAAAATAATAAAACTTTAAGTCTTACCTTATGGAATTATTAAATGAAAGACTGAATTCACAAATTGAATTTTTCAATATGTCATAAGTCAAATAAGATACTATTTATGAAATTAATAAATAGTTACAACAATTTTTTTTGAATACAATATAATTTGCTGACAAGTTGTTTCAATAATTTACAATATTTAGTTTTCATTAATAATAACCTAGTCATTGATTTACACAAAGTTTCACATGGATTTTTATATATTAAATTACCACACCTACAATTCAAATATATTTTGCAATATTAATTAATGTTTACCAATATTAATTTGATTGTTTGTCATTGAACTCTAGATATGAGAGTCTGATGCCTGCCTTGAATGATTTCTAGTTTGACATCAATCGAGTAGGCGCATTTGATTGATTTTTGGAATTCATAAAAGTGACTTTGTACATAACCAAATATTGCAATCTGCAATATCATTCACTTGTATTGTTGTAATACAGATGATGTCCTAGATATGAAATACTATTGAATTGTCTATGCAAATGTAGACAATTAGGTACTTTATTTTACTGTCATATCTCATTTCATTCAACTTTCTGAGACTATTCTTTTGATTAACTTGCTGCTGGTTTCAGTTGGTTACTTTTAAATTTGGCACATACTGTGACTAGTTTGAACAAATATGAAATGTTACCTATATCAAATACTAATTAATTGCAATAGTAAAGAATTTGTGTCAATATTACGTCTAATATTTTAGGCAATATACTGTTATACAACCGAAGGCCGAGGACCATGTTATGCTTTGGAAGGCGAGAAAGTCAGGCTGAATTGGTTCAGGAGTTATCTAGTCATCACTACTTTAGAAGAGACATCAAGAAATGTCGCATCTAGCAGTAGTACGCCCACAACGAAAAGCCATCACATTACAATTTTAGACATTCAAAACAATTTTACAGTCTTTTCGAAAACCTTCGAAGAAATTGATGCTGTCTTAACTGAATGGGGTTCTTTCTATATTCTGAGTAAAAATAAGGAGATGATGTTTCTGGAAGAGAAAGACTTACAATCGAAATTGTCTCTTCTTTTTAAGAAGAATCTGTATGATGTGGCAATAAGGATAGCAAGCAGTCAACATTATGATGCTGAAGGTCTTACTGAAATATACAAACAGTATGGTGACCATCTATATTCTAAGGTGATCCCTTTTTTTATTCATTAAAATAATTGAAATAAAAAGCTTCCAGATTTTAATTCAATAAAAACATAGATATCTTGCATTTACTGCAAATATTTGTGTAAGTTTGTTACTTTATGTCCATTTGAAATTCAATCAGTTTGTGAAGCGCATTTAAGTTTGAATAAATGTATTAATTTTTTATTTGGTTGTTTATGAGAACAACTGTATTAATAGAAAAGAATATGCAATTATTTTTTCGCAATTACTGTTTTAAAAAATTGTGTATGATATTATTTCAGGGTGACTTTAAAGGAGCCATAGAGCAATATGTTAAGACGATAGGACGCTTAGAAACTTCATATGTGATATGTAAATATCTAGAATCGCGACATTTAGAGCCTTTAGTTAGATATTTAGAAGCATTGCACAAAAAGGGTCTAGCGACGGAAGATCATACTACCCTTCTATTAACATGTTATGTGAAAATAGATCAACATGATCAGCAAGGCAAGCTGAAAGAATTCATTAACGCTAAGAATAATACATTAGACGTCGATGTAGATGTAGCTATCAAGGTAAATATCATTCAATGTAAGTAAACTTTAAGTGCATGTTAACTTCAATTCAATAAATGTTCTGATTAATTTTTTATTGATCATATGTTTCTTACTTGCTATTGATGAAAGATTTAATGTGATTGGCTATATACAGTACGTAAATGAACAGCACCGCATACTTGCCATAACAGAACATAATATTTCTATTTAATCTCGATTATTACTTTTTGGAAAGGTAGTCTGATTCATAAAATAAAATGTAAATAATTAAATATGAAAAGTAAATTAAATATTCTATGTCATCAATGCCGCTGATTGCGCATGCGATTCAGCAACAATGCGTAACTAAATTATGTGTGTCAAAGAAAATGCAATTTAGGCACAAGATTCATGTTATTTACCACCAGTTGGGTATCCACACTAAGCATACACTAACACCGTATTCAATACTCAATGGCACTACACAAACTCATCATTCACGTTATGTCGCGAGATTTTGAGCATATGAACTGTGCGTGCGCTTTACCGTCGCACTGAAAAAGATAGGGGAGTCGAATTTATTTATAAAATATTAGAATATTTCAAAATTACCATATATTTAAACTTGTAATAAACCAGTATGGATATCACAAAACAGTGTTTATTGCAGCCATGACTATTGTAAGCCTAAATTATGTTACATATCAATGTAAAACATTAATTGCATGTTTGTGATGAATGCACATCGCAATACTCTTTGATCATTATTAATTTACCTACATCTCATAGCTCTGAAAGATTACTCATAATGTAAGATAGACGTTGCATAGGTGGAGCGACGCGCGTTTCGTCATATCTGTACTCGGCTATACATACAACATTAAATGTTTGTAGAGTGCTAATATTGTTGATTCTTTAAATGATCCATTATTTTCATGCGCTAGGTTAACAACATGTAGAACTATAAATAAGATTAATAATAAAAAAATACCAATATGATCTTTTTATGTAGTTATTGGTTTACTTGACATCTAATTTTGAAGGTGGTACGTCAAGTAAGTCCTGATGATGCTCTGTCTCTGGCGGCTAATAAAAACCGCCATGATTGGTTTTTAAAAATAATAATAGAAGATAAAAAGGATTATCCGAAAGCCTTGAACTACATAGCTGAATTGGGAATAGAAGAAGCTGAATTCTATATGAAAAAATATGGGGATGTACTCATTCAACATTTACCTGCCGAGAGCACTGATTTCTTAAAACGTAAGCACAATACATCATAATCCAAATATTGGTATTTAGTATTTTAGACAAGGTATTGAATGCTCTATTACATTACTGGTATAGAAATGCCACTTAGAGATGACCATGAGACTTTTCTAGCATGACTTCTAAGAATTCTTCTTCCGGATATCATGTTAGGCCCCTAGGGCTGGTGGAGTTGTTTTTATTTTACCTCTGGTACCCTGTCTATAACATTATACCGTGGATTTAAGATTTTCAGCTCAAAGATAATGACTTCTTTTTTCTTTTTTTTTGATATGTTTCTTGTTTTTAACTTAAAGTTTCTAACTTGCAATTTTAGACAAGAGATCTATTTACAGATTAGTCTGTATGTTTTGAATTTATATGCCTGCTTGTATCTTTACATTTTTGTAATTTTGATGGAGCCTATACTATTTCAAATATAAATTGAAGTTAATCAGACAGCTAGAAAAAGATAAATATTTTATATTATTATATTTGACATATATTGTGTTTGAAATCACTATTGTGTAACCATTCCGTATTTAGATTTTTAGAAATAATTTTACACATGAAAGTTAATTTACACTATATGTTTATTCTGTTTTTATAGTTTTGTGTACGGACTACAGACCTCGCAGTGCTCCGCTCGTCGACGAAAACACTCTACATGGTCAGCGGAGCATACAACAAAAAGCTTCTCCTGATGACTATCTACATCTCTTTTTGAATAACTCTGAAAGACTGATTGAATTCTTAGAGCACATGATCAGCGTAGACAAGGACCAGTCAAAACTTTTATATAATGCACTCATTGAGCATTGTATTCACATATGGTTAATATCTTTAATTATTTGAAATTATTCCTGTCATCTACAGTGAAATGGGGAACTATATTTTCATTAATGTGGCACTTTTGCGTCAATTTCACAGCGGCAGAGAATTTTTTTATAGTAGATTGAGGGGCAAATGAGTATGCGAGCCAGGAAAAGCAAATGGTCACCGCCGCCCATGGACACTCACAACCTCCGAGGAGTCACCAATGTGTTGCCAGCTTCTCGAATAGAAGTAGGATATCTGGGGAGCGTTAAGCGAGCTGATGAAGGGTGAAGGGAGGTGATAGAAGAGGGAGTGGACCACAGGAATTCTCACTCACTGTACGAAATGAAACAGCAGAGGCTGTTACTTCACGACTGCATTCTGTTAGAGTGTGGTATTTCACCAGTCTAGTTGGCCCACCTTCAACGAGGTTTACCAATGCCTCTACCTCAATAAAATATAGACCTACAGCAGTGAGATATGACGATAACTGTACCTGCTTGACGATCAAAACAGTGACGGCGGGAAAGTTAGTCACATTCAGTTGTATGTGGTTCTATTCTAAATTAGTAATGTCACAAATTTTTTCATATATGCTGAGCAGTTCTTAAATATAAGATTCATAGACATGTTGTAGAATTTCTTCTTGTTTAACATGCACTAGATCATGCTCGAAAATTTGCAATTAAACATTGTAACAGCACCTCTTTAGCATATAAATGTTTGTGTGCTATGGAGAAGTCATATTATATTTATGATTTCAATCGTTCGTTTTTGGTGTGACATACTGCAATAGCCTACTTTTGGATTAATGAAACCCTTATCAAAATCGTTTTAGTAATTTTAGTATGAATCGCATATATCAAACTGAAGTTGTACAAGAATTATATAAATAGTTTAAGTTTGCACTCACAGGGACATTGAATTAATTGATCCTGAACAGTTTATCATAAATATCTTTAATGTGTAGACATTGTATATTTATTGTTTATTTTACAATTGATAATATTATAATGAATTTCTTGTTATTTCTTTTTATCAGTTTCAGATATGCTTATATAGGTAGAAAGAATAAGTAATTATTTGAAGTTTGCTTTTTTTTATAGATGTTATTTAATAGAAGGGATAATCTTTTAAAGCCCACGCGAATGAAGTCGCGGGATTAGCTTTGCGTTTATTAGAATAGTTTTCTGCTTTCCTTTTTTTAGGGCAAAAGCAGGCACTGAGACAGAAAAGGAAGACTATGAACAGAAAATCATGAATGTCTTAAAAAACTCTGAAGCGAACTATGACAAAGACCAGACACTGATTATCTGTCAAATGCTTGGATTTAAGGCCGGGATGTTGTATCTGTATGAGGAGAATAAATTGTTAGTATGCTATAAATAAAATAAATACCTTGTAGTATAATTATTCCTCTAGTTTGATACTCTAATTTGAATTTTCCTGTTACCAATTTCAATTATTGTCAGGGACAAATCAAAAATCCTATAGAATACTATAACAGCTCTGTGAATTGACTTTTCGAGAAGACTTAAATAAATTCGCAAATTCAATTAATCAATGTTATATATATACTAGCTTTCGCCCGTGACTTTCCTTTGTCGAGATCGCTAATATCATCCGATCTATCTTTCAAATGAAAGTCCCGATTCCAGTACTGTTTTCAAAATCGATTCCGATTACTCTTTGTTCCGATTTCGGTCTGGCCCTAAATTCCAATCCCAGTCCGGCTATCGATTCCAACCCTGGTCTCACTTTTAATTATGTCCAAGTCTTGCCAACGAGAACGGGAGTTTTCCACATTGCACCAGTGCCCGCGCGCATCCTGTTTGCTGCAGCAACAAAAACAAATCATATGAACTCACTAAATTATTCCATATTCCAATAACAAAACGAGTACAAAATCTAATGAGCGAATATGATGAGAAGAAATATTGCAGCTGATGTTATATTTAACAGTCACATACTTTGTGATTATTAAGGTTTATTCATTTCCAAAGTTATGAATTTTGTATACTCCTTTAACTTTTGGTCCATGAGTCTTAGAAAGCTGAAAAATAAAACAATACTAAAATTATAATATGAAATAATATAAACTCATGCCTATTTCCCAGACAGGTAGGCAGAGACTAGTTTCCAAATGTTACGATCTTTGCATCGACATCCATCAATCTTTTCACGGAAGCTCATCGGCTGCGGATGCTCACAACTAAAATTATTGTGAATAAATAAATATTCATTAGTATTTTGGATATTCACAATTGTAGTTTTCCCTTAATTATGGCGTCACATGGGCATGCATACAAATTTTCATATCCATAATTGTAACATATATTTATGCTTATATTATTTTACATCTTTATGGAGCGTACAGTGATATCTAATTCATTTAAATTTAGTGCAATTGCAAATTTCGCTTAGTTTCATTCCTTGTTTTGTAACCTTTTATGCGTTGATTTACACCTTGGCCAGATTTTTTGTTTACTGCAGTTTTTCGAAATTGTTTAGTGCATACTTTTCATGTATCATGTATCTTTTATTTTCATACATTTTTGGATTTGACAGTTCAGTTCATGATTTCATTTATCTTCTTCCGAACATCTCCGATCAATTCTTCACCTCACTCCTTTACCACAAAATTGCATGACTTAAACGTGTCTAAAGCCAAGGCCGTGATACTGATCGAAACCGAAGCGTCATACCCCATACCGTTTGTCATATTCTGCTATTGTATACTAAAAATAAGTAATGAACAGATGGCGCGCACAAGTCGCGCTGCACATGCGGCACGGCGACGCGGAGCGCGCGCTGGGCGTGTGCCGGCGGCGCGGCGCGGCCTGCCCTCACTTGTGGCTGGATGTGCTGTGGTGGCCGCCGCCCGCGCAATGCCTGCCCGAACTGCTCAACGTCATCGGTAGGCTTTGATAATCAAAAATCGCTTATTGATAACTTACAATTTTACTTGAGTAAGATAGTTTGAAATTTCTCGAACGATGTACTTGTTGAGCGAAAATTTCTTAAATGTCAATTTATTATGAACATAAAACATTAAAGTATTACAAATCATCTATAAATTTTTTTCGATAATTCAAATTTATTTGATGCCAACTTGGAAGAAACTGGACAATACTGTCTGGTTCACCTTCACATGAAAAGTTTTAATGAAATGGTTAGACTTTTTTGATATTTCTTTACCATTAAGAAATCTTATTACTTTTTCAAAATATCTAATCATTACTACAAATATTCATAAACCTAACAAATTCTAAAATAATATTAAATGCAAAGTTGTAAAATTTATTTTAAAATGTGCTATCCTTGTTTTTGAAAACTGTGAACAATCATTAATACTCATTTTTTGTTATAGTTTCATAAAGAAAAGCCAACATGATTTTTTATTTCAGAATATATTTTATGTTATTTTATATACAAGTATAAATAAATTTATTAAAGACATATTTATTTGAGTATTATAATGTCGTTACTGTTTGCGCCGTTGGTTGAAAACACTAGCTTTTGACGCATGCGCAATCGCTTTACTAGTTATTGTCATAAAACTCACAGCTGGCAATCGCCATCCTCGTACGAGTGATGTTGCACTAAATCTTTTTCCCTCTCATCTGTGTATTACAACTGACAACCTCTATTTGCGGCCACTCTTACGTGGGCAGAGCAGAGGTTCCATCATACACAAAAAAAAAAAAACTATTTCATTATCTAAATAGTTAATGTACTTCATGAACATATTAATGTAACAAAGTAAGACTTGTTTACACTCAGCTGCAAAGCGCTTGTAGCCAAATGCACAATAGCAACCATAACTTTTCAAGTTCTTCGCATATAGTGCTGCTAAGTGGATGAAGTTTTATTTAAAAAAAATTTAATTGTATATTACCTGAAAAATCAATTTATAATATTAGTGTAAATACTAGTAGACACATTTTGATGGGCAACTCAGCAATATATATTCCCCTCATTCATATATATATATATATGTGTGTGTGTGTGTGTGTGTATAAATTAGATTTTGATTAAAAACCACATGAACATAGTAATCTCACAGCTGAATCTTGTACTGTGAATAGATAAAACTAACATTAAATCTATTCTTGTCATTTGTTAGAACAATTATGTATATTTTCTTAATTTAAATAGAAGCATAACAAAGTATTAAAAAATGGTGATTAATGTTTGTATGTTTTTATTTTTTTTTAATAGCATTGCTTACAAAATGTTCTATGAATTTTGTAATGATATAAAATAAAATATATAAAAATAAAGAGAGGTTAAAATATAGTTCCTTGAATAATTGATTGTTTTATACTGTATTGTCATAGAGAAAAAAAAATACTATTTAGAACTATATTATTATTACAATTATACTAGTGTTGATTAGTTCCAGAATCATTCAATTTGATAGACAACATCAAAACATTAATATTAATAAGCATTAATTAAACTATAAAGTATAAACTATAAAGTTTAATTAATGCTTATAAATATCATAAGATATTTGTAAAATGAGCAGTCCTTTTGTGTTACTTATTTGATACTAGAGAAAATTTACATCTTATTTGTTGGAACCATCCAAGTTTTAGTAAGTGTTACCAAAGCTTGAATTGATTAACCATTTATACATTTGTAGTATATATTTATATACTACAAATCTATAATAGTGTATACATTCATAGTGTAATGAAACATTTCATTGTGGACAAACTAAAGACGAATGCTTTATTAATACATCTAATTATTTTTTAGCAAACGAGAAACTGCTGTCGCCGACGTTAGTGATTGACTGTCTGGCTAAGACACCAGCCTACACGCTCGGTGACGTGCGCAAGTAATCCAAGTTCATATTAATATACTTCGGATAATGCATGTTTTAAATTTCTGTTTTATATGCTTCTGCAAGGAAAGCATATAATTAAGACAGTAATTTTATAACACTACTTTGAAGTACTTTATTTATTTGTGATTGAGAGTGTCTTCCACCATCTCCTTTCAAACTCCTTTAACTTGGCGTGATTGAGGTGAAAAATTATTACACCAGCTGCGAGGTGGGTATGACATTCTCTAAAATAGAATTGTCGGTTTTGATAATTGAAATGACTTTAGAATAATACTTATTACTGTAATATATTAATTAACATTAGGGAAATTAGGTAATATGATAAAATAACCCAGTTCTAATTATAAAAGTAATTATATTTCTATGAAAAACAAAGTAATTTTTTTTCACATAAATCAGCAATAATTGGAAACTATGGCTTAATATGTAAAAATTTGGAATTGAGATCAACTGTGTACACAAAATTAAAGAATGAAGCTTTTTATATAATCTAGCTTTCCATAAAATCAACATAAAACATTCTAATATCTTCTTTTACTTATTACCTATAGAAACCGTTCTTTTTCAAAGCAGTTTTCGCAAACAAAACGAAGTTGTTCCATACATCTTGGCTTTTTGCATGTAATGCAAGGGAACATTGTCTTTTTGTCTTTTTCAACAAGGAAATTTAATTATTATATGCATAAAATTGAAACGTAACCAAAACACAAAATATTTACACCGTGTGGAGTCGGGTATTACGTGCTATATGTTTGCACATATATAGTTCACTCCAGCGCCGGCGCAACATAGCTACTGTCGTTTAAAATCACTCTCCGTCCCACCCCCTCCAGCTACCAAGTCAGCTGAGTTCCAGGAATCGTACAATTAAAAAATATTTAATGTTTTACAAATCGGCGGGTGTGAGATAACCGACCTCATTCACGCCGGGTTTAATAAAAAAGCCACTTTTACAATAAAGTTTGTGTGCTACGTCTTCCTTTTGTTGAGTGTTTGGGCTAAAACGTGTTAAAAGAAGGCCATGGAACACAAATTTTATAAATGTTTATGAATTGTTACTTGAACTATGATTGGCTTCAAAGTTTTTATTCATGTTTGATTCTCTGCAAATGTTAATTATTCTAATCACTATTAAATTTATTTTGTTCATTAGGTACCTAGTAAACGTGCTTAAAGCCGAGGAAGAAGTGATAACTCGGGAACGCACGTTGGCAGACAAATATCAGGCGGAAAGCCAACGTGCGCGAAGGCACATCGAGCGAGTGCGCAACGAGCCAATCACGTTTCAGAGCTCGCGCTGTCATGCCTGCGGAAGAGAGCTCGAATTGCCCACCGTGCATTTCCTTTGTCAGCATTCCTATCATCAAGAGTTAGTACTAGTTTTTATTAACAGTATATGATACCATCATGATAAAGAGAAGGATAAATTTTTTGATTGACGTTTATAGTAATTGATGTTTTGGTACAGAAAATTTTAACAGTATTAGGGCGAAATTACTGCGTCCAAAACAAGCATTTACTTTTTGCAACGATCGCACGTCATTATCGTTACTGAGTAGAAGTTCGGTTATAGGTTATATTAAACTATATTATTAAAAAAAGTAAGAAATCTTTTTTATTCATGAGCTCCATGTTGACAAGTACCAAATCATTTTGGACCATAATTTCTACATATTCTAAAATACTTATTTCAATACAGTTAAACCAAATATATTTTATGAGATTGTTAGTTTTGGCATGTAATTTTAATCATTTATTCAACTATCCCATTACTAATTAATGTATATGTTTGTAGCTGTTTCCAAAGTTACTCAGAGTCGGAAAGTGAATGTCCGGAATGCGCCCGCGCCAGCAGTGCAGGACCGCAGGCCGGCACCCGCCAACCCGCCGCCGCTGAAGCACTGCATGCACGATTACAAAAAGAACATGATCCGTAAGTTTTTAAGAAAATAATTTCAACTCTATAATTTATATTAAATAAAACTGTGCCATATAAAATTGTTGTTATGGGCAGCCCTATATTTAATATTTTGCTTAACTTAAATATAATTTTGTAACTAATTTAATTTCTGGAATACATTGTTATTCTGAATTATGCTCATAAACTTAATATTTGAGAATAGTACTCCATATTTCTTTTTGTGTAATGCGTGGACTCCATTTACATTTTTAACGCATTTTGATTGGTTAGAATGTTCTAAATTAGGGTAAATATTGTTTGCTTACGTTAGATATGACATGTTTATATTTTTGTTTTCCAAATGATTTATAGCTTTGTTTACATTCGAAGACTGTTCGAGACCACTCACTAAAGAATATGTGTATATATACATATATCGGAACTGGAGCGCTCACGAGTTAGTTTTTCTTTGGCGATCAATATGTTTATGAGTTAAGTGTGATCAATAAAAGAGTGAAAATGGTTCTGTAATGTTTTTCTGTAGCTCAATGTGGAATATGTATACCTTCTGTTTTTCTGCATATTTATTTTTCATCGTGTCTCAATTCTCGAACCCCTGATAGGCTTATTTCATAACCTAATGTGCACTGCTTTATTACGATATTACCAATACAATCTTCTATTCAAAAGGCTCTATTTTACTTTATTATCTCGGCCTGTCAAAACTTTTTACATTTGAGATTTTATAGAAAATCCTATTTTCTAGGAGTATAGAAAATTCATGACACGGTGAAGATAATATGTATTTTGATCTTACAATGTGTTAAATACTGAGCTACAGAAATACATTATTACAAGGTTGGAAAGACTCCTATGCCTTTACAGGTAGTCTTCTCGACGCGTACGACATTAGTGAATATAAAAAAAAAATTTGACTAACATCTAGGGCTTAAAATTCGAGCCCCTCAATTTGAAATAACAGAGGGAGATAATGGGGTGATAAAATTTGACACAATGTTAATATGGGTAATAGAAATATAGAGTATTTCAACCAACCTTAACAAGCATAGATATTGTAAAATATAATAAAAGGATTTGTGGTGTCAGCCGTACGCCAATACTTGCCTGAGGTAGCGTGGCGTGCGTTCCTGCGCATCGCCCCTAGCTGTCTTCCATCAGGACAGTGGAAGATAGCAAGGAGAGAGGCGCCTCGTCACAGAGTGCATGATCCACTACCACGCCGCTATGGCAGCGGATGCGAATGTAGGTTTAGGAAAGGGTCGTGATCCTCGTGCCCTTTTCTATTTAAAATACGAAAATGCTTTTTTCTCGACCTCATATAAAATATTATCTAATATATATATATATATATATATATATATATATATGACGGAGAATCCTCTTTCGAGGGGCTTGGCATCCTGGTAGCGATGAAATATCATCGCACACAGCTTCTCAATTAGTTGTATTCACCCACTATTAAGTTAGCTCACAAAAATAATCAAAAACCGTTAGGATGAAAACAGATTTGAAACGTGGTGAACCCGGTACAGAGCAAGTATGACGACTTAACTCGACGACGTCTCGAACAAGAAGGAATTTTCTCGAACAAGAATGAATTTAAAATAACGAACGAACTTTCCTACAACTCAACGTTCACTTCACTCATTCAATCACTTCTTCAGTTCGCGAATGAAACAGTGCTGCCATTACTTGTCCGTACCAACCTCACCTAAGCTGTCAGCTTGACGTTTCATAAACAACAAAAAAGAACCATTACAAAATTAATTCGGTAAACTAAAGCTAGATGGCGTTGCTTGTATTCAGATTCTCCGACACGGCCATCCTGCAGTTCACACGTCCTCGTGTGAAGGATCTGAAACAAGTGAAAATTTCTCGAACAGTAACAATGATCGTCTCGGTCATTCCTGACCACAAAAATAATGAACAGTACCTATCAGTTTAGTAATAACTTAAACATTTTCTTTTTCCTTAAATAAAGCTAGGATGTGGCTGTTAAATATTCCAATTCTTTTTAATATCATCAATGAATCTCTATTCAGTAACTTGCAGAGCTTTACCACAACGACCTCCAACCGGTCACCTATGGCAACTTCCATCCAGTTACCATACCACACAACGACCTCTATCCGGTCATGTATGGCAACCTCCATCCGGTCACCATACCGATAACTCATAACACGACCTCTATCCGGTCACGTATGGCAACCTCCATCCGGTCCACCATACCGATAACCTCCATCCCGTTATCATCATCACATGTAACCTCCATCCGGCTTCATAAAGCAATGCAAAATTAAACAAGCTACACATAATAATTTAAAAGACCGTACATTCGTAATAATCTTAAAATGGTATGTTTAACCGTCACAGCACACAATACACGTTATTCAGGGGTCATAGCCTCTTGATCTACATTAGAATGATCATCTAATACGGATTCTGAATCCACATCAATAACTTCAGAGTCGGGTACCTTACGTAACCTATCGTGCGCATACTTGTAAGTGCGAGAAGAATCAAGTGCTTTTAGTGTATACCGATTACCGTTAATCCATGTGAAAGAATATCATAACCAATTAAAATATCATGATGTAGATTATAGTCAGGCAAAACATGGAAACAAACTTCAATACTGATATCGTCAATCTCTACTACAGTTAAAACTTGAAATGTAGAAATTACACTAGTCTGCCCTATACCGGTCATGAATACGGTCTGATTGATTCGTTTTCCACAGAATTTACTAGCAATAGGCTCTTTAATCAAGGAACACTCAACGCCTGAATCATAACGAAAATAAAACTGCTCACCGGAGTGCCGAAGAGTCCCAGCAGGTACAGTCACGAAGCACAGGTCCACACGCTTCGACGTAGTAGTTTTAGATGTTACAGCACCAACGTTGTTCACCGCGCCTCGGCGTGGACAGCTCGACGCGTAGTGGCCCAGCTCTCGGCAGTGGAAACGGGTGATTGTGGATGTCGTAGTAGCCGTGGAAGTATGGGTCTTCGATTTACTGTCACTGCTCCGTAGATGCTTAGAATCAAGCCGAACATCTGGCTTCACATTCCTCCGATAACATTGTGAAGCCTTGTGACCCAATTTTCAACATTAAAGTAATTTTAAATCAAACAATCACAAAAGCCGATATGTAAAATAAAGTAATTTAAAACATGCCCATTAACCGATTACGACGACGTCCCGTTTGTTTCGAGTCTTCAACAAGCACGTTTCTAGATCATTCCATTTTCCTTCGACGTGAGCATTATCGTATAACGTCACATCACAGCGAAAGGTACAAAATGTTTAAGCATAAAGCCCGTCGTGACGGCCAAGGCACACTCGTCCCGTAACCGGTCATATATACGGGCGCATTTTCAAAAAGAAAATAATAACACGTATGAAACAAAAGGAAGCAATAAACAAGGACCGTGGAAATAATATTTCAGTCGCGTGACGCGCCGGCGCGCGCGCGTCCAAAGGCACATGTCTGCTGTCGTTACCCATGCTCGCGCATCCATATCCTTTTTCTCGGGGTCAAAGTCGGGTAGACGTAAATTGCTCGGCTGTGTGGGTAGCTTCATTGCTTTTATCAGCGCCAAAAAGTTCTGATTCTGCTGCTCCATAAGCTTGGTCCATTTGTCATCATTGGACTGGATGCCACCATCCAAGGAATCGCGTGGAACGTCCTGGGCAAATCCCACTTCTGATGACGGAGAATCCTCTTTCGAGGGGCTTGGCATCCTGGTAGCGATGAAATATCATCGCACACAGCTTCTCAATTAGTTGTATTCACCCACTATTAAGTTAGCTCACAAAATAATCAAAACCGTTAGGATGAAAACAGATTTGAAACGTGGTGAACCCGGTACAGAGCAAGTATGACGACTTAACTCGACGACGTCTCGAACAAGAAGGAATTTTCTCGAACAAGAATGAATTTAAAATAACGAACGAACTTTCCTACAACTCAACGTTCACTTCACTCATTCAATCACTTCTTCAGTTCGCGAATGAAACAGTGCTGCCATTACTTGTCCGTACCAACCTCACCTAAGCTGTCAGCTTGACGTTTCATAAACAACAAAAATGAACCATTACAAAATTAATTCGGTAAACTAAAGCTAGATGGCGTTGCTTGTATTCAGATTCTCCGACATATATATATATATATATATATATATTGTTAGGAACTATGCTCACAAATTAATTAAATTCTAAAACATATTTATAAATGGATTTACTTTGTGAGGTGGAATTTTCAAGAGGCAATAAGTTTTGTTTTTTGTGTCGGTCGTGACATGTTTATGTTTTATATTTTTGGATAGTTAGAGGACTTTGTAGAGGCCAGTCGGCGAGTATAGAGATGTGCGGCGCGCAGGAGTTTGAGCTATAGTTTTGCAATAGGACCTACAACATGTTAAGTGCGATACCGACAAGCGACCAACTAGTTCCGTAGCGATCTATTCTGATTATGTATTTTTTTTAATATTCGCTTTCTTCTGTTCGACATGTCTCCTTTCAGTTAATCTCAATCTGCAAACCCCCGATAGGGTTATTTCGTAACAATGTGTTTCCTTTGGCTACTTCCTTTGCTTGTTGGCGGGACAATAGATGTCGCTATACTGCAACTACTGACATATGTTAGATTGTTAGTAAAAACGCTTTTCAAAAAAAAAAAATATATATATATATATATATATAAATCTAATTGTGCGGTGTCGCGTATGTGATCCCAGGACCCGACATGGGGTAAGCCTTTCACGTTTCAATTTTTCTCCTTTTCTATTGTATGTAATTCGACAGTATACACATACAAAATCCGGAGTCCGACCGGCGTACTTTTTAAGTTTCGAGGAAACTGCGATGTACTAATCTGAGATTGTATTGGGAAAGACCGAAATTAACACTGATTAAGTTGACATTGAGTCGACACATACATGTGTTTGCGACCCAAACTCAGACGTGTAATGTAAATAAATGAATATTAATTATGAGGATCGCTTTTGAAGAGTGTATTAGAAATTAGAAAAAAAATTGTAAACTGTACTATGTGACATATTAAAAGAAAGCGCATATTCGAGATTTAAAAAATATATTTCAAATATATATTTTATTACAATTCGAAAGTAAATGGTTTAGATTTATTTCAGTAAATAAATGGAAATAAACCTCCCCCTCTTATCTTAGAAACTAATTTGGCTGAAACTTTGAAAAAAAAAATAGGAAACGTTCTTTATTTATAGATTACAGGAAAACCTGTAAGAAATCTATAGTTTGCTTCGTTTCGGTTTGTTTGATTGTCCAATGTACACTGACACTCACTAAATACATTATTGCATATTTATAAGATCAGAAAATTTTTCTTACTTTTGTTCTATCATAAAAGTTCTTATATATACAAACGCCAAATTTGGCGTGATCACAGTGCAAACTTAAAAAAACAATAAATAAAAATTGTGAATAAGCGTGAGTGGGGCTCGTGCTAAGAATCCGCAAACGAATGAATTAGAATAATTTCTTTTAAATATTTAACACAAATATATTGTGTTGCAGTACGGAACCCTCGGTGCGCGAATTCGACTCGCGCCGGTTTTTTATTATTATTATGACACATATTTATTATTATAGATTAATATATGGTAAAGTGATAATGTATAAAACTTATTAGTATTTCTTAATCCTCTCTTGCTTAGTTTTGAATCGCAAGTAGACAATAAAAAACGAAGACCGTCCATTCTGTAACAATTAGTGCATTAGTCACGGTAGCCTTTTCTAATAGATCCGTAAAACAGCATACAGCATACAAATTTCCCCTTAGTTATCAGGGAACACCAATAATGGAATGTCATACAACTGAATAAAAATGATACACATGTATTCTATTAAAACAGAATATTTATTTAGCATCTAAAAGGATGACTGTTTATATCTCCATAGGAGTTTGATGTTCTGTGCGCTGAAATCTGTAGCTGAACATGCAAATTTCGAATAAATCGAGAACTGGAATCGTTTATTCCATTTTTTTTTGTTAAAGGTCCTCCTAGAATAAAGTGAAAATTCCCCATCCGTCTTGTATGATTCAATCGTACGGCACGACAACAAAAGGCGCTTAAGGAATTACGAAATTAGTTTTTTTTTTCATCCTTCATAAATAGTCGCAGAAATCAATTAAAATGTTTAATCATAAATTTCTGTAATTATCGAAATTGAAACCGAGGCCGCTTTTGTTCCTTATATTCTATTTTAGGGCTTCATAGCCAAATAAGAAGAAAACTAAGAAATTTCATTGTATCTGCCCTTCAGGATATCTGCGTGTTACATACCAATTCTCTTGTTTCATATTTAGACCCTGTTTCCCAATTTTTTTTAAACTGACTTTTAACTAAAAGTCACTTTTAAAATAAAATTTTCGTTCCACGTTGTCCTTTGAACGGGCTTTAAACCAAACAACCATTAAAAGTGGGACGTCGAACACAAAATTTATTTTAAAAGTGACTTTTATTTAAAAGACAGTTTAAAAGCTGTATTGATAGGGGGCTCTAAGTATTTATATTATTAGACATTAATTCATTATAATTCATACATTTTTTCAGAGTTATTTTTTTATAGTAATAGTGATTATTTAAATACAATAATTAAATATAAAGTGCATTCAGTAAAAATAAAACTGATCAATCGCGAATTCGTCTCGCTGGCTATAGTCTCCATAGAATTTAATATTTGAAAATGATCTGATGTTGGTCATAAGCAGTTTACATATTTAGGAATTAGAGTGGATTAAAATATTAACGAATTTTTGGAAAACCGTAAGCGTCTGAAACTTAGTTTTATACGTTCCTTAGATTGTATCGTTGACCTTTATAATTACGAAATATTTCAACTAGTTTAAGCTTGAAACTTTTGTCATATGGAGAGTAACAATAATTTTTAGTATTCACCATTCTTAAACCGTGCTTTCTAATGCAATACAGAAAAAAACACTTGAAGTTCATGAAACGCTTCGTATTTTAATGTTTAAGGGACATCGAGAGTTGTAGAGTGTGATAGCAATGACATTCACTCGTCAGGTGCTTTTTGTTGCCGTGTTGAATCAGTTGTGACCGGAACAATGGCGGTGACGCGCGCGACGTCGGCCGCTTAACACTTTGGATGTCTTACATGTTAAAGTGTTCAATAATACTGAAATACTAAATTTAACGCAACAAATTCTCAATCTCTCGTCTGACCACAATTTCCTACGAGTGATTCATTTAGGAAGTAGCATTGAACCCCTTTTTGAAAATTGAGAGTATCACACGTAAAATAACACTATTTCGCTTTTTAGTACGTAATGATAAAGATGTTGATCCTGAAATTCGAACGTGTCCTTTCAATCGGTATTTCGAAGGCACCGTATGCAGCTTCACATTAAAAGGAATCCTTGTCCAAGTGTCCTTGGCGATTTCGGCGAACCCTGATTGTCTTAGTGACCATCTATTTCACTGAAGCAACTGACATTCCTAATTTCATAGTTATAGTGTTACGATTCGATTTATAATAAATATACTTATCAGTCAGTCAATCAGGATATATCAGTTTATCAACTCTGGTGTCATTTTATTGTAATGCTTGTTTTTGGTTTCTCACAATCGCTAATGTTTTGCTGTTGTCAAATATATATTTTATAGTGCAGTATATATTTAATTAATGATATACATTGAATTCTATACAAATATTTGTGTTACGATTTTCCTAAATTTTAATGTGATGATGAAATAAAAGATATTAATTACCGACATTTGTCAAATGTACTTCCTGTATTTTTTATTTTTTAAATGTTACGATGCAGATATTTCCTGTACCATAAATTGTTATCGATTTTGTGTCCGTTTTCTTTTTAATTACTAACTTAGATTCAGATTTTATTTTCTCAAAATCATTCTCTCATTCGCCTTCTAAACTTCCGTAGTACACAATCGCTTACGAAATACATAACTCTCCACTAAGATTGGCCGTAATCGGTCGAAAGAGCAAATTCGACAGTTAAAGCGTTAACCCACTTTGGTAGCGAAAGAGGATCCATTGAAGTGAACACCGAAGTATTGCATCGACGTCTTATCAGCGCGTTGTAAATAATTATCTCTGAGGCGGTTGATTACATCGATTAGTTGTTTATAGACAAGCACGAGAGTGTAATGTGGACATGACGCCATTCGCCTGCTGTTTCTACAACATGGAGGATGAGGGGTAAATTAATTATCATTTTTCACGCTGTTTATTTTTTGAAACTTGTGTGACGTAATTATCGTAGTTTCGCTGTGCTGCAATGTTTACCCATTTACTTGTTGTTTTCAACAATCAAAAGTACGCGAGACAATCTTAGTAAAACAATTGTAATTAAAAATACATTCGCTTATTTTAAATGTCATTGTAATTCCCTAGGCCTTTTTTTCGTAATATAATATAGTGAAATCCTCAAATATATAAAAATATTGTAATGAAACAGATCGATAGATTATCAAATCAAGGCAATTCTCACCTTATATGGTTTATATTTTGATACTTTAAATAAATGTAGGTCTTTTTTCATCTTATAGATATAATCCTTATTTTTATAAAATTGAAACTGATCATATCAATTACAATACTTCAAATATTTTTTTTCTATAAAATATTTGTTACTGTTCTAAGGCAAAGTGTTATTTTAGTAAATCCAAAAAATATGTTTCCAAAAAACTGTTATAGTCATTAAAAATATACATAATACTAATAGAAAGGTCATTTTCTAACAAAATAGACCTTTTATTATCATAGATTTTTGCTTGTCTTATAGGATTATTACACATTTACGTCTGAAGATCATTCATTGTATAACAGTTTGATACATATTTTATAAAATAAAAGTCGGCGAAGATTTTAGTGCTTACAATAAATTATAAATCATTCATAACCTTATTTACTTTGTATAGATTTAAAAATAGTTTTCAACTTATTAATCCAACTCTATTTGGTTCAAAATTGACTTGGTGAGCTTGAAACTATTGTTAGATTTCCTGCTCCAAAAGCATTTATTTGACGCACCACTCTACGTGCTTAAAATTTTTAAAACCTCTTACTGCAACTCACATATTTTTCACTTCTGACTTAATCTTATAAATATTTTTAAACTTTTTACCCCAACTGCCCTTGTTTAACTCCAGACTTTATCTTAAATATATTTTTAGACTTCTTACTCCAATGGCATTTATTTGACTTCACTTGATGCGCTTACAATAGTATTTTACACTTCTTACGTAGGTGACACTTAAAATTTTTAGAACTGACCACTTACAAAATAAAATAAAAAAAAAACTCATTTACATTTTAAAAATGGAAATCTTTGCCAATCTTGTTATGTATGTTGCTTTCACGTGTCATTTGTTTTAACAATACGGTGGCAATAAGAACTGCCGCCATTTGTTGAAACGTGCTATAATTTTTTATGATTCATTGCTATTTAAGTCAATAAGAAAGAAAGTGATAGCGAACTTCGGTTGGCCTCTCATGATGTAGCTCCATCCCTTGCAACTGTTGATAACTGGCTTAATAAGTTCAAACATGGTCGCACTGATCTGATCGACGATCTGCGTGAGGGACATCGTGCACGGCGACGACCGAAGACAACATCAGTGCTGTGCGGAACATGATAAAACTGACAAAAGACTGAAATATCAGCAGATGCGTACAAGTTTAGGCATCTGTATGAGTCAGTGCGCAAAACCTTCATGAACATTTAGCGGTCAGGAAGCTTTGTTCTCGGTGGATAACTCATAATTTGACCGAAAGTCAAAAGATCCGTCGTGTTAATCGATGCCGCGAAATGATGCAAAGATTTGCTGATGGTGACTCAAATGCTGTATACGACATAATTACAAGTGACGAATTTACGTAACGAAAAGCTGATTTTACTGTTACGATCCCGAAACCAAAAGACAGTCTGCTCGGTGGCTGGTTCCTTTCGAGGAGTTGCGTACTAACATTAAACGAGGACAAAACGTCGGAATAAATATGGTGGCCTCTTTTTTCGGAATGACAGATCATTATGTAACAATTGTTCTAGAAGATAAAAAAAACAGGCACCGCACACTGGTACACTAACAATTGTTTGCCTTTTGTTTTGGAAAAATTCAGAGAAAAGAAAGCCTCGCAACAGGATTCTCCTTCATCGTGACAACGCCTCGCCACATACCGCCAGACAAACAATTAATTATTTGGACACGTTAGGTATAGAAATACAGGCTCGCCCTCCTTACTACCTCGACCTCGCAGCATGCTATTTTTTTCCTAAAACAAAAGAAAACTTCGAGGAAAGTAGTTTACGGACGCTGAGGAAGCAGTGGCTGTATATTAAAAGACCGTCTAAGCGACCCCTAAGTGCGAGTGGGCAGTGTGTTTCTTTCAGTGGTTCCATGGAATGCAGCGATATATTGATCGCAATGGACATTATTTTGAAAAACAATAATAATGAAAATAACTTGCTGGATTGTAATTTACTAAGGACTTTCAAATTGAGCCACATACTCCAACTCAATCTTTTCACCCCTGATTTGATGCTCTTAAAAATGTTTTTTGACTTTTTACGGTAACGGCATTTATTTGACTCTTCACCTGTTTGTCTTTAAAAATATTTTATATCTCTTACTGCAATTCCATTTTTTTACCCGACTATGGCAAAGTCAAAGGATTATGAATTTAACAATGCATGTATGAAAGTATGTCCGTCTGTTATTTCGTAGTTTCTAACATATTTCTAATCTTACAAATAAGGTGCCGTTCCACGCATCTTAACACTCCGTGTGTCATAGGATATAAAACGTCTTATTAAATTCATTATGACCAAGTTTACGAGTCATTTTCGAACGTCGAAAAAAATAAATCAATGATAAACATGCTATGTTTATTATGAAATGAAAGGTTTAAAAAGTGATTTGCAAAATATGTATTACTTTTATATGCATATGAATGCTCTATAATTAACTAGCAGTGCTCCGTGGTTACACCCGCCGTATAATTTAATAGAAATCCGATCAACAAAAAAAATTGGTGTGGAATAGGCAATATTTTAATTTTTTCGTATTTAATCAAATGTTAATAAAAAATATTCATCTAATATATTTTTTTATTTATATTAGTCATATTTTTCTGTGGTATTATTAGATACGCAACATAATTATCTTAAATTTATTCTACTATATCGAATGGTTGATAGCGTTATAGGTCGGTACGGGAGATAAAGAACTCATTGTATGTCCATGCGAGCGAAGCCGTGAACAAAAGTTGTATCTTTGTAAATAGCCTATATGCTACCAGTGTATTACTGTAAGGTTTTAGCTGATTCTGTTCAGCAGTTAAAGCGTGATTGGTAATAAATCTCTAAACTTTCACATTTATAATATTAAGGTGAAAGTTTAGAGATTAAAAAAATATACGCTATTTTCTACATATCAAAATATTCGTCTGTACAACTACATAATATAATAGGTATATCTTGTCGCGAACTTTTACGTAAAATCTTTTAAGACCGACATTCTTTATACATTATTTTAAATATGAAACGTTTTAGCCAGTGCACGCAAAGACGTCTGTCAAATCGGTAAACAGAATAAAAAAAAAACAAATTAAGACAGTTTTAATCTTATTCAAAAAGCGTGATATCAAATGTAGAAAGAATTTTTCGAAACCGATCGGTACTTTCAGCGATAAGCACGTTCAGACAAATAAATAAACTATTCAACTTTTATATGTCAGTATGAACTGTCAAAATTTTGTAAATACAGGAATTTATACGCTACGGAAAAGCTTTATTTTTGTACCTATTGATTGCTTTCCAACTAGGGTTTGTGCAATAGACTTAAAAGGGCGCTTGAGATATCGTCATGTACAGATTATATATGAACTTTTTATTGTCGGGGTTCCGCTTTTCAAATTTTCTATATACCAGATTTGATGATCTTAAAATGTTTTTGGACTTCTTACTCCAACAGTCATTTGGCTCTTCACCTTGGTATCGTTTAAAATAGTTTGAGACCCCTTACTCCCACTCCATTTGTTTCACACTTGACTTCATGGTCTTAGGACTATCTTAATATGTTACGCTCCCTCCTCCACCATTCGTTTTGTCTTAGTGATTTAATTTTTCTCATTAGTTTTTGAGCCCCTGGATGCTTGTATTCGACGTATTACTGACTATACATGTCGCACTTTTCGGTTCCTTATATCAAACAGTATATGTAAAACATCGATGAATAGTAGACAGAAAAGCGCTCCCACAAATGTTTGTTTCTATCCCATTTTTAGATATATGATTTACAAAAGTTTTCACTTAACATCTTGTCACTTATTTGTGTTTTATCGAACTTCAGTAAGTGATTTAGTTATCCAATGGCACATTGGCACATGACACAAAGTATGTTCTGATAAAAGTTTTAGTGTTGTAAAATAAATTGAATTATAAACATGCACTGTCTATTTAAGTGTCAAAGACGTTTTCTATTTTATTTGGTAAAGATCCTCTACAATCCCAGTTCGAAGGAGTAATAAAAAAACATATTCTAAAATTATGAAATGCCAACAGAATAATGATATTTGTATTTTTTGTGCCTTAGGTAGGATAAACTGCAAATGAAAACTATATTCAACTATGCCGTATAACAACCATGATAAAAATATGTCTCCTTTAATAGTGTCATTGTATTGACAGGTACGCGGTAGTGTCGGAATATTTCGGGCGCGGCCTGTTCAACAAGCTGACGTTGATCACGGACGCGGAGCCGGCGCCCGCCGTGCACCCCGCGCCGCCCGCGCCCGCGCATGCGCCTGCGCCTGCGCCCACGCCTGCGCCCACCTACGGGCCCGGCGCAGAGGCCAAACTGCGACTCGAAGAGGGCCAGAGCAAGCAATGTGAGTATTACTTACACATTGAGTTCTTGCACATCTTCATAAACGACATGTATAACCCCAGTCGATTGATATGATTCACGAGATTGTAGGAGGGTATGCCCGACCGATGGGAAAATAAAATATGACGCGACGATCAGTGCATCAGGTCGGATTGTTGTGTCGTACTTCATGTTCCGGTTTCAGTGAAAACAGGTTTTTGTATTCTTCACCTTTTTTTTGAACGTTTGTGTGTTTCGTTCGTGTTTCAGTGTACGTGCTCAACGCGCCGAACCAAACGGCACCGAAGGGCACCAGCGTCGTGCCGATACCTGAAGGGCGGATACGGCTGCAGGAGGCGCACCGCTACAGCAACAGCCTCGAGGCCAACGTGAAAACGCCGCCTCCGTTGTTCCACGAACGCACCGAAACCCTGGTGCGGTCTTCGCCCGTCATCACCAGGAAAACTTCCGGCCTTAAGAAGCCGGACGCCGGCGCGCCGGGCGGCCGGGACGTCTCGCCGAAAGCCCGGAACATTTCGAGCGCGATTTCGAATACGACCAACACGAACCCGTTCGAGGACGCGTACGACGAGAGCAAGAACCCGTTCGCGGACGAGGCGGGCGGCCCCTCCAACCCCTTCGAGGAGGATGAAGACTATGATAAGAATTTGAATCCATTTACGTAAACGGTATGCTCCTATTTTCGTAGTTCTATTTTTTATCTAAAAAAATTCTCCTTAGGTAAAATGATAAATTAAGTAACATTCACAAAATATGTAAGCAAGTAATGAATATAACCAGAAGTAAATTAGCTTGAAATTAATAAATAAATGTAATAAAATTTTTACAAAGGAGAAGCGAAACGTCAAAAAAAATGTATATTTTAGCGAAAGGCTGTAATAATTTAGTTTAGAATTCATTGTTTGTCAAGTTTACTATTTTTTTATTTATTCCAATTTAAACACCGAATATTCTTAGATTTGGCAATTTTTAATTTTAATGGTAAATAAAAAATGATTTAGGAAATTAGAAGTAATTGCCATATATTTGATTGAGACTGTATTTAAAAACACGGCTCAGGCATTTTTCTTGGGCTTTTATACTTTTGTTGAAGACGTGATGAAAATGTTCTAGATAACGCTTAAATAGTTAATGTTCCTAATGTTATTTGGAATACTATACGCTAATAACGTATGGATATGATCATGCATCTTATCACAAATAACGATAATAACAAATAATAAGTAATAACCTCCTTTTTTAGAGCATTAAAGTGAAATTTGAATTATAATTGAATAAGAATAAAAAATCCGTGATGAAATAAATAATACTGTTACTGACATATAAATGCGTGAATAATAACTTAACGAAAAAAACGTTATTAATTGGATAGCATAGTCAACACATGTTGCAAGTTTACAGTCAATCTATTTGGATACACACAACTAAAACATTTACACTGTCAGGTACTTAGATACTCAAGAAATATGTGTAATATTCCATGTATTTAATACATGCATTTATATATACCAACAGCATTATATAAGTATATATATTTGTTGACATTCGTAGTTACGGCTTTGGTGGGTACCTGTATATAATATGCCTATTATAAATTGAGTTGCACAAAAGAAAATTAATATTTCCTGATTGATGATGAATAGCCAAGCTATAATAAAAATTCTATTAAATTATCATTGCTTATTTAATTTTACTTATATATTTGAATGATCAGCATAACGATCAACTGTAGCAATGCCTATAAACCATTTCTATAATTACATTTAATGCTGTTTTTTTTAGCAAAACCTTTAAGAAAAATGGAGGAGTTACGCCTATTTGCGAAAGGACGTATGATCGTATTCATATTGTATTTTATAAGGATTTTGATAGGGCCGGTTTTCAAATCACCAAATTGTAGGAATTGTAAATTTGATTTTTATGTGTTTACGACTTCTCTTTACTAAAATCTATCAAAATGTAAAATCGTTTGTCATATAAAAGCTATTTGATATTTTGAAATTGGTGTTGAATCTAATAATCAGCGAATAGTTGAATGCTATTGAAAAAATTCTTAATGCAACTGACAACCGGCACGTGTACGCTCCAAATCCAGATTTCTCTTTAATTTTGGAGAGACAAAAAAACTAAGAGAGTTACCTGGAAAAAATATTTGAAAAAAACACATACAATTCAATTCTACCATGAGCTTACAAAGTTGTAAATACAATTAAATGAATAATTTGTATTAAATGGGTGAGCGCCACTATATAGTTTGTAGCGAGTGTACGATATGCAAATTTTTGGTAACGATCGCCATACAACACAATTGAAAAACTATTGAATTGTAATAATAAAGTTTAATCAAATTCACAATAATTACGAGACTATGATAAGATGGTATCTTAATTATTTTTAACATTGCTTAAAAGAGCAAGGTAATCTTAATGTTTCATATTTCAGTGATATTTATCTATTAGTCATTTATATCATACATCTGAAGAACATAAAGTTGTATTTTTTTGCATATAGTAAGATTTTGGGAATGTTCGAAACAGTCAAATACTTTATCTAATTCAGTGAAGTTTCTAATTTGAGCTGTTGAAACTTTTTTTAAAATATTTGTTTGAAAATTTTATTATGTTACCCTTATTGTCCACTTAGAGAAGCGTCGATAAATAATTTTAATACTGAATAAATACACAGTATGATAATAAACAGTATGAAAGCATTTAACACTGTTATGAATGCTAATGAAGTAATGATCTATTTTATTGGTAACAATAACCTGCTGTGCCAGGTGCAGCCTGAACTAAAACTGGGTAGGGCAGTTAGCCCGTGTCAAACTTGCTTTGTAATTTCAAAATGTATAGCATATATACATATTCTCAAGATTTGGTTACTTATATTAACTACTAAAATGCAGTATCATAGTATAGCTTCTAACTTTTGTACTATTTCTATTTTTTACTAATTCATGTTTGCCTCTAACATCTAATGCATGTTCTTTCATTTATGGATTAGACCACAAATTATGTTGTGGAGCTTTAAAGATTTTAGTTACCTTAATAAATCAATATTTTGATGAAATTATTACTTTATTTGTTATATGTTATAAAATACATATTTATATTTTGTTGGTTCTTATAATATTTATCTTTCATTATATATTTTCGTAGTCTTGTATATGAAATTATTCATAATTTTTTATGTATAATGGATGAAAATTTAATTATTGTGTTAAAGATTTTAACTTTTGTAGTAAACAGCTAAAAAGATGCTTAATAGTGAGATAATTGTAGCGATTCTCTATATTAAAAAAATCATATATTATAAACATTAAGCATTAAGTTTAAGTGATTATCAAGTCTTGTGATACTCGTGTATAAATAAAAAGATTGTAAATTGTAGCAAATGTGTTTTTGATTACTAGGTGTTCTTAAAGCATTATAATTAGGTGGCATACCAAAAAAAATGTATGAGTGCGAGTAACCTTGAGATGGGTTGGACCACGCGGTTCGAGTAAAGGTTTTTCTTTATGTTATGTCAGATATTACAATTAAATAAATAAGAAGACATTTTAGATTTTAATATTACAGACCAAGTTCAGACTTTAAGTGAAAAAGAGATCGCTCGATATAAAAAAATAATAAGGATATAATTTTTTATTCCTCTGGGTGGAGTCGCGGACACAGCTAGATATTGATAAAATAATAAATGTGTCAGTGTCTTACGTTGGATTTGTCGTTTTCAAAATTTACCACTTCCAATTTGAATATTGCACGAATATTTAAATTGAAAGTGTCCAATTTGAAGATGGTGTGGCTTCCAGGCGTGTCTCGAAGGGCAGCGGCGGGTGGAGCATTACGTGTGCTATCTTACAAAGAACTTACGGCGTGCGATTATATAGCGCCGGTGAAAAAAGGTTTTTAATTACTCTCATGTCGTGCTTGAAGAAGTACCTATTATTTCAAAACTCAAAGCTTTATCAAAGTCAGCATTGCACGCCACTTCGAACGCGACGATCGTAGGAATGGAAAAGCCGCTCACTCACACACCTTTTTAAATACATAATTGACTAAGCGCCAGTTACATGTTTTCAATTCTTGCTCCAAACTTTAAAAGAGAATATTTTCTACAATTTTTAATCGAAATTCAAAATTGTACTAAGTCAAACAATATACAAATACGCTCAATTCGCACACTTTTTTCAAGAAATTTTTCAGCGCTCATTGTGACCTTAAAAATTAACGTTTATGGAAAATCATGTTACGAACTCCCAACGTGAACATAACTACTAACAGCGGGTTGCACCAAAAGTAAAAACGCAGTCCGTAACATTTGATAGATTATCCTTATCTGCCACACATGACAAATTTTACGGTATACGATTACAGATTATGTTTTCACGTTTTAAGGCAATTTTCGACACGTATAGGTTTTGTTCATCTGTTTGAGATGATTTTTTAGAGTTTGTGATACTTTACGATATTCTTTGAAATTGTATTACTATATAATAAATATAGGTATACTTGTCTACAACGTGAGTCAGTAGCAAACGTTAATAATAAACGATTAAAGATTATCAATACCTAAATAAAAATCTGACTCTTCACAAATCAACACCGACTACAATTTCACAGTTCAGTAAAGTGATTACTGAACTGTGAAATCAAAACATTTTTTTTTGTTGTTTATTCTGTAGTCAGGTTTTAGTTTCTTCGCTTTTTTTTTCCATAGCCAAGAGGCAGATAAACCTTGCTAACTCGAGTTTTTATATTATATTACAAATCTTAATCGGTGACAGCACGATCAATATACAACGATGTTCAATAAATAATAATTAATAATAAATATTTTCATTTTCTGGATAAGACGACGCGACAAAGCGAACAATCAGCACTGACCTAGACATAATGAACCTATAGTATTCTATTCTCTATACGCTATTCTCGTACGTTGTGCGTTGTTCGTCTTTATTATGGCAGTCTACACCAAAACGTCCGATCGTGTAGCGGTTGAAATTTAGTCTTATTAAAATAATAATAATTTCTATGTTAATTCTTCCAAATTTTCAATGGCATTTACCCTAAATAAATACTGTCATTATAAAATAAATTTATTATGTATTAATAAATTTTTATATGCGATAAATAAATGTATAAATAAAAATTATACGCGAAAGCATTCCATAGTGAAATAATTTGAGAAAATACAAATTGGTTAAATTTAATAACTTTCAATGTTCTTAAGGAAGTAAAAGTAACTGTCTAAATGAAAACAACAATTTTGTAAATTTTCAAAGCATTTTATTTATGACCTTTAACACTGTGTATAATATATTTTGATAGTACATTTAGAGCAATGAATATTACCGATCATTACATTGTTCTTAATTTTAGATTGAATGAAATTCGTAAATTATATATATAGAATATATAATTTATTTAAAATATCATTCTCGCCCAACAGACAACAATCACTATCAATCACAAACCAGCTTGGCCTGCGCCGCTCAACTCGCGGGAACTTTATTTGTCAATGAAAATCATACGCAGTTATCCACTTTCTGGCAACAAATCAATTTACTGTGTTTTTTTACAACGGGTAAAAATGAAATGAAAAGTTTCCCGATTCACGAATTAAGTTCCCGTTAGCAAGCCCATTATCGATGTTTCTGATTATTCCATTCTTTACAATTAATACACAATTTCCGAACATAAATACATATTTTAAATCAACAATTGAAATTCTCTGCAGTTAAAGATTCAATATAAAAAATATAACACAGCGGCAGCCTGTGTGTCTTTTAACGAAAAAATAATTTTGGTACAAAAATTCAAATAATAGTACCGTAAATAAAAGAAATATATATATATACTATCGATAAAAAATTGACCCCATTTACTCTGCACAATACACTCGTGAAACAGTTTCAGCTATTAACTACAAAAACACCATTTTGCTATGCAAAATACGTAGCCCTAATTATAATAGTTATCTTTATATAAATATATGAAAAAAAGAAACATTTCAAATCTTTGGAATGTTACATAAAATGACTAGAAAGAGAAGTGTTTTAATCGTCGGCCATGAGATCTTTTAAGTTGTCCATAAACAGTATAGAGATATATTAACATAAATTTCACTTTTAGACCAGAAATCAAGGTTTTCGCTACCATTTATACTTCATGCAATTATACTATTTAGGTTTACACATAATAAATTCTATTTCACATACGGAGATACAAAAGCGGAAAGGAGACTCGTTTTTAGAGAAGCGAATCAGAAAGCTGCTGAGGATAACCTTGAAATTTTAAGTAACCAATTTACAATGAAAATACATATCATTTTATATAAATCAATTGATATACATTTTCCTACTTTCTTTCGCCATTATTGTATTTAACAGAGCTCTTTGAAATCTTGGCATTCTAAAAAAAAAAATTTTAATTTATAGGTACATGAAAAAATTAAAGATTTCAGGAAATCCCCATAAAGTAACTACCACTTTTAACACATAAATGATAATAATTATATAAATTAATTATATAATAAAACACAGCACAGCTATATTTGGATATAATACTTTTTTGACCTTAACAGCTATTCATATCTATTCTAATTTATTATCGAGTAGTATTCATCTCGCTCACGTCAGCCGAAATAGTCACTAAACTGTTTTGCGGGTAAGCCTGGCTGATGATAATTTGGACATCAGTACACTGAAAAGCGGATATTAAAATATTTTTTTTGCTATACACTATTTCTCCTTTCGTCGTTAGAAAATAACTAATGAGAATGTATTTACATGAGGCTAGAGTTTTTTTTTTTTTTTATATATAGAAGCTTGCCGAGTCACCCGAATTTCCGACCCGACCATATTAGCGAGCGATAGCATTTTAGTTTAATATTAATCGATATCATTACAGGCCATTAATTTCTAATTTGAGATTTAATTTTCATTTTCCAATAAACAAATACATAGATATCTAAAAATATTAAATGTTCAGGTGTTAAGCATAAAAATCGGAAATACTAACTAGGAATTGGAAACGAACGAGGGGATACATTACGTACTATATCTATCACATAAAAATTTCATAGCTGTAAATGACTACAAATTAAATATAAAATATAGTAAAATTATGGTCTACGACATAATCTCTACCTTATGTGATTGCAAATAAAAACTTTCCTAATGACAGAAGTTTTCGCTTAAAAATTATAACATCTATACCGTATATCACACATACGCGAGAATTTTACAATGGTAAAACAAAATTAGTTGCGACAAATGGATACGATTGGAATATTTTAGATGCTGTAGAACAAACATCACACGTTTGTCGTTATAATTTGAACGTGAGTGGCTGCCTTGGAAATATATCACAAAACGTAGGCAATTGTAATATATTTACAAAAGATGTGTCATTTTTAACAAATCGAAATTAAAATTATTGAGAATAAATGCGTTTCACGATAATTTGGGAAACCATAGTTGAAATTTTTTTAATACGTTATTTATCTCCATGACGTTACACCCATTTGTATACCTGCCGCCGTTTTTGTGATCTGTGGAATACATACATTTTATGTTAGACCCGGTTCAAATCACAACGACACTTCACACGCACGTCAAAAGTGACGACAACATATTACATATTAAATCTACACATAGGTAACTACTAGATGTATTTACAACGCTAATACAGGTTACGCTGTTACGTATGACGTCACACGGACCGACACAGCCGCCGCCCCATTGAGCCACATCGACAGACCCTACTATGCTACCTTTCGTGTCATACGTATTTACAAGGTTAATATAATTAATTTTACATTCAATAAAAACGTCATAATCAACGTTACATGGGTATTATATTTTAGTATTCAATATAATTATTCTTATTACATTAGTCTGACCAAAAAGAAGTATATTAAGAGGGCGTGTTGTTAAAATATTCAAATGTGATGTTAAGAACACAAAACAATAAAAACAAGTCATCTGCCTGCTGTTTCAAGTGGCCCTCTTTTGACTTCTTTTTGAACAAGTGTTACATTCATTTATTTTAATATCTCCGTCCAGGTACATATACGATGGAGTCCTCCCCAAAACTTGAGTGTGATGTTCTATGTTTGTGCGTAATTTCACTTTTTTATTTTCGCATCACAATGGATGACGCCACACATCTGACGGAGCCAGATGGCGCCCTTCACGTAGCAGAGTTGTAATGGTAACACCACTTCTTATTGCAATGATAATGTCATGAAGAGAAATCCTCCATTGTAATACGAAGAATCAATATTTACATAAAACTGAAAATACTCGACAGAATAAACGATAGACTTACTTCTAAAAAAAGTACATCGAAACCGCCAATCGTATGACTGATTACACTATTCAACAGGACTTCATAAACGACATGTGCTCTGAGCATGAATTCAAATGGCTATACTAAAATATGAATTTTTACATATATAAATAGGGTATATACTTTTCACTATAAGCATGTTTATTAAATTTGAAACAATTTAAAAAGGAAGGAAGAAACTTCAACTAAGTGTACAAACCGTCTAAACTTTCGAGCCCGTTTATCCCAAGAGCTAGAAGAGTGTTTATAAAAATGTAAAATGTTCCCTACACATTGAGTTCGCGACTAAAAGATATGATATAAATGATACTAGATATTTTTGTTGCTTTACCCCGCGTCAGTTCGTTCGTGCACCGGTTTGGTCCCTCTACTAACAAATCGTCCATTTATCGTATTGTCGAGCGGTCGTTCGCTACGTAAATAACTTGAAGATAATAAACGAATAACAAATATATACATAATTTGTATAACTATACACATATAATTTTATTCAGATATGGTGAAATAATTGATTCTTGTTATAATATTTTAATTCACAGTTGATAGGACATAAACAAAACAGATATTAATAATATATTGTCACAACACCTATTCGTTATTGTACAATCACGTACAATTACCAATAACAAAGGAGAAACATGATGGTTTTCTTTAACAAATACCTCTAATTGCGTATTTTTTAATATATGAAGGTGATGTTCAGTCTTAAATGCATCAAATTGTTAGAAAAATAACACATTAGAAAGGCTTATATTCAGTACTCCACCTATTTACTAAAAAGTTCTTTTAGGAAATCCCACCACTGTATCTCTATTTTATCATCCTTTATTTGGTAAAGGAAAAATCGTAATTTATAGGTTGAATGAAATAAATGTCAACAATTAATAAAAATGCAGTATTTATGTTTATTTTAACATGATACATATATATTTTTTTAGTTATGTATCATTATAAACAGAAATTAATTCATATAGAACATCCAGAAAAAATGAGCCTTCAAAGAAAACGTCATATCCCTCCTTAGTATAATTGGAGACCGACCGAATGGACCTAAATCGATTGACGGCTGTTGACTGAACAATCACTGGGTTATTATCATTTATTTATGCAAACACTGTGATTCTCAAAAACTAAGATAGTTCACAAGTCAATAATAATCGATTCTGCTAATCTATCAACAATATCTAAATCGATATCGAGGCGATAGCGCGGAGCACTCAGTTGGTCTCCGTTCGAATCGTTATAATTTAATAAATTATTTTTACAACCGTCATACCAAACCAGTGTTCTTACTCGATCAATTTCTTTCGGTGTGCAGTTACGGTGTCGTAAATACACACCCCGCGTCTAATTTTTTCAACCGAAAATCTCTTTATGAAAACAAATATTTTCATAGCTTGATTCGTATTGATTTCATAGTTAAAGAATTATTAGAACCCTCTTCGACAAGTTTATAACATGACTTCTGATCTAAATATCATTGTTCTTATTGATATTTCAATTAGTGATAGATATTTAAACCGTGTTATACAAATAACACGTGAATAAATAAACAAGAGTTCTTTTTTATGTTTTTAAGAGCAGATTTTAAGCTGTATCATTGTCGCAAAAAGTAAGTCAGTACACATATACTCTAACGATAATAGAGAACATCGAAAACGAATTAAAAAATAAGTGGCGGTCTCAACGTACGGAGGCGGGACGTAAGTCTATGGTCAGCCCGTCGGGAGTGTGTCCGCTTTTTTTAAAAAACCAGGATAGACTCCATTGTGAGGTTGTCTCATGGTTGGAGCGTGGACGCGGGCGGCGCGGCTGGGAGCGCGGCGGGCGTCGGGGCGGCGTTGGCGGGGGCTGCGGGGGCGCGCTCGCCGCGCCGCGCCGACCGTGATCTGCGCACAAGCACCTTTACACGTGTATACCGACGTGATTCTCACGTAAGTACGCCATATAATGTAAAAGAATAAATTATAATTATTCGAAATATTATATAATTTTTATTGAACTACATTCAAAGTTACAATAATAATTAAAGAATGTTTACGATAACAAAAAAGAACTTAAAAAAGCTAACATCATAAATTATGCAAACAAGCACGTAATTTATATAGGATAAAATTGGATTCAATATACAAATGCTTGAAACAATAAATTTATAAATGTTAAGTGACATTTGAAGCTATGCAAGAAAGTAAAAAATTAATTGAAAAACATTGTATAAAAATTACATACTTAATCCAAGAGATCAAAGTTTTATAAATCGCAAATGTATACTAAAACTAATTTTAAATATCAATAGATATGAAAAAACCGGATAAATGCGAGTCAGTCTCATACACTGAAGGCTTCATCCAGGAAATATATTTTCTTTGTATAATTTTTGATGTCCTCTGTAGTCATTGATAAACACTAAGTATCAAAAAGGCGGAATATAGTCCCTATTTATCATTCTGAGCAATGCAACCATCGCACTATTAAATTTTACCTATATCTAGTGAAGAGCATATGAAGCTTGAATACAATTCTAATAGGATATTATGGGCGATATCACAATATTTATTCGATGTTTTTGTCACAGTCTCTGTGGGAAAATTGCTTCTTTTATTGAATTTTATCACTCGTATTTTTTTTCTGTATATAAAATGGACATACAAAGAATAAAATAAGGATATTAAGGAAATACATTTCCAACTTATCTCGAGATTTGTTAATAAATATGTGTAACCGTTACAGATACCTATTAAATATAAATTAAAAGTGCGTTAATCTGAAGTACTTTAGATTTTTCGGATTGACAACATCTGACACAGAGGAATGATTTGTTAAATTTTGAATATATTTAAGTTTAATTCAAAAATTAAGCAATGTAAGCTTGAAAATATAAATATTTAAGAATCTGTTCATTGAGCTTTTCCATAACTATCACACAATATATTTATGTGTAAATTTATATACAAAAATATCGATTTTACTTTTCCACCCACAATAATTCAATTCTGATTATTTTTGAGAAATTAATATCGGATTATATGTGGGTCAAAACTACATCAAATATTAAGACAACATGTTTAACGATTTCTGTAATAAATGTCCATGTGATGGATAGATAAACGCAAGAGCGATCTTGCAAGAGTATTGTTTTATTCCTAATTAAGCACGAAACCTAAAAATGAATAAGCAAATAGAAAAATGGCTAGTCTCACCAACAACAATAATAACATAAGCAACAGCTGTTAGGGCTCTCTCACCTGATCTGGCCGGCGAGCAGTGGGTTGATTGCGTACAGCCAGTCGTGCACCTCCTTATCTCCAAGAGTTTGCAACAGGTACCCACGCTCTTTGCTCACCACGCTGAAATAAAAAAATATTTTCTTAAACATTGTTCGGCTCATTTAATCTATCAAATAGATAGTATTTAGGGTACATTTATTTGGACATAAAATTTAAAAATAGTATTGTTATGACAAAATTCGTGTGATTGACGAATAATAGAATTATTTAAAAATATTAAGAACAGATATCTAGCGTGTGAGGTTACAACATTTTATCATGAATTTTTAAGTGTTTAAAAAAATAAGCAGTGTCTTTTATATGTTTTGATGCAGCCTATTTAGACTGTAGTGTATTTTTTAGAAAATATAATAAACCCTCTCAATAATGCTTTGTATCAATGAGAAATCCAATCGTGGATCGAATTTCGCCAGGCAACTAAAAATTCAACTGTAACACAGAAAACGATTCACTAGGGCTCTATTAAATCTAATTCTTATGCCAACCTGAAGGTGTTGGGCATGCGGACCATCTGGGCCTGGTCCTCGGAGTACTCGACGTGCGCGTTGGCCAGGTTGATGACGGCGCGCTCGATGGGGTCGCGCTCGTCGCGGTAGATGAACACGTAAGGGCGCCTCACCACCTGCGTCAGAGGTGAAACAAATTTTTGAACCTGCCCTTGTACATTCGCATGCAGTGGTATGCAATTCATGCCTTAAGCCAATTATTTTTTTTACTTCTATGCTTGTCTTGTTCATTTATAGAAATTGAATGAAGTAAGAGATATGTGCGATACACGAGTTTGAACATTTTCAAGTTCAGAGATTGCAGAGTTTACGCACGTGCTGATTTTATCATCAGATAATCTTTATTTTTCAGGAATTGTATGCAGCCAGGGTCTACTAATAAAATAAGTAAGGGACTCGATGTATGATTCAAATATTTAGACCCTCAATTATAATCGTTACGTTACATATTACGAATATTGTTACATATAATAAAGTAAATGTTGTTGCCGAAGTCGTGCGATCGTCCGCAGTATTACACTTTTTCATAATTAACTTATTCATCTATTAAAACAGTGATACTGACCAGCCATCGTTTCTTCCAGCCGTGAGTGCCATGCTGTAGCACATTGAGGTGTCCGCGGCGCGCGACCGCCGCCGACACGCGCACCTCCTCGCACTCAGGCACGTACAGCGCGCCTGCGCCGCCGCCGCCAGCGCCGCCCCACGCCGCCATCGAGCGCTCCAGCATCGCGCGTTCCGGCGAACACAACCTAGGGCACGCAACATTACTTATATAAATCTTAATTATTTGAAGTAGTACTGAGCCTTATAAAATTTCCTGAGAAGTATGATTAGTACCTAAATGACTTATGCATCGTTGTACTGTATATTTGTACTTAACGTGTTATAAAAACGCTAAAAATACATAACACATAAGTACACAAAATATATACGATTTCCCTCAAAGTCTAGTTACAAATCATAAAAAGTATAAGTGCGAATTTACGCTGTGTCCGATCAGAAGCGAATTAAATATAGCATTATATCTCTTTTCTCATGTCACAAATATAACTACACTTAAGTACAAAACGTGTACACTATATATACTGACTCGTAGCTGCTGGCGCTGTGTATGGAGGACAGCAGGCTGGCCGTGGAGATGTCGGCCGACACGCCCTCGTCGACGGGCGTCGCCGGCGAGGCGGCTGTCTGCGGCTCCTTGCTGCCTATCCGACCTGATTTACAAATTTTACTCGTTAGCGTTTTATATTAGATACCGATGCATGGGTAATCTTGAAATAATATATATCTGATAGCATTTCATATTATTAATGATTTTAATTACCAATCTATTACAAAATATAGATATATCATACAAGTACTATTTACATAATAGTACTATTATACAAGTACTATTTACATAATAGTACTATTATACAAGTACTATTTACATAATAGTACTATTATACAAGTACTATTTACATAATAGTACTATTATACAAGTACTATTTACATAATAGTACTATTATACAAGTACTATTTACATGATAGTACTATAATAGTACTACTATAATAGTACTATCATACAAGTACTATTTACATAATAGTACTATCATACAAGTACTATTTACATAATAGTACTATCATACAAGTACTATTTACATAATAGTGCTTTATCATACCAAGTACTATTTGTGGTACTATCATGCAAGTACTATTTACATAATGGTACTATTATACAGTATATTTACGTAATGGTGCTATCATACAAGTACTATTTACATAATGGTACTTTATCACCAAGTACTATTTGCATATTGTACTATCATTACAAGTACTATTTACATGTGGTACTATTATACAAGTACTATTTACATAATGGTGCTGTTATACAATTACTATTTACATAATGGTGCTATTATACCTGAAGTACTATTTACATAATGGTACTATTATACAAGTACTATTTTGTAATGGTGCTATTACAAATACTATTTACATAATGGTGCTATTATACAATTGCTATTTACATAATGGTGCTATGTACAAGTACTATTTACATAATGGTGCTATATTGCTACTATAATAGTACTATTATACAAGTACTATTTACATAATAGTACTATTATACAAGTACTATTTACATAATAGTACTATTATACAAGTACTATTTACATAATAGTACTATCATACAAGTACTATTTACATAATAGTACTATTACACAAGTACTATTTACATAATAGTACTATCATACAAGTACTATTTACATAATAGTACTATCATACAAGTACTATTTACATAATAGTACTATCATACAAGTACTATTTACATAATAGTACTATCATACAAGTACTATTTACATGTAATCTATCATTAAGTACTATTTACATAATGGTACTATTATACAAATTATTTGTAATGGTGCTATCATACAAGTACTATTTACATAATAGTACTATCATACAAGTACTATTTACATAATAGTACTATCATACAAGTACTATTTACATAATAGTACTATCATACAAGTACTATTTACATAATAGTACTATCATACAAGTACTATTTACATAATAGTGCTATCATACAAGTACTATTTACATAATAGTACTATCATACAAGTACTATTTACATAATAGTACTATCATACAAGTACTATTTATTTACATAATAGTACTATTATACAAGTACTATTTACATAATAGTACTATTTACATATGATGTACGAGATATTCCCTTAGATATATGTATTTCAAAGCCAACAACGTACCTATGGGTTATTTTATGCAACTATAATTATATATATGTTTTTTTTTGTTATTTCACCTTGTATGAGTTTGATGTATTTGGTAGCCAATTCCTTTTCGAGGGACGTCATCTCCCACGGTTCGTACACGGACTCGTCACGTGTGGCGTGTGCGCCGCACTCCGACGCCGCTTTGGCTGCCATGTTGCATACCTCCTAGTATTGCCACAAAATGACGTACATTCATTTATGTTTGTTTTTCAGACTAAAAAAAATGATAATGAAAGGAGAGAAAAGAATTTAAAATTGTACTATCACCTTTATTCTGGTTACAAATAAAAGTTTATCAAATCAAAATTAATTGAGTATTTGTAATTGAGCCAAAAATTGAGTATTTAATTGTAACTTTGCGCAAAGAGCGTTTGGTATTTAAGCCTTCCCTAGTAAACTAAAATATTGTCTGAATAAACAAGCTATGTTTATCACTGTAAAATACCTTTTCGGTCTTTGAAAAATCATTGTTGGCGATATTGTGTTCGTGGCCGTGACGTAGGCGCTCGCGAAGCGCCAAGAAATGTCGTGTGCGGCCCACTTGCTCCAACCGAGTCATTTTCTCCAACTCCCACTGGTCAAATGAAAAATAAAAAAAATGTATAAAATAACGTGTTAACGATAAAATATTTCGCACATATAAAGGCATACAGAATTAGTCTTTTTTCTATCCTGCAATTTATATATTCAAAATTAATTTTTATATTAACCAATCGCAATATAAAAATGTGTAATGATTATGTAAAAAACTTTATTTGTTATGTAGTGCATAATTATTTGGTTCACTCAATTGAAATAAATTACATGTATTCTTTCCTTTAGAAATGTTAATAGAAAATATCAAAATATTTATAAACTGTTCTGTCAACCATTTTAAAAACATATGATATATTTAAAAGACGTAACCGTGTGTTATATACAATATTATACAAAGGTGCTACTATTGGCATCACAAAGTATACCTATGTGAAAGAATCTATGAAATTAAATTTAGAATATTAGACTGTATAATTACGAATTATATGTTATGAAAACATATATCTACATAAAATAGTATTAAACAAAATCAAACTAAATTATAAACAAATTGCGATAACAAAATGAAGAGCTTCAAAAACAGAATATACTAGGCTCATTGTTTTAAATAAAAAATCTACCAAGTAAAATTACTAAAATTAGACATAAAATATTAGAAATTAATACAATTTTCAATGAAAAAATTGGACTTTAATGAGTGTAAAGATTCGCTAGTTATTTACTATGAATTTTATTTTGTGAGTCTAGAGTTTCGATAGCTATTTAGTATGAGTGAAATGTATATAAATTGCAAGAATCATCCATATGTTATGGCACATATCTCAAACTCCTATTGATCCAGAATACCTGAGACACTCTTAGAGGAATTGTTGTAGAATAACTCCTCAGCGTTATTCTATAATAACTTTAAAAAAAATATTCAGATGCAATCATCTATATAGTGTATTAAATACAACCTCAATGTGATTAGTACACTATTCTAATTTATAAATATTAAAAAGTATATTATGATTGACGTTATGAAATACTAATAAACATTCTACTACATTATTAATTTAAAATTGAAAAGACCCACTTATTTTGAAATTTTTCCATTTAAATGACACAGGCACATTTCTTTTTCCCAATAAACTAATTCCCTTTCAACTGCATTTTACCAAAAATTTATATTCGGGTTCCTTTTGTAGTCATTCATTTTTCTTTAAAAAATTTATGAGCTTCAAACTAAAGCTATAAGTATTACTTGCATTTATTAAATCAAAGATTTATGATATTATATGAATATGCTCATATATATCTTTTTACTAAATCCTTAAGTTTTGATTATCACGACTATTTTTGCAGGGCGTAAGATTTTTTAAAAAATCGCCACTAACATTAGGTTATAAAAGTAATCTTTGTAAGAATAAGACATTAAAATACCATTTTTCATGAAAAAAAAATTGACCTCTTGTGAAGACGTTGTTACATGTATACAAATGCGGCTGATTAAAGGGAATTTTGAAAACCTATATATAAAAAAAATTCGGCAAAAATAAAACTAAATTCTTATTTGATTTAAATAGAAAAAAATCGAAATCAGTGTAAAAACCTAATAACATTCATAAAAAGATTATTTTTCTTTCAAAATTTCTCTATTTATGTATTTTTACGTGCGTTACATATGCCTGTCAAACAGATATTCCACTTTACATGATATTATTACCACTACATTGTAAATAATTTTGCTCTTAACTTGAGAGTGCATATCAAAATATGGATGGACCCTTTAATTTGATGAATATTGCAACTAAATACGTAGAAATAGCCGTACTAATAGCTAACGAAACTATAAACACCTGTTGCCTAAAGACTACATCCAGTGGCCAATCGTAGTATATTTTCAGCCGAACATTTTTCTGTATGCATGGAAAAGTTGAATTTTTTTTAAATTTGTGAGTAAATAATATAAATTATAATTACGAGCATGTTCAAACTTGCTGATGGAGCATCAATTTGTATTCACAGGCAAGATGAGAAAAGCATTCGAAATCTGATATATAATTTAGAACATCATACAACGTGACTGCTACATGCCTATAATGTTAGGTACTACAATACTGTGATTCGTATAGAAAATACGGTGGAATCTCAATAACTCGAATGTCAAGGGAAATGCTAAAAAAATCGAGTTAACGAATTTTCGACTTAACAAGAACTTCGAGATACATATGACTGTGTCGACAAGGAACAAACATAACCTTCACAGCTGTTACTTAGAAAGTTTCATGAAGGTATTCATTCATTGCACGTGTACAAGACAAAAACAATAGATTAGAAGCCCCGAACCCGAACATTCATTTTGGAATTTATTGCTATTGTTTCGGGGAATTCCAAGTAGGACGTCATTATATTTTACCAACTACGACTTACGGAGTCTCCTTTTTGAAATTCGAGTTAGAGTATAAATATGTATTATCAATACTTCGTAGGGAAATAACATTTTGTTCGAGTTACAAAGTCTAATAATTCAAGATACCGCGTATTTAGGGGTTCATCGGAAGGGAATGGCAATTTTTTTCGACTTACTGAGGATTTCGACTTAACGAGGTTCGAGTTATTGAGATTCCACTGTAGTAGTAAATATAAATATTACACATTAAAATAATGATAACAACAATTTTAATATACACAACAATATATTAATGATTATTGTGAACCAATATCATGAATTAACTCAACCAATCACGTTGAATAAAAAATGAAAAGCTTGGCGTCATAAAATATGTCATAAAATTTTATAATTTGGTGTGATAAAACATATCAGTAGACAATAATGTTATATATTGTACTAAGGAAGGTAATTATTTTATAGGAAATCGATAAATTATTTCTTTTAATGTAAACAATGGTGTCACCACATGTTTTTTCATTATCCAAACTATTCAATGACATCGCGTCGCTAAGTCACCTGATGATCAAATATCAGGGAGTCGCCGCGTGGCCGCCAGCCGTGCAGGTTTTCCTCTCCGCGCACATAAGTTCCGCTCGTGTCCAAGACGCGGCGCTGACGGCGCTGCACACCTGAACAAAAATGCAAAATATAAATTACATGGATGACAGAACATTTTTCCAAAATATTCAATCTAATATGAATTGCAAGTTGCCTTTGTAGTTGGTTGGTGGTGGTTCTCTATATGGTCCGCTAGCACATTATTGCCTCGAAATATTATCAAAGAGTTTACTCTTAAAATTACTATACATTAAAAAGAAATCCAGTGGAGGTAAGAAGAACAGGAAAAGTGTTCTTTAATACTTCATTCATGATTACATTTTTATTAATTTATTACTAAAAACAATGAAATATTAAAGGAATTTATAGCAGATTCTTGCATTTAAAAAAACAGTACAAATAACAGAAAATACATATTTTACATTAATACGATTGCAGACATTAATGTAGTAAAGAATAAGGTTCAATATGTTAGCTATTTACATTATCAGAATAGTTTTATTACTACGTATGTGTATATCAATTCTTCATTTTTATATTATTAAAACAATTTTTGTTTAATATTGCTTACATATGATTCAATACACATAAGCATTTATATATTTTATTATCTATCGCACATATGTTTTCTTGCCTATTTCCTTTTCTTTTTGGCGGGGCGATAGGTGTCGCTATTCTGCAACTAACTACAGGAAAAATAAACAACTTGCGACGTATGCGACGTGTAAAATGCTTGTGCGGTAAAAATAATATAAAAAACCAAATTGTGCGCTGTAGCGTGTGCGATCCCAGGACGCGACAAAGGGTAAGCCTTCAATGTCCTAATTATTCTTTTCCTATGGTATTTCTTTCGACAATTTATATCTGAGGCAGACCGGCATACTGTTTAAGTTTCGAGAAAACTGCGATACACTAATTTGAGATTTTTTGTTGGGTAAGAACTTGAAATTAACAGTTTTGTTACGATAGGATAATATTTTAGTCACTCAGAAAGATTTTCCTGCGCACCATTTTAACAAAATCTTAACGTAAAATGAGTTTTAATAATAAAATATTTTGCCATTTTATATATAAATATGGCTGAAACATTAATACAGCAAAGAAAATATTAAGGAACACTGTAGTGTAAATTGTCATTATTATTTTTTGACGTACACGAGTCATATACCAAGCAACAGCTTTCATTCAAATGTGATAATAAATTTCACTTTAAATGGGGCGAAACACACCGTTACGAAATAACCCTACCAGGGCTCGAGGACTGGGATAGGATGAAAAATACACTTAGAAAAGCAAAGGCGTATATTCAGTAACAATGAGATACAGAAATGCATTACAGAACCACTACTAATTGACCGCATTTAACTTACAAAAGGCTGATTGCCGTATCCAAATATATTAATGAAAAAAACCCGTGGGATTGAACTGTTCGACTATCAGGTTGCTTTATGTAATTACCGAGTGTTGAATTAGTTTTATCAACTATTCAGTATTGATATAAGATACTGAATTCAGCAAAAAACTTCAGCAAAAAAGAGCAAACCTTGAGTTCCTTGCCCATTATTCTCAGGGTGAATCAGCATTTAAAATGGGTGTTAACGTAAATGTCAAAAAATACAATAATGACGTATTTCAAATGTAATTGTATACCTACAAAATAAACATATTTTTCATTTTGAATTAATTTTAAAGAAATCTAAATAGTCAACGCTCAAATTCCGATATACATATATACTTTTGAACGAGTAACCTCGAACATTCTCCGAGTATAAACAAAACAATAAATCATTTATTAATACAAAGAGAAAGATGTCACGCCCGACGTTAACATACAATATTTATCATAATTTGTAACATTCTTATAAATGCAATTCAAGAAAAAAATACAGGGTAATATTTTTTCTAATATTTTTTTGGGGAGTCATTCGGTTATTGAATTACTTCATTTATGAGCGTAGTTTGTAATAATATGCTATATAAAACATTTTCCAATACCTGGTTCCAGAGCCCTGTGCAGACTCAGCTCGTAAACTCCGGTGAGGTGGTCGGCGCGAGCGGTGCGCGAGCCGAACAGAGCACGACGCAGCGAGCGGCCAGTGCGCGCGTCCCGTCCCACCACCACCAGCGACAGGTCCTTTGTGATGATCGCAGGACGAGCACAGTTCTCCACCTATATATCAAATGTTTATGTAGCACTTGAACTATTAAACTTTGATGCTATTATTTATCATAAAAACAACTTTTTTGCTTTTATGATAATAGCTGACATTATTCTACCCTTTCTACTAGTAGTATGTAAGCTTATTGTTTATTATTACTTTTTTTTTGGATATTTTTTTGTAATGTAATATTTTATTTTTTGCTTATGTGTTATATGTTATGAAAATGTTAAACATTTCAATTTAACAATATAAAATTTATTAACATCTCAAAGTGGTTGTAAATAAATTTCATATTGTGAAACACACATCGGTTCTAGATTTTGAGATTTTCTTGTTTGGCACCAAAACAACACATATTTAAAATATGAACCATTTTGATCCTCAACTTCACTACAGTACCACCTATCGGATCCTAACATAGTTACAGCCATGGCCTCAACAAAATAAATGTATTGTGTAAATGTGAATGCAAATGATCGTTATTAAAAAGAAATGGTCACTATTTTCTCAAAATACGTTTCAATAATTATTTATGTATACATACATATATATATACACACTTTATACTTATATAAAGTGTGAGAAATATCTTAAGAAAATAAGTATACAGTTTATACTTATTTTCATAATATCTCTTCAAAGATCTTATGAAAATCAGAAAAACAAAGTTAAAATTAGCACACCTTTTTGTTGAAAAAATTGTTTTAATGTTTAATCCATATGTATCAAAATATAGTTACAATACGTGTATCTTTTAACCTTAACGAATATCTAGCTAGAACAAATACGTCAATGTTGTATATGTTACATTGGCAAATATCATATAATAAAATTATAAAGTACTAACCTCTAAATAAGCACTGAGAGTGATGTAGACCACCTCACCATTGGCACTCACTCTGTTCAGTAATGGAGAACCATGTAGACTGCTGTCCCAAGCCGCTTCGAACCTATGGAAATATATATAACGATTATTTACCAAAACATGTAAAATTCAAACACTGAAAAATAAATTTCACTAAGGTAACAATCTTTATTCTATCACAAAACTAGATATGCATTTAAACGAATAAGATCAACATTTGTTAGTCTAAGTTACATTTACATATTATTTAAAATATATAAAATAATTTTAAATTAATTAAGAAATGATAAATTTGTTTTCTGGTACATCTTTTTATTTATTTATACTAAATTAAATTCCGTTTTTGATTCTAACATTGATTGAATTTTGATGAAGTGATTTAATTATCATAAGTTGCATCTACTATCAGCATAGTTAACTATTTATTTTTGTCCTAGGCGACAACTTCAAAAAAATCGCGTTTTTATCTTGAAGAACCCGAAAATTGATCTATGCGACATTACATTTTTTTTGGGAAAAAAAAAATTATTCTATTTTTTATATTTTTTTAGCAAACGACCATCTTCCCATATATATAAGCAACTGTCAAACAAATCCATAGAAAAAAGAAAAAGAAGGCCATTGATTTAAAATAGCTTATAGGACTAATTTTATCGGCTTATAAAACATAACAATTTTATCTTTTGTTGTTTTAAAAATTCTCAACTCTAATGAACTAAGTAATAAAAGACAGAAATATGTAAATTTTTAAAAATTATTTACATACTGCTCATTAATCGCATTAATGATAAGTAACAATTTTTTCTTTGTGGTATGAGTGTTAATTATTGATTCGCTCGCAGATCAGTGATTATTTCCAAATTTTTGGACAAATGATATTCAAAAGGAAATATGATATTCAAATTTTATTAATAAAATTTGTGTGACAAATAACTGAACGAAATTCACTACAATGAAGCAAAGACATAATAAAAGAAAATATTAAACATTTCATCTCAGATTTCCACTAGCGTTTTAGCAACGAATTAATGATGGGATGGGATAAGTTTTTTGTACAAAATAACCATTATATTAAATTATGTTGCAACCACCAGTATAAATTTTATAAAATTATTCAAATGCATTCCCTTGCATATCTCGTCATTTAACTTCAACAATGAAAAAATTAATGTTGATCGCTAATATGAGAGTAAAATATCAATGGGCACCCTGAGTAATTTTTTCCTCTTGTTTAAACTCAAACTCTATTAGTAAAATATCCTCGACTGCCTTCTTTCAAAGTACAATTTTTCTTTGTATGTATATGTAAAAACATGTTGACAGAAAGCACGTCTTGTTTTAGAGGCGGTTCTTGTTTCAATTTGTATAATGCGGTAAACGTTTCTGATTTGACATGCCTCTATATCGTAACTTAATCATTAAAATTTTAATATAAAAAATTGAATTCACATTTCTGCTTTAAAGACTGAAAAGCACAATTTTACTAACAACAATTAAAAGTAATAGTCAAAAATACAATATATATCTAGGACTTGTAAATCGATTGTAAACAAAGCCACTATAATACCCTACAAATACTTTTATTACGAATACAGATGTTCTTAACAGTTAGGCACCAACGTAACTACTTGGATATTACAAAAGGGTGTTAGTTGGTTTTGTGGCAATATTTATTCAATTTGTATTTTGGTCAATTTCATAAGCTAAATATCCGTTGACGACGGTCGGTTAACATCAGAGCCTTGTAATAGCGGAATTGGCGTTACAGTGTTAGAAGCGATGTAAATTGCAAACAAAGCTTTGAAGACGACATATAATCTGTGAGGCGTTCTGTGAAGAAATCAGACCATGAATTAAACAGAACGGACCTGAAGACGGCTCGGTCATCGAGGGAAGGCCGCTCGCCGGGGAACAGGCCCAGCGAGAGGGCGCCGTCCTCTTCGCCGTCCGCCGTGTCCTCGTTTGCTTCGGGAGAGTTGCGTATGCGGCCTGCGCACAGGCACGGTTATGATCAGATGACGTATCGACGATGGGAAAGTAAATGCGATGAACCAATCTTTTAAGTGCCTTATTTTCATATTTTATTTAAAACGCATGCATAGGCTGACCACCTACATTTGCATACAACCATTCACAATGCATACATTGATGCACACACATACCCCCTTATTCACGTATGAATAACCAATAAAATTACAATTGTATTTTACTAGTAAACTTTAAAGTAAAAATAATTAAAATATATTTTTTGGTACAACTCGGTGTTACTAGAAACTCGCATTCCCATAACAATTAATTATGTTTTGCGATGCATATAATGGACCAAAGTTGCAATCTACTTTCACCGCCGACGTACGTGGTCTCGCATTTTTTTTTACTTATGTAACAGTAACACAACTTACATATATCGTTTAATTTATATTTAATGTTTAATAATTGTGTCATATTATTATGTTAATAGTATTTTTCTTTTCGATACTCCTTCTGAATTGTTCATTTATATAAGTACACGTTTTATGTGTTGTGATTTCCTGTTCTCCGTTACCGATCCGAAATTCTGGACTACCAAGGTAACACAAATCACTTGTGCCGAAATAACTAACGGCCTTAATGTAAGAATTAATTTAAAATATCAAATCATTTAGGTGATAATAGTTCATGACGCTAATCGCATGGAGTACTCTTACTTTTACAATTTTAAAAGTCAGAAAACTGGTTTTTGTATAAAAAAGAAATATAACTACCTATGCAACACTAAAGCAACTTCTTTTTATATACTGTTTACCTTTCTGAGGAGAGAAAATAATATTTTTTGTTGAATTCAAGACTTACCCACAACTAGTTCACGTACATCCGTCCATTGCAAATCTGACGAGGGTCGCAAGATCGTGATGCGTATACGACGTTGGATGCCCTGATGAAGCAGGAACAGACCGCGACATGGGAGATCATCACTATGTTCTACAACCTGTGACAATGAAAATAAATACCAATATGTGTTCTATATTACGCCCAATATAACAGATATCTTTCTATCATGTACGAAACAAAATAAATCCCATTAGTTTAAAATTTATTCGTTTTTCCTCTTAAATAACTAAACTAATTAATTTTAAATGAAAACAATGTATTAAATATTTTTCTAAGCAGTGTTGATGCTATACATATTATTCGATTGTCTAATTTCTTTTTAATTTTTGTGTAGTATTTTATAAAAAATAGAAAGGGTGGTAACCAGTGGCGTAGCTAGGCTGGGTGTCACCCGGGGCGGATTTAAAGTGACACCCTAAAAATCAAAACCGTTAAGTTGAAGAAAGACTCTAATGATAAACAATGTTTATATTTCGTTGTGAATTTTTGGCGAATCGAAATTTGCGGTTGGATGAACTCGAGTGTTACCCTTAAATGGGGGACACCCGGTGCGGGCCGCCCTCGCCACCCTCCCCTAGCTGCGCCACTGGTGATGACGCGAAATATATTAGCCAATAACAATGGAAAATATCTATCGACAAATATAATATGCATGTATCCTCTCAAATTTATTATCTTCTGTTGAGTTACAAGCAAATTAATACGCGGGGAACTCAGAAAATTCGGTGATACGCCAAAAAATATACCACTGAGTAGTTTATTTTTAATATATCTTTTCAAACAACTATTAATTTTTGTCAATACAAAGTTTCATGTGTCTGAGTCAGTTTTCAAAACACATTTCCCGATTTGCATTAGACACGTCATCGAAAGTCTTCTCAAACCTAGTACATCATCCGGTGACGAAAACTGCTGTCCCTCGAACTGTTTTTTTTTTTTTTTGGAGCAAAAGCAGTACGGTGCCCTTAACTTATAGGTTACCAGTGAAGTATATAGATTACCCTAGGAGAGTAACTTATACGTTTGCAACTATTAGCTACATGCAAGCTATTTTATAACTACAAGCTATAAAATAGCTTGCAACTATTCTCCGTATCCGAAAAGTTTCCTATAAAACTTCAGGCACACTTCTCGACCCGATTTGCAGTATATACTGAATCTATTATACAATTTTGTCCGTATTTTTCTTTCGTTAAAATTACTCAACCGTGCTTTAAATTCACCGGAAAAGCTTTTGATTTTTTTAATGACATTTGAGGTCTTTCAAGTGATTTCGCGAAAATGTTCCCGTTATAAAACCATTTTTCCGTGAGAAAGAATACTTTGATTTTGCTAGTAGAAAAATGAGGAATGAAATTTGAATTAAGAATGTCAACATTTTTTTTTCTAAAATAATATAATTTATATCTCGCAAAAGGCAGCAAGTATAACTTTGTTAAAGATTTGCTTGCAAAATATTTTACGTGGCTTGGTATATATCTAATATTTTAAAAGGCGAACCGCAGTTCAAAAAACCAAAATTCCCAAAGCTTCTAATGTAACACTATATTTTTTTGGATCGCGTAATACGCGCAAAATAATCATGTGACTACATAAAATGATCGTAAAGCAAAGACAGAACTATGTATGTGAAAACAAATGAAGACAAAAAATAACAGTTTGTTGCTTAGGAATGTGGTTCCATTTTAAATAAACTATATTAAAATTCTTTTTATACCAAACTTATATATTGGAGATATGTAAATCATAACTAAAACCAGTTGATTTTTGGAAGAATTGTAGTATTATTTAAAAATAAGTATACTATATATTTGATTTTATACAAATAAGTTGAGAATTTATTAACATGCTGGATATTAAAGTTCGTAAAAGTGTCTTTGATGTAAAGCTCATTTATAAACTGTATACTTCAGATTACAAAAAGTAATTATTGTAACTAATTGTTATGACTTTTGCGTGAATAAAAATTTATCTGGAATAAAAAAGAAACACGATTATTCGTCTAAGGCGAGTTCTCAATTACTTACAGCCGGGACGTATTCGCCGTTAGGCGCCAATTCGCAGATCTCGAACCAAACTAAGAGATCGTGTTTGGAGTGGAGGTGAGATGAGCAAGATGGCGGAGCCATGGCCGCGGCACCCCATTTGGGGCTTCGCACGGGGGCAGATATGGGAATGGAAGGAGGCAGCATACGGCGCGGTGGGGTGCGGCCCGCTACTGGCCCATCTTGTTTTGCATCCTAAAAAAAATGAATAGTAAAATTAGGACAGTGGAAACTCTTTTCTTTGTCGTATATAGAAAATGGACTTTGGTTTTTTCAATTAATTTGTAATATCTATTATCATCTGACAGTGTATTTTTATAAATTCTGTTAAGTATTTACATTTTTGCGTTTTATAAAATTTTAAATTATACGAACATGCTGTATGAAAATTAACTTTTCAAAATGAAATATGGTATGGAGAAACATACCTTGTGCAAGGGATGTTGCTGGTAATGTCCAAACACTTCAAAGACGATTGGTTGGGTTTTTATGTACTCTACGAATGATTTAGTCACAGGTACAGTAATCTGAAATTAAAAAGTTTTATTCATATAACAAGCAAAGGGTACCTGCAACTGTTCATATTATTATAACGTTTTAAAAATATGTATAGGTCTAGGCGCTAAAATGTTTTCCTAATAACCGTAAGTAAATATTCAAAAATTTAGAGTATAAATGTTCGAAAGTATTTAAATGGTTAGATATGAAAGTTAATCATAGTTGCTCTCATATTGCAAAGAATAGTTTAAAATTTGATTAATCTAGTTCAAAAACAAATTTAAACAAGTTCCAGTTAACAAAAATTTGTTCAACACTTAGGGGCATGCAGAAGGAAACAGAGACTGATAAAATTGGTCAAGTCTTTTATAGTCTAATATCTAAGCTAGGCTAGCTAAAGATGTTTTAGTGCATCTGTCTTATATAATGCTAGATTACATTGACTGAAAAAATTAAACTTTTCAAATTCTGTCTTAGAATTCTTAATATGTACAGTTAAATTATTAATTCTAAAACATACTTAATTTGTGTTTGTCTTATTATATATGTGAATACATCCCATGTCATTTTTTATAGTATCTTATTATAATATAAATATTTAAATAATATGAATGGATACATAAAAATCACAATGGCCAAAACGACTTACATTCTGCACATGATAGAATCCGAGAGGTGTATTTTTTCCAGCATTTTTTACTGGTTCAGTCGAGAATGCGTCTTCATTGCGATGAAGGAAACTAAAAAGAAAATATTAATAATTAAAGTATTCGAGACAAATAAAAAATGACTCATTAATTTAAAAAAAAATGTATAGAAATTGAAATAAATGTATATCTTTAATCCCAAATAACATTTTAAAATTAGAAATGATTTATAATATCAAATAAGAATTTATAATATTACCCAAATTACGTTTTTTGATCGGTTCTTGATCGATGATCAAATTTGTTTTTGATCGGTTAATTTTGACTTTGACTGCCTGATTAGTGCAGTCGATAGTAACACTAATTGCTGGGGGCGTTGGTTCGATTCCCGCATAAGACAAAACTTTATTTGATTAAGTTTATATATATATATATATATTTACAAAAAAGTACATGACTTACTTAAATTGGCAAAAAACGTCCGCATAGTCTGTAGAGACGTTGTGAGCCTGCAGCACGGTGACGCGGAAGGTGAATTCACGACCCAGGGTCAAATGTTCCGGAAGGTCTTCTTCCTTGACCTCCGAAGCTAGGGAACTGTCTCCACGGCCGCTGTCCGCATCGCATTCGGCGTTACCCAACTCTAAAACACAAAGAAAAGTTTTTAATAAAGTAAACATATCAATACATAGAATGAGATTCTATCAATACTATAATCGTAAAAACGTAAATGGAACACTTTTGTATATGTGCGCCGTTCAATATAGCCCCTTCTCCGAAAGGCGTTTACCATGTACTACATACTACACCATGTGCGGCCACTCTAAGCAACGTTTAATTAAACCATGATGCATACATAGAGAAAGCATGTCATTGTTTTTACTGTTTAGGTCGAAATGTAGAGTTTTTGAACACTATAAGAGTGATGACAATTTGAACGCAATGAATTTGTACAAAAACAAATGTGTCTGAAAACATTACTTGTATAGATAAAACAAAAAACCGATCAAAAATACATATTGCCCGCCAATAGTTAGAGGAGTTTTTAAATATAATGAAGGAGCAAAATCATATTATATATAAAAAATTGTTTTGAAAAGAACAAAGTAAATTAGACACTTTTTTTGACTTGAAATAATTACAACAAAAATAATAATAATTAAAAGAACAAAAACAAATAAGAAAAATAAGCAAATTCAGCAAGGTTTTATGAAATGATTTAAAAACTACAACATTTATAAATTTTCATTTATATAGCTATAGATTTTGTTTTCAATGACATATTAATTCCTTATAGCCACATGTAATCCTCAAAGGAATAATTAGTCGGTATATTAAAAGAGAAACTTGATTTAAAGTAAAATTTAAAAGATTTAAAATATCAAATTTTAAGAACTATACAATTCATAAAATAAGACATATTGGACATTATATATATATATATATGTATATCTGTACTTAATTAGCTCATTTTGAGTATATTAAACATAAATCTCGTGTTTTTTTAATAAAAAAAACAAGTGGTGTCGTGGGACACCAGGTAGGAACGAAGTTCCTTCGGCTAATGTAGAATCGACACAATTAGCAAAAAAAAATATAATGTACTTTAAGTGTTATGACAGGAATATGTTTTATTATAAGATGCTACTTAAATCGTTTGGTGATCGTTGTAGTGGAATTATGACATTTACTCCTTACTATCTGTTCTTCAATCATCTTCATTTTCTGTTCTTATTGTTAATTCTATTTTCGAAAAAATTTACGATTATTATGATTTATTTCTTATATTTTACTGACATATATTTGTTAATGGAATATAACCCCGACCGATTCTCGGTAATCGCGCGAAGTCATAAACAAGTCGCGCGGCCTCATGCCAGCCGTGCCCGGTGTGATCCACCAATCAGCGCTCGCCGTTCGCCGAGCTCGCGTCAGCTTGCGCCAATAAACGCGCAGTAAAATAACGACATATCTAAAAATATACGACTGTCGCGGCTGCGCACGTCTCATTTAACGGTTTTATTCCACGGACTTTTTCTTACGCTTTTACTGTCACATTTTTTTCAGTTCGGTCATGCAGCAAAATCCTTATCTCCTCCAAGCCCGCCGTAAGGAACTTCGTTCCAATAAACAAATACATATAGTGATTGTGAATAATTTTGGCTTTCACAAACGAAACAAATGGAATGTTACAATAATTATATTTCAACCTATAACCAGTCCTATCATGATAAAATACTAATATAGCATTTTCTCCAATATTATAATAATGGAATCAAACCTTCAATTTTAATATTAGAATCAGCCACTTCGTTCGTACGGTCTTCCAAGTTGAGAGCGTTGTTCTTTTCCAACGCTGTTATAGCTTTGAGCCGGGATCGACTCGGTGCTATGTCGTCGTCGAACGATATCTTGGCCGACTGCTTAACACCAGCGGCGAATTCAGCGTTGTCTATATAAAAAATACATATTTATGAATTATTCAGATTATGCAACAATTTTTAAACAATACATGCCTAATATACCACGAACGCATTTTCGATACCCTCCCATGCACAGTCTTCACGCAGGTCCAACGTGTGCCGACAACCTAACCACAGGTTATCGAAGGTTGTGTCGATCCATAACAAGTCGGTTTCATCACGATATTTTCCATTTTTACCGTCAAAGCAAACAATTATTTATCTATACGTGAATAATACGATGGCGGCGGCTTAATGGTCAAGAGCGACACATTCAAACCATAAGACCAGACAATGGACGTATTGGTCAAGGAGTCTTTAACTTGAATAATATTTGGTCATAATCCCAAACAACAGTGGATCGGCGTAGAGGCCTAAGATCCACGCCCGTAGATTTGAAATAAAAAGATTGTGGGATGATACGTGTCAGCAGTCAGGTGATTACCTGACACAACAACATAGTAAAAACCGGTCCAGTGCGAGTAAGACTCGCGCACGAAGGGTTCCGCACATCTATACAGTATTAGACACTATATTATAACCGTTTTCTTAAAAAGTAAATATAAATTTAAATATTCTGTAAATATTACAAATATCAACCAGTTATCGTTATTAAAATTAAGAAATAATGACAAAAAAATCAAGTTTGTTGTATAGTAGCCCCCTTAATTTATTTTATTTTAATTATTTATTTTTAAAGTGGATATATAATACTATTAAATATTCTGTGAATATTTCAAGCGTCTACCTGTTACCGTTATTAATATCGAGCAAAAACAGCAAATAAATCACATTTGTTGTATGGGAACCCCACTTAAATATTTATTTTATTCTGTTTTTAGTATTTGTTGTTATAGCAGCAACAGAAACACATTATCTGTGAAAATTTCAACTAATTATCACGGTTTATGAGATACAGCCTGATGACAGACAGACAGACGGACAGCGGAGTCTTAGTAATAGGGTTACGTTTTTTTTTGATACGGAACCCTAAATATCGCTCAATGGTACCAGCGACCATAAATCGAACTCGCTCCTCTGCATCGTGTTGTAGACACGAACAAATGAATGGAGTTGAATGAAGGCTGCATGGTGAGCGGGTGTATCAACACTCGCTCACTGTGCAGTAATAGTGATATAGAGAATAATGTGAGATGAAAAAGAATGCAGTGACTAGAGTAAAGGAGACGGGCCACTTGAAACCGACAAGTTTACATGAGACCTACTCCTCTTTGCGCTAAGCCTCTTCTGTCAAAACATATTCCATGAATGGTCTCAAAATGTTATTTTGCAAGAAACTTAAAGATAATTGTAACTTTCTCAATTGAAAAATTCAAATATTTCTTCACCACTGCTAATGGTGGCACAAATTATCAAGTTATCATTTTCTCTTACAACACAATATAGGGCAGTTGACAAAAAAGAAAGTCTGACATTCAACTAATCAAAGATAATATAGGTACAAAATGTGCCTGAGCTCACTAACTTTTTTCTGCGTCGATGACTGCTTGCACGGCGACTCTTAAATAGCCCTTCACGTCTCCCTTTTCATTCACTATCGCCACTTTGTGAATGAGCGGAACCGGGTAGAGCAGGTTGGATAGATACACGAAGCTCCTAAACACATCAAATTAAATGATGTTTAATTTTTCAAAAATAAAAATACCTTATACACTTATATTAAAAAAAATCATTATTTAAAATTATTCATTACTATTGTCTAGGTACAATATAGAATTTCTTAAGTGGCAAATCTTGTTACTTCTGAGATTCGGAGATATCTACCAGAAACACAAATAAATTTGAATTCCGATATAAAACCCCAATTCAAATGCATGTTTTGCATTGATGTTTATTTTAGAAATTAAAATCATGTGTGACACTTTTTGATTGCATAAAATTCAGCTTTTTTCCACTTTTAAATTCAATAATATCACATCTTCAATAGCCTGATATGCACTAATCGAATGAATAACTGAGATAAAATTGTTAATAGAATAAATTTATTGCTAAAATAGATTATGATATTGATAACCAACAACATTTAATATTCGCATTTATAGGATTTAAAATAGTTGTAGACTTCAAACTAATCCTCAATATAATGTTTTATAAGTGATTGTACCATTATAATGGTAGGATAGTGCTATTTCATTGTTTCATATAAAAAATTTTGACAACTTACTGTATTTTTTTTTCTATATACTTAAAAAAATACTTAATTTAAAAGGCTTATACATACACACACACACATATATATATATATATATATATATATGAATAATAAGATTTTCGATTGTGATTTGTTAAAACATGTAAGTAAAAATCGACTCCTTCTTGAGTTGTATGGCAGGCGATCTGAAGGGGTTATCTTTAAGACTTAATCGTTTTAACAATTTAGATCACCATACAGCGGCGCGAATTGTGACATCACCATTATTTAATTTCCTACAAGATAATTGTTTCTTTAAAAATACTTGTATATTTGTGATAGTTAAGCAAATACAACGGTAATCGATCATACTACACGCCATCAAAGCTTGTAATAGCAACATCATAAAAATCATATATCTAAGATCCGAACAGAGATCGACCTTCACCCATCTGCTTACCGGAAGAAACATATTTTTTATTAAATCTTAAATATAGATAAATACATCCAGAAATAGTTGCTTATTAAAACATGTTCATGGCTATAGGTAATATATACTTGTTTCTGTTCATGACTACATGGCAAACTTTTTACTGCATTGATCTGTTTACCAATCGAAATACATATCAAAATTTATTTTGACATGTATTTCTGATTGACATATATTTATAAAATTTAATCACAAACACAATGGTATAACATTGCCGCAAAAAATCATTCACAAAATAGTATTATCAGGATTTAAAATTTAAAAATCGGAGTGAGCGGATATATTAAATATTTCTTTCCATATCAATTATTTTATCTTATTTACTTGTTATATCTCACTAGCACATTATTTTGACGGATAATTCTGAATCTCGATTTAAATTAAATATTTATAGTGAACAGATGGGTGAATAATGATCTCTCTTCAATTCCTGTACTAATAAGACTCGGGCTTGACAGAATTTATGACTTACAATCTACCGTTGGTTACACAACATTATCCGTATTTACATTATAGTGCGATATGTTGTCAAACAGCGTTTCGGCTATTCTTATATGATGTATACACCCTCTTATACACTTCTATACGCTGCTCATGCGAGGCTATAGTATCCCTTTTTGGTCGCCTAAGACCGGTTTCCAGGATATCGATTCGCTTCGTAGTGATCACTATCGCACTATCGCGGCGCAAATATTGTCGGCGCATAAATCTGTCGATTTGATTAAAATTAAACGAAACAATGTCACCAACCTTCCCACCAAGCGGAACCAGGGGAAGCGATCATAGAACGGATCACCGCCGGTCACCGATTCGATGTTGTGGTCAGGCGAAGTGGGGGACAGCTCCGCCTCGTTGTGGTACATCTCGCGCATCAGCTCTAGTCGTTGCCTGCATACAAGCATATTGCTTTTTACTTTTTTTTTCCTCTTTTTCTTGCGGGGTTAAACATCAAAGAAGAGCCAGTCGATATATGAAAATCGTACAATTACTAGATTTACGTTAACTTCCATTATCTTAAATAATAAGCATTTTCTTTCAGAAATGTTGGTCTTATTGGAAATAAACATTTAATGAGAGAAACAAACTGTGAATGGTACTTCAAAGAATAGTTTTTTCTCATTTTCAATACGCACTTAATAGGCATGTAATTAAAGGAGTTACCAGTTCTTAGTGTTATTTATAAAATTAAAGCCGTGGTGAACATTATATAATTATACATTATATAATATATAAGCTCAGCAATAAACAAGGCTGATTGAAATAAAAAACTCAAACAAAAGAAAACATTGTAATCATTTATACATAAATATACTGCATGGTGTAAGCTTACAAACAACATATAATAACGCAATACAATTTTTACATATCTTAAATTAAATAACATTTTAATAAACATTAGACAAGTAGTAATTTCTAATGCCGATAAATAAACCAATGTTACGTTTTACGACTAGCTTAATGTTAAGCTTGGTGCTACAACTATGACATTGAAAGCTGATACACATCAAATACAGAAATAGTTTTGAAAATTGAAGCAATATATATATTTATATACTGTATTAAAACATACTACCTTCTGTGGGCAGAAACAAAACAGTAGTGTCTTTGAAGTACGAGCACCATACGATAATCATTTAAGAACATTTTCACTGCAGAACTTTTAGCTTAGTTCCAAAAACAGTCATAACTTCTAATTTTCTTAGACTCGGTAAAAAAAATAAGCGGAGAGCGCAGTCCTAAATAATAGGAAATGCAATTATTTTTAATAAGGATGGTTACACAAAGAGAATTCTATTACAATTAAATAGGATTAATAATAAATAATAACACATTATATATAATATAATAGTTCAGTTTAGGCTAAATCAGAACGCATTTTGCGTCTCTAGAAAAAATACATGTGTAACCACCGCTTCCATGTAACATTTTTGTATGGTTTTTCAAATGGAGCATTATAAATTGTTCCCTGCGCCCACCGCAAAGCCTGTCGCAATAGGATGTTAAATTAGCTGATTTGTTTCTCCCCTTCAGCGCTGGAGCCTGGGAGACAAACCTTGAAGGTAACAAATTGGCGAGGGACAGGCGAGTTTGTTGCGCACACGCCGATATACATTGCAAGAGGTCCGGCTGCGAAGGTATCGCGGGCTTTGGCGGCGGGTCGAGCACCAACAGTTCTGGCTCCGGCTCCGGATCCTCGTCCTCAGAGTATGAATTCTCGTTCATGTTGTATATCTGACGCATCAGCTCCAGACGATGGCTATGGGACAACCAACCAACTGCACCTTGTATCCGGCTACTATTACTAGTCATATCCACTATGATCCAAACACAAATTTCATAATAACCTACAGGATCGGTACAAATTTTTAAATAATATAACTCTCTAAATGTATTTATTTCAATTTGGCATCATAATTAGGTAAACATAATTGCCAATATTATTGAATAATCTTAATTATAAAGACTAATTATCACATTGATTTACTCTCAAAAATACATATTATAAAGTACTGTTATTAATTGAGTAAATATCCCCATATTAGAACACAATACACGCTTGAAGTAAAGTAAAAGCTATTTAATGACAATTGGTTTACATTAAGTTTTTTGTCTCAAATATTTTCCTAAGGAATAAGGGAATTGTGCATGTTTGCACCGACCCTGAATCCGTGAAAACATATATATATATATATATATATATATATATATATATATATATGTGCAAAAAATAAATTAATTAACCAAGCAGCAATTAAAATCAAAGCGCTATGCACCTAGACATTAAATATCTAAGTGGTGTGAGATACTTTAAACTGAAACTATTGTATTGTAGGTAGTAACTACTTACCGCATATATTATGAGTTATACATATGCACTTATTGGGATTATTGCGATTAGTATTTTACTTTTTACGTACGTATATACACACTTATAGCACCAGCAAACATATACAAAATAAAAATAGGAAATATAAATATAAAAATAGGGAATATAAACATACTATAGTTGTATTATTGCCATAAGGAATGTAAAGACAATACTTAGTTTATGGGTGGAAAACAAATTCAAGTAAGACAAACACAATGCAACAAAAGCAAATGACAATAACAATAATGCTTGTAACAATGACATTATAAGGAGCATTACTGCATTCCTGCCTAATAGCAAAGGTTTATTTCATTCAAAATAAATATCTTTCTTATACAAATCAATTTCAAATAGGAGTAACTAAAAGACTTCACATTAGTATATAAATGTTTCGATGGAATTTTTAATGCATTGCCTGAAGTATTCAATAAAGCGATCAAAGGTCACCAATATCCATAAATATAAATAAATTCTTATCATGATAATCTGAAGAAAACATTAATGAAATATTTCAAAGCATGTAATTGCCCACTCCTTTTGCATTAAATATTGTACTAAATACCTACAATGTTATAGGATCTCAAATCTCTTTCCATGAACTAAAGAATAAAAATGTGATTTATACTGGCCCATACAAAATATCGCAATAACGCTTTGATTAAATGTTTCAAATCAGTTTCTTTGCCTTTTATTTCATGAAATATTTTATTGACTATTTTATGTTTCACAGAATTTTGAAAAGTAAAATCCAACAAATATAGAATACAAATACTAAAATATGTGAAAACATAAAGGTTATTCAATAGTCAAGGTTATTATACAACAGAAATTTGATACAAATCGGATTCAATTATCAGGACTAAGTAAGAAAGGAAACAAAGTTGAATAAATAAATAAAAATAATGTTCATTAATAGAACTTATTTGGTGAAATTGTCACATTTAAAAAACATAATTTTAACCAACAATGTCGAAGCTGCCTGTACGTTTTATAAAATAATACCGGCCGACGCTAGGGTGTGTACGCGTAATAGTATTAAAAGTACTATTTTTATTAAATTTCTGGTAGAAAATGGGGATGTCCCCGATGTCAAACGAAGGTAGTGACTTCAATTTAAAAATACAACACTGCAACAAATATCACGTTATAAACAAAATATCTATTCACTCACCGTAGTTTTTCCAGTGTCCAATAGTGTGTCGCTCCGTTTTTGGTGTCGGTGACTTCGACCGCTACGACGGTCGGAGCGCTGGGCCGGTACTCGTCATCGGGATCGTCCCTGGGTGCCAGCTCGGCGGGAAGAGGGGAATACGGCGTGTCGGTCAGAAGCGTAAATTGGAACTGCACCTTCTTGCGCAATTCTACCGATATCGCGTTGGCTTCCTATTTCAAAATACATATATTTTAGCATATTTATAACTTATTAAGTTAGTATCAACAATAGACGTCTAATAACATCGTTAATGTGAAATTAGTCGCATTTCAATAACTGCGCAGATACAGTCACATACGTCACAGTCGAACAAACCTTTCACGAGAACTAATGTTTTTGTCATTATGACACTATAATGCTAACTTCACAGCGGTAATCAAATACCGATACCACCTCTGATTTCTCAGAATAATTTCCAAAATAATATTGTTGTGAACTACACCCATAATTTTTTTTTTTAAATAGCAGATCGATCTTCCAACCATTAAATAAAAGAAAGAAACTCCAGTTATTTAAATCGAAAATATGGATTTGTTTCGTTTACAACTACAGATTGCTCACAATTTTTATTTTTGGAAGTAAACGTGCCACATTTATTAATTTAGTGTAGTTATTTTTGATGATCATGGCTACTTGAATTATACGGTATTTTTAATAATCATCTTAGTAAACAATAAATATTATTCAGAACAGATTTCGGAATCTAAATCTATTTTTGGACTCTCGATTAATAGCGTATCTCACCTTAAGGAATATGGCATTCCCCCAGAGATCGTCACGCAGGGAAGTGAACTGGTGGTATTTCCACTTGCGGAAGGCCCACGCGGCCAAGCCGACCTCGCGCGCCGACCAACACTCTGTCTCAAACAGGGGATTCACTAAAATAGTATCAGAAAACAATATATCACTACAAATATCATTCCTTTTGATAAATCAACATATGTTACAATGCGTGCATAACATAAAAAAAAATATGATTAAGGTTGCAAACAATAAACCCAACTAGATTCTTATCATTTTATTCTCAATCGTAATAGCATCTTATCTCATTTTATTTATTCATTAACTATGTATTTACAAAACACTGTTTTATAAAATTTTGATTTGACTAACTATTTTACAAAATAACATATTTTAAATCATTTACTTATTTCGCATTTCCTTCGCTTCAAAGAGGTGCTCCTTAACTTTTGACATTAACGTTTGATAGAAATACACTGTCAGTTTACTAGCCTAAATGTTCTTGATAGGATAGAATTTAAAAATTTCGATTGCATAATGAAAAACGTAAAATATACAATATTGAGGTCTTTCATTGCATTTTTCGCATATTTGATATATACTCATTATCTAAATGACTCAAGATTCATGCCGTCACGGTCTAAATAATTTCTGTTCATTATAAAATTAAACAAAGTTGCTGTTTCAAAACAAGCATTTAAAGTAAACAAAAAAATGTAATAAATACGCATAGAATTTGTCTGCGTCCAATCAGCATTTTACAGGTACTATTTTTGTGGTATAACATCAAAATATATGTTGAATTACCATGCAATGAAATACATAATATGAAAGACAGATGGTAATACTCAAAATAGGTAGTATTTCGCACTATGCAGAATGAAGTTTAAATAAAAAATGAACAAATTAATTATCTATTTTAATGTTTATGCATAATTATTTTCACCATCTACTACGTACTTTGGTTGTTTGTCTCACTAAAAGAGAAATAGTGGGAATGCATTTTATTCCACACCTTTTCAATCATCACTAGACATTATAAACAAAATAAAAAAACATTTCATTTTAAACATTTCAGGTTAAGATAACTAACATTTCAGGTTAAAATAACTTAAGTTGATTTATAAATATATGGAAATGCCATTATGATGTAAAAGAAAAATTAACAATTATTGAAAATGTATATAAAAAATTGCAACAAAATAAGGCATCTTTTTCAGTAACATTATATACATTTATTATTCTTTATAAAACAAAGTGAAAAACATAACAGTAAACTACAAAACAATCACAAAACTAGATGAAAATGCCAGATAATTAGGTTTTATGAAAACATACGAAGAACTACTAGAATCTATAAAAAAATTCTATTACAAACTAAATTGCATTAGAGATCATAACAGAATATATATTTGTTACGCATCTAGGACTCACCAAATATGTCCTCATCATTATGGAAATCTTCTGGTGTGTAAGAACTATACATTGACATTGTCACACTCTGCTCTTCCACTTGTCTCTGGAGAGCGTCTATGCGTGCTTCGTAGTTCTAAAAAGGATTAATATATTTATACAAGTATTTTCTTACTCAACTAATACACTTTCAGATTTTATTGATAATTTTTCTTATTTTACACTATTTGTAACCGACCACAACACTCTTCTCATTATTTCATAATACGTTTGAATATTCTTTATTTATCAATTATTAGTTTGGATTCTATGGAAGCACTACATCCAGAAAAACTACTGAACTCCTTTTGGTCACACACAGATTATACATTTACTGATAAGTTAAATATTTTTGTTCACTTCTTCACCAAATTTTTTTCTACATTACTGCTCACCTTCCTCTGTTCCTCGAACTGCTGGTCAGCGTGTTCTTTCTCTCTGCGAAACTGTTCCTCAAGCGCTAACAGCCTTTTCCGCATTTCCGCCTTTAAGTCTATACCCTGCTTCTCTAACAGCTCACATTGCGCGAAGTCCCAATCCACGTTTTCTGTGTCGCTGCCTGCTGACATTATATATATATCGTTAGTATATTAGCACATTTATATTTGTCTAGTTGGCAACACGTGCGAAAAAAAAAAGGTCATTGTATTAATTAATTAAAGTAATACTCATAATTTTGTTCTGTTTATTAAATTCCAATCTATTGAGAACCATTTATAATTTACGACAATAACAATGCAGTACTACTTCATTATTTAACCTTCAAAGGAATAAATATGCTTTCAGTTCTGTCTATCATTAATTTAAATATTCTGCAATATCTATGATTGAGAAACAAAATCAATAATATACCATTATTCTCCTGAGTATCTGTCGGCTCTTTGTTGATATGCTCTTCGCGTGGCTGACCAGGATGCGTAAAACGGAATACGTGGTTTTTCCCCAAAATCACGCGGGAACCTGACTTCAGAATTATGGGCTCCGTCACCTAAGAGTAAAATGGATGAAATCAGGTCAATGAATGTTTGATAATTATTTAAACTAGAAAAATTCAAAACGAAGTTATGTCAAGTTATCATCACTCCAGATCATAAAAATATTATCTCATAAAGAGAGGCTTGAATCCAAATTTCTCCACTTGGCTAGATTGCAAGCAATAACCGGGACCGACTGCTTCACTATCTCTTCTAGATAAACCACTAGTTGTATAATTTAAACTTAAAACTCATTTTTCTGTTTGCCAATGGTCAGAAATCAAACTTGTTACGAAAGAAAAATGTTAACCATTCGACTACCGCCTCTGTAAAATATTATTATAGAGTAGATCATATTATCCATATAAAATGAATAATAATGAGCACAGATTTCCTTAAAACTTCTTAACTGATATTCCTTTAAGAATAAGTAACTGGCTAAAGTACATTTTCCGTCTGAAATGAGTGCAAATCAATGAAAATGGTCCAGAACCAACCTCGCGCCCGTTCACATAGACGAGGGCACCGCTGTGCGGAATCAAACAGATGACGCCGTCCGCATTTTCGAAGATGCAGTGTTCGCATAGTATGTGCGACCCAGAGAGCTGTATGTCTTGGGGGACGTTGGCCTCCGCTGTGCCGAGTCGGGTGATGCCTGTAAAATAATACAACATGTTTGAATGAAGGTTGTGACGCTGGCAAGAAATGAAAGTATTAAATACAGTATTTCAAAAATAAAAATAGAATTGTACTATACCCAGATCTGACTGTAATCAAACGTGTTCAAATTTTGTTTGTGTCAAGTTAAACACACAAGAAAGGAATATGATGACGTGTATATGCATTAACAATCATTTTTATTGCAACATGATAATTTCACGACACGAAAATTAATTGCAGCATTACATGACGTGATTCGGAATCACTATGAATATTCTTGTTTCTGTATTTACCGAGTGTAAGCAATTATACCATCTTTTATGTAGTATATCAGGCATTCGGAGAGGTTCGGGTCTTCATTGAGGTTGACCAAATGGGGCGTTTTCTTGGGCGAGTAGACGCCCACGGTGATGCCCTCCTTGACAGCCAGACCCATCTCGGCGAAGACGGCCTCGCGCTGCACACGAATCTGTTCCGTCCGTTTCAGCTTCTCCTCCCAAGTTTCGTTCAATTCTTGATGAAGATTGTAAATAAAAAAATAGACTTCAAAAACACTGGGCAAAAACAAAATTACTTGCCTAGACAATTGCTTCGGAAATCTTTTATCTAATAAATAACGACAAAATTCGTATGAAAATTTGAGAATTGACAAGTCCGTTTCTAAATTTATGAACTGTGACGTAATCATAACTGGACAAATTCTTACGTTTTCTAGTAACTGTATTGATAATAGTTCAAGCACAATGCAATCTACTGACCAGCTATGAGTTTCTCAGAAGCTTGCAGTTGATCTACGGCTTCCTCTGCGATGGCTGTGGCGGCGCGCGACAGCTTAGGCGATAGCACTTCAGCTTCGCTCTTTTTACGGGCTGGCGAGTCTTCTCCTGGTTTACAGTAAATTTATTAGCATATATTTATGTCGTATAATCAAAAGGAATACCTATACGCATGCATATTTCTTTATAATCGTTATTATCGAAAAATCTTTTAAGTTTCTCACAATTTGGAAATTGTACGAAACAGAGTAATAGGTACAAGGATAACGTAAATTTCTTATAATTTCAAAACATTTAATAAAAACTACCACATTTATACAGATGTGCGTTCGGTGTGAACTTACTATAACTATAAAACTATTTCAAATGTATCGTGGAGAAGATATCTCTATAGCTAAATTTACAGTGGAAAATCACTATTTTTTTTAGTAAAGTATCACATAGAATGTGTACGCTATATGCTTTGAAATTGTAAATATATAACATAGTAATACAAGTCAGTTGAAGGAAAAGATTTAAATTTAGTCAGATTCGAGGTTCTCAGATACAAGCTACATAATTCACAACTATCACAAAATACGGTTGCACAGCAAGGCATTTTTTTTTAACTTGCACTTCAATGCACGTATAGTGCGACACATTAGTGTCCCATAAAATTAAAAACACTGAACATATGAAAATAATTTTGGTTTTTGCACACATGCTGTCACACGGTATAGAACAAGGTATAGAACAAGTTCAAGCGAAAGCCACCGAAATTAATACATAAAGTCCGTTCGCGATCTTATATGGATATACATAAAAAAACAATGCTCATTTCAAATTGACGGATCATGCGCAATCAAAGTTGTCTGAATTTAACTGCCATGATAATGATTTCATTTGTATTTTCAGTATTTTCTCAATTAAATTTCAAAATTAACTTTGCTAAGGGCAAGCAGCATACAACGTTTTTTTACATGAATTGTTACGTGATGCACGCGAATCAATTCAGTACTTGTAGATTAACTGGATTATGATGACACCTAAAGTAAGACAACTTTTCTAAGAAATTTGATATACATTATTTTCACGCTCTAGACCAATTTTTTAATTTCTCTTTTAATACAAAATTTGTCAACGCTAATTGAGAAATTTTATCGATCTATGAAAAACCGCGAACGGTTTCATTTTTGGTTTAAAAATGTGCACATGCAATCGGTTCTGTATGATAGATAACGTGACCAAAAAAAAATATACCCGAACCTAATAAAAGATGCACACAGATTAAAACCAACAAACTTCATAATATACATAATTATATGAAAAGCATATAAATATTCTTCCTTTTATGCCAGTTTCGAGTAGACAGAGGATAATGTGGATCTACATCATAAGTATGCCACAAGCTCTGGGATAAAAGTGCATCTCTTTTTTGTTTTCATTAATATATTTTATACTAATATAAATATATATATATGTAACGGGTTGCCATATATGAGAAAGCTTTTTTTTTTAACCAAGCTATTGTTTTTTGACAACCCTGTTAAGATACATATAGAGGCCAAGCGTACAGGTGAGATGTTCGAGATGTGATATGCAAAAGCCTCACTTTTTCAGTTACTTACTGAGTGATGGCTCTCTCTTTTCATAAATAACTCTACCGTCAGGTCCTAGTTCATTCGCGTAGGGTAATGAAAACAAAAGCTCAATTTTAGTACCATAAATGTATTATTTTTATAATTTGTTAGTTTGCATTAGATGTTAGTCATGTGTGGCATATTTTTCACGTTAGTATCACTGACACCTTAATTTTTATATTTGTACAGTATTTATGCAACTGATGATATATAAAAACACATGACAACTAATTTCACATAACATCTAAAACATTTCGTTTTTCAGATGGCGGCGTTAAAACAAAATGGCGGCTCACCTTCCTCGACGTCTATGCCCTCCGCCTTGAGAAGTTCACGTAATTTGAGGATCTCCTCTTTGAGTTCACGAATGAGTTTCGCGTTGGCGTCTTCGTTAACGACCGCTTTGCAAACAATTTGCTTGGCACGATCAGCATATCTAGTTTCATAAAAATAAAAATGACATTATTGTGACTTATTTTATAAATAATATTAATTTTCAATTGTTATTTTTATATTAGCTTTTACGTTTATTTTAATTTGTATTACACAATCCCCATTTATCCAAGAGAACAATTATTAATCTACTGAAAGTTATAATTTTTAGTGTCAAATTTATAACTGAGCTAGATACACTTTGAAACGCATGTAATAGAATGCAGCATAACACACAAATTCAAGCAATAAAGTATAAGAATATTTATTACAAATATTGTAATATCTATTTAGTAATAGATATTTTTATTGTTTTCAATAAAGGAGCTAAAACAAATTAAACTCTTATTTCCAAAATTAAATTAAATTTGTTAGGAATAAATGAGATATGCAATTAAATATCAATAAACAATATCTAATTTACATATACAAGCTCACATCATTTGAATTCATAATCGACATTAAAGTTCACGACGATTTAGCGATCCTAGGTTTTAATTTTGCGTTTACACATGTAGCATAATTCGCGATTTATACCCATTTCCAAAACGTAAACAATAAAATTTCAATTTCATATTCTTTCAATTTCAATTAAACGCGTTCAATTCGTCATTGATGCCCACATAGTAATTGTGTCGCTTTGTTCTTATAGCCTATACTTTTATTAAACATTAGCATATAATGCCTTACCCGTCATATGATTGGTAAGAAACTGCACCGTAATGTAATACTAAATAATTAAAAAAATACAACAAAATAAGCAATGAACAAGAACAACATACCGTAACGTGCTGAGAGTTTCATCGTAGTTGATGTCAGCAGGGGATATGGCGGCGATCATGGCCGTCTTCGAGTTACCTCCGAGGTTCTCGCGCAGTAGCCACGTGAGTACAGAGTCGCGGTAAGGTATGAAATCCGCCTTTTTCGACTTTTTGTTCTTCGATGCCTAGTTGAGAAATATAGATTGGTGTATTTGTACAAAATAGTATTTGTGAAAAAAATACCGTTCAAGATGGGACTCTCGCATCCACGGTTCCGTATCGATCAACAAAAAGAGCGAATTTACTATCCAACTAAGTTTAAATCAAACAAATCCCATATCACTCCGTAAAAGTTAGAAAATCTTAATCGAAAAGAATAGCGGCCAAACGTGAGTTTGTATTTTATAAAAGATATATTATTTCATTTTATTAGGCTTTATTTGTAAAGCTCTTTTGATATAGTTTCATGAAGTCTTGAAAACGTGGTCAGGGCCGTCTTAAGCTATGCAGAGGTTCTCGGGAACACGGAGACTGGTCCTAGGGCACATAAAGTCGGGATCCTTAGGCACAGAACCAGGTCCTTAGAGACCGGAGACCTCGGACCTCTGCCCTGAGTGGCTTTACAGAAGAGACGAAACCGCACGTGATTCGAAATTAATAGGAGGCAATATTTGAAAGATAAGAAACCGTAAAATGTGAAACTGAGAGAAAAGGTCACTTACGAAATTTATACTAGAAATTTAGACAAAATCCACTATTTTTTTCGGTCTTTATTTTACAAAATTATATGGCGACTCATAAGACACTTGCATATCTAATTTCATCAGAATCGATAAAAATAGAAATGGCGGAGTTATAGAGCTAAAGAAATAAGGGCTTTGTACGGGTATTATAAAATATAGATTCTATTTGTTTTCTCCGCTCTAGACTACGAAACTCTAAATAATTTCCATTTATACAATTGTAGTGAACTGTACAAAACGAAGTTTGAGCGTTTACTAATGTTTATTCATTATTAAAAGGTACCTCAGTGGAGAAACGGTTAAAAGCTTTAGTCGCGGACATAAGTTTGATTTTCAACCGAATATACGTCTTTAATATAGTGCTAATACCTATTCACATAATAAAAATAAAAATACATAGTTTAAAATTGATACAATGAGTGTTTTCGTATATTCCTTAAAAATACTGTATTATTTTGAAACCAAAACAAAAAAGGTAAATTTATTAAATAAGAGTAAAAAAAATTACTTTTGCGAATAGACCAAAGAAATAAGTACATATTAGTTAAAGCTAAAACAATGCAATAGTAGGATATACATCACGTTTACTTACCGACTATTCGTATCCGAATGAAGCGGTTAAAAAAATAAATTTATAAATTAATTCTTTATACGTGAACGCCAATAGAAATAATATTCATTTTTTGAACATATTTATTATTATCCTTGATAACGTTTATATCATCTACTGTGTATAACATAACACATTTTATTTTATTTAACAATAAATACATGTAGAGTCAATCGACTTCGTTTCCAATATTAAAAAAAAAAAAAACTACAACGTATTATAAAAATGTAGCTTGAATATAGTCTTATTAATTAATAACTAATTCAGATTTATGATAATAATTTTATGATACAGAAGGAAAACTGTTACGGAAATGCCCCTAACACATAATACATACAATTTACAAATATCTATTCTCTACATATACAAATTAATTTTAACAAAATCGTAACGAAACAACACACATTCATGATTTTCAATTTCGCAAGGTTTTATTTGTCGTCAGGTCTTATTCGTGTCATTTTTAGGGTTCCGTACCTCAAAAAGGAAAAACGGAACCCTTATAGGATCTCGGTGTTGTCCATACGTCCGTCCGTCCGTCTGTTTGTCTGTCAAGATGCTTTATCTCGGGAATACGCGGATGTATTCAGTTGAAATTAATACCATATACTCAAGTCTACAGTCCCTTCAATTTGTAAAAATTTGTAAAAAACTTCTAAGTTAACATGAAAAAAAGATAGGGCAGTTTAGCCACAAAAAACGTACATTTTGACACTCTCCAGGTAATCAAAATTTTTAGGGCATTTTCCGTTGACCTAAAACTATGATATTTGGCAAATAATACCGTCTCTTACAATATAGGAAAGACAAGTATAGGAAAAAAAGTGAAATTCATTAATTTGTAATTAAATCATAAAAAATACTCTTTATTTTAACTGTAGCGCATTTTTTTATAGTAACGACTTCTGAACCCCACAGTAAGCATTATCCGACATGCTCTTGTTTTTTTATAATCATCACACAGCCGAGGTACACCCCCCTGATCCTCTTACTCTAGGCCGAGGGGTTTCAGCACGCCGGCCCGACGCGGGCGGAAGTCCGCTGACGGCCGTCGCCATCATTTCGACAGCAGCGACCTGGACCGTGGGCTTAATGCGCCCTCTTAGCCAAGGGTTGTACGTGGTCCAATTCGCTTCAAGTTAGAAACTCACTTCGTTGTTTCGCCAGCGGCCAGGATTATACCGGATGCCTTTCGGATCCACGGTGACGCTCTTACGTGTACCGGACACCACCGCCCTTTTGTCCAGCTTAATTTAGGTTTTCTTTTATTTCGGTTGATATTTAAAAATCGATTAATCGATAAGGTTGATCAGTTAAGTGTGGTAAAATGGAATTTGCAAAAATACAGTGAATTAAGAAAATTGCTGAAGTGACATGGATTTAATTCCATTGTAGAGAATTCAATAAAATATTTGTTAATTCAAAAAAAATTTTTAATTTAAAGAAAATTACGAATAGACGGTTAAAAAATTGATCGTTATCAAAAATGAGCATTTTCAATTAAATTAAAACAAAAATGAAATACAATAGATTAACGTTAACAAGTATGGTACAAAATAATTCCGACGTCAATTTATTTATTACACAGTTTCGAAGGGACTAGAAAATAAATACGAAGATACTCACGATTTCAGCAAGGGCAGAAATCACTTTGCCGAGCGTGGTGAGTGATTTGTTAATATTTGCGCCCTCCTTGAGCCGAGTGCCCTTCGCGCCGGTCGAGTCCGCCCTCTCCGAGCCCGCCAAGTCCACGAGCGATATCTTTGACACCTGCCGAACGAAACGACTCCTTCAGTTTACTTTCAAATGCCAGTCGGCGAGACGTTTTATTGCTTTCGACGGTACATAATTCGTTTTTATATCGTATAATGCAATTATGCACTGTGTTTACTCGCGATTGCAAGCTTTTGATTGGAAGATGGATTTTGGATCAGGGGAAGACCACTTAATATTTAACAAACGTACAGAACATTTCGAATAGAGAGGGAGCCAGAGGTACGGCCGTTCTTATCGTAACCTTCAAATTAGGTACAGAAATAACATGGAATTTAATAGCAATCTAGATGAATACCACCGAAAGTGTCGAAGATTGTCTCGCAGATGGGTTTTCATGACGTCATTGACTATACTTGCGAATCGTCCACCAGATATAAATATACGAAACATAATATACAAAAAAAAAAGTAGTTTTAAATAATATCGATATATCAAAGAAATAAGCACACTGAATATATTTACATATAAAAAATATTTTCTATACAATGTTGTAGAATAAAAAAGTGCTTCATTAAATATTTTTAAATTACATTGTTTGTCGAGAGCAATACATCAATGATATTTAAATGTATGTCAATCCAAAGACCTAACTGAATTCTCGTGACAATGATTAACCCCTGTCTTGAGTGATTTATCTAATCTTCTAATTAAACAATTATACGACGATAACGAAAAATAATAAACGATTAATAAGCAAGAATCAGATAAGCAATGAGTTCGGAACAGGAGTTAGCTTTAAATCCATGTCATTGCTGTCATGCACTCCCAAAGTCATTGCTCGAGCAAAGTACACGCTAGTACATAATTGCTCTATGACTAAATGAATCCACAACGACGTGCTTCGAAGGACGCCTTTCCCTTCCCTTACTTAATTGCTTAACTTGTATGAACCTTGTTCGTTGATGAAAACGACATATAGACAAGTACAACGACACAAAGCCAACCCATGTTAATTACCTCTTAATCCAATTACTTAACGTTTATGATTCCGGAAATGTACGATAGGTAGCGTTGTAATTAATAAGATCTACGTTATTCCGTCTATGTAGTATCTAATTAACTGTGGACGGTGTCAGCTGTTGCATGAACTTGCCAAAACGTTCATGAATACTATTGTCTATATACGTATAAGATTTTATATCATACATATCACAGGATTGGTCCAGTCAGCTATTATTTAAGTAAATTTGGCGATCGAAACACATACCTTTTCAGACATCAAGTTTGTTGTCTTGTCGTGCCTTTGCTGCGTGAAGAATATCGTGAAGACGGCGTGTGACCGACTCGACGTCTCGTTCATATTGGTAGCGGCCACGGTTCTGTGTTATACATAAAGAGACATTTACCAATAACATCTCAAATGAATCGAATATTACAAACACCTTTCTGGGTCTATACGTTATTCTAAATCGATAATTACCAGTTAAAATACATAGTCAATAAAAATCTTACAAAGAAATCAGTACCTAGCCTTATTGCCTTCGTCTATGAGGTCGTAAATATCCTGGTACGAGGTAACAGCCAGTTTGCTGAGGTCTTCGACGTAAGGACCTAGAGCCGGGTGCTCCCTCACACGAAGGTTGCCTTTGTTTTTTGGATTTAACAGGTCTCGTACCCGTTCGCAATATATCTCCATATATGATACTTCCACCTGCAATAAACGGGATCAATTACTTCTGAAACCTTGTTTAAACATTTCATAATTTAAAATTAAGGGAAACTTCGTTTTTATACAGAACATTCGCTATAACTTTTCATTATTAAACACATTAGTGTCTTCAATAGTTAAATAATCAGACTTAGGATTGTTTCCGATAACTATGCATTATAAGAGAAGAAACCATGAATTATTAACGCTATAACAACATTTCAGAAGAGTAATTGGAGTTGGTTAATGTCGGACGCACAGGTTTGCCCGAAGATATCCAATGAAATAATTTTAATAAACAAAAGTCATAAATGATAACAAAATATTGTAAAAACAATTCTATTGCCTAATTTAATTCGTTTAAATTGCAAAAAATTATTTTACTCTTAAAAAGCTGAAAATTCTGTTTTAATAAAAATGATATATTTTTGTATTAAAACAAAATCAGCTTTATGCCAATCAAGCACGATTTCTAATAATTTAAAATGTTAAAAAAATAAAAGTAACACTTATTATGTTACGTGACGGCGCGGTGTCAAGACTTAGGGAGAATAAAATATATTTATTGGTCGTGGTACCGTCAACGTGACAAAGTTTAGACTTAATAATAAAAGTAGTTTATTATAAATTATATATTTTTTATTAAGTATATCAAAAATTTAAAAAGTAGTATTTCGTAGATATAAAAATCGAAAATTTATTATTTTTTTAATATTCTTAATTATTGGTTTATATAGAAATTACTAATTAGGTTTATTTAGTATCCTTTTAGTAACTATCCATAATCAATACAAAAAAAAAAGTAAATATAATGCTAGAAGTAATAATAAAAAACAATTAAAATAAAATGAAAAATCATTTATTCAAGTTCTTACTTCCTCTTTTTCTTTAGCTATATACCTAATTAATCTTTATTTATGATGGTCGTATTTCTTCCATGAACTCCACATTACTTTCAGCTTCTGACTTCGTACCGTCAATAGTGACATATATTGAAAAACGTTCAGTGTGGTCGTCAATTCATTCTTCTTCCAATATTTTGTTTTCAAAATCTATCGCACGATCGCAAACTTTTTTCTAGTTATCTGATCCAATTAGTGAGACTTTCTCTAAGACATTCTTTTTTTATTTGATACGTCGACTTAAAAACATTTTTAGTGCCTACATAGTTTTTTGTTTGGGCTCATATATATTGTTCTCTATTAAATTCTATTGGATTTAAATCAGGATGGTACAGCGGCGATCGTAAAACTTCAACATTGTGTTTTTTTTAAATTACATCAATCGTTTATTGTGTATTGTATGTTATATTTTTTTATATCATAAAACTCAGATTTCAATAAATTTCCATCAAAAGGAATGTGATGTTCACGTAACCTATCATTTATTTATTGTTTTAAAGAACTAGAGTTAGGCGCTTTATTGGCTATTATAGTATTGTGGTATGGAGCTTGTCAATGATTAATGCTGAATTACTTGGCAGATGAGATATCAATTGTGTTTGTAACCATTTTTTCTTAATTTTCGTCATTCCTCGCACTATGATAATCTTTTGTTTTGTTTGATGATTCAAACATTAATAAGGCATTTGGACGAACCTATATTTATCTCCCGCGTGTACAATTATCAGCCAGTCGCCTTTGGACAAAGGTTTTCTGTAGCCCATTTTATGATTGTCTAGCCATGATTTGCTGTTTGTATGACCAGAATGAATATAGGATTCATCCATATAAATAATGTTTTTGCCAGCTTCTTGCATTTTCCGTATTTCACACACATATCTGATCCTTTGATACCTTATATCAAATTCTTCTATTAAAATGATCCTATTATCTTTAGTCTTCCGGGACCGAAATCCTAATTTTATCAACACGGCGCGAAGAATAATCATTCCTCCATTAAAATTCAGTTCTTCCTTTACAAATATTAGTATTTTTTGAAGAGTTGGTAGCGTCCTAAATTGAATGTGATAATTATAAACTATTCATTTGATAGCTTGAAGATCAAAATCGTCTAAATTTAAAGGTGCTGTCAATTTCGGTATTTTTACTCTCGTATTAGAGTTAGATGGTTCACCAGCTTTCCGTGTGTAGCCTGGATGTTTCTGCCCCCTTTTAACATTTCGTTGTTCATTTCGCTTAGAGACTTGGAAATTCCCTTTAATGTTTCGTTATTGAAAAATTCTTTTTTATGTGTATCAATATGTTTTCTAGATTTTCTTGGTGGTTGTATTCTCAATGAGCTTCTTACCATGCGGTTATTTGTTTTGAAATTTAATTTTGTTACTACTGATGTGTCCTTGAAAGCTTTTGGATAGCTTGCCATTATATAGTCTATCTCGTTTTCGTATCTGCCGTCAGGGGAGATCCAGGTCCATTTATTTTTCCTATTTTTCTCATAGTTGCTGTTGAGAAGTGTTACATTATGTTCTAGTAGAAGTTCGACAATCAGTTCTCCGTTTGAACTTCTTTTCCCTTGACCATAGATTCCCAAGACATGTTCATCTTTATTTTGTTTTCCTCCGACTTGAGCGTTAAAGTCGCCCATCAGTATTGTGTGGTTCTGTGAGTACTTAATTTTTTGTTAATTCCTCGTAGAAGAGTTTGTTTTCGCTTTTTGATGCTTATTCTATCGGGGTGTATATTTGAATAATTGACCATAATTTTCGATATACCGGTTACTCGATGTTGAGTACGGCTATACGGTTGCTTCATTGACTGTTTGATTAGGAATCCTATCTCTCTTCTGCCAGCTATTTCCCTTTTATGAAAAAACACGTGATTTGAACGTTCTTCAATTTTTCTTCCATTCTTCGCAGCTCACTTATTCCCAGGATATCCAATTTCATGTCTTCTAAAGCTTTTTCCAGCTCGTGTAAGCTTTCTTTTGTTCTGAGGGTTCTTGTGTTCAAAGTTGCAATTTTAAGAGTTTTGTTTCTTGTTGGAGGGTGATGGTCTAGATCTCCCGCGGGGACCAGCCGTAGTGGAGGATACATTTTTTTGCATGTTTTATTTGTGATTATTTGTAAAGACATTATAGAACTATTTGAAGAAAAAAAAGAAAATAATAAAATTCGAGACTAAGTTGTTGCTAACGATACACACAGTAAAAACGGGCGATACCCATTTACTCTCTGACGGGTATGAAGGAACCGAGTTTAAGATTAGCCGAATGAAATGTCTGTGCGGCAAAAATTATAGTTCTCCGCAGGTACATCCAGTGATAGTACTTTTCTGTTTGTACTGTATGTAACAGTATTGTAATTTCGGATAAAAAAAAAACAATAAAATTTTACTTTAATTAATTATTTATTTAATCGTTAATTTCCATTCCCGTTATATTAAGATACTGTCTTACTCGTGAATTCCATAATCATACACTTACATAAAATTGTTATCTTGTAAATCGAATAACAGTTAAGTAAATATTGTCATAGAATGTTAACTTTATAGCATACGCGTTTGATGTTTTAAAATGACTTGGCTACTGTACATAATTCTAAGTTTGGCTGTGTTATTGTTCTTGTAAAGCAGAATAACTGATGATTCATGCAAAAACGATTAAGATTCAACACCAATTTTCAAAGATTAAAAATAATTTCTCCCAAAATTTTCAATCGTATCGTTTGCTTTCATGTTCAGAAAACCCCCTTGTCATTGTGTAGTGTATAAAATACTAGTGATGTTAAGAATAATATAGTAATAGTAGTATGTATAGTCCTATAGCAAATAGGAGCGTTATATTCTTGTGACGAAGAAATGCAAATGAATTTCTACCTAGGCACCACTGCATTAAATTATCGTAGAAAAATCTTAAATTTGCAAACATAGGAAAAATAATGAAAAAATACATGGAAAATAGAAAAACGTAATATTCAAGGATTCTGTAATGAACACACACTACACGCACACGCATTCATACAAACGAAAGTGCGCGTGCGTAAGCACTCGCATATGCACGCACTCAGACAATAATATATGTATATTAAAAAAATACATTTTTTTTTTATCTACCAGTGTAATACGGATCACACGATCAAGATGATTACAGTATCATTCGACATCGGCATAATTGAAACTAACCGAATATTTTAAATCGTCACTTGTGGTCTGCCTGATGCGACGGAAGAGGTCCTTGCAAATCTGCGGTATGATGCCCTCCTGCCCCTCCTCGCCCCGCCCCATCATGGTGTACGACTTGCCCGCGCCCGTCTGCCCGTACGCGAATATACATATGTTGTAACCTGCGTAGAGGGAGAAGTCATTAATTTTAGTAACTTTACTAATACACGATAATAGACAATTTATCACTATACTATTATTGTCCAATTAAGGAATACCGTACTGCGCGATACCATGTTCTTCATTATACGATAACATGAAAATGAGTAGGTATTAAAAACTGTTTATAATTACATAAAAAAAAAAAAAAAAACTTAAATAACTATCTCAGATTATAGCCTAGAGATAAATTAAAAATAAAAATAAAAAATTAAAAAATACACATATAAACCTTAACATATATTACAGTCAAGTCCATGTTTGTTTTAATCTATAGCTCAGGACTAATATAGCTGCTACTAAATAAAAAAGAAGATATAAAAACAATTCGGGAATATTTATTATTAACATAATATTTAAGTTGGGCACAGACTAGCACTTGAATTTATTTTGTGTTGCTTGTTATATACAAGCGAGCTTCGTACTGCAAATCTAACTTCTAAAATGTATTAAATTATTTGTTTCAAAATACTCAATGCCTTATTTCAATACCCTCTATTTGCATACATGTCTGAAATTATTATATAATCTGAGAGAAATATTAATATAGCTTACCGTCAAACGCATGTTGCAGCATTTCCTCTCCTATGTCTTTGTAGACCATGACCTGTGACGAGAATTCGGGGTCGCTTTGCTGCAATAAGAAATTCGTCGTTAATATATAGAAATGTCTTTGCACATATTTTAAGAACTATTGAAATGCTAAATGTAGCAATATGACTGTTTCCTTTTGCAACATTATTCGCTATCACCCTCTTAATAATTTCCAAAAATCATTTAAGTCATCGTCACCAACTACGCTCGACCTTCAACCAGTCGCAATGACTGAAAGGGACAAGCCCCGATACACCGAAGGGAGCGTAATTATAGAGTGCAGGTTCTAGTCTGGATTAGGGGTGACGGGAGTGTAGAGCCAGGCGGTTCCAAAAATCATTTAAGTCATCATACAAAATAAGACGTCTACTTCGTACCTACAGTATTTATTAATTCATGAACAATGGACGATGATAACTTGTAATTTTTCATATATTGTTTTTCATTCAACGTCACTTTAAGACATTCATTAAAGCGATTATTTAATATTAATGTGTATTTTATGATAACACTAAGTTCAATTTATATCTTAATATTTTTTACCGTTTATGAGTATGACTGACGTCGGTTTCCATGAAATAGACAATTTTTATAATTTTAAAGGTCCGAGAACAACTAATGACGGATTAAACTAGCGCTGACGTCAGAAATCATTTAATATTTCTACTTTCTACAATATTATGAAAATTGTATTTTATTGGAAATATTCTATGCTATTTTTTGTAACAGTTTTAATTAACAAAACCTTTGCATTTTGACTGGAAAAACAATTTCGAAAAGAAAGACAAGTGCAATTCCAACACGAGTGGAGAAAGTTCAGTACGATAAATATATTTATATATAATATAATATAAATTATATAAAATGTAATATAAAAATTGTCTATATGTATCGATAATATGTTATCGTTCGGAAATGTAACATAATATTTAGCATGTCTTCTTTTTCAAATGTGATCCAAATTTGTTTGCGTTAACTAAAAGATTGCAAATGTACGTTTGAATGCACAATATTGCGATATGTACTAAGTTATTATCAGATCACTGATTCTTTATAGGGTTTCTTGTAATCTGTAAGTAAAAAAACTATTTATTTCGTTTAAAACTTTAGACTGAACAGTTTCAGAGATAAGAGGAAAATTGTCAATTTTTATCTATTTTCTTAAATAAAACTATTTATTTAAAAAATTACAAAATGTGAGACCCTCACAAAAAGTACAGAAAACATTTTGTTTTTAATTTCATAATTCGCCACCAAAAGTGACCATCATATTCAGAATTCATTTATTTACGTTACACATCCGTGTGTGCTGTGTTTGCTCGAGTTCCGTTTTTTTCATTCTGACATACGAAATCCTAAAAGTACATACATACAACTAACAACTCTGTGAGAACTTTTAAATTGGCATTTCTAAAAGCTGAAGTAATTTTTATTCCTTTCATTAAAAGGGATTTGACGAAATCGCTCCCAGAGGATGAATGCCCTGTGACTGAAGAATAAATCTGAATACATTTTCAATATTCTGGAATTGGATGCTTTATTAAAATTTTAAATTAACTTTAGACCGGTAGCGACATTCGCAATCCTCAAAAAGTACGAGATGCGAATTAAAATCGAAATTAAAATCCTGGCCTTACTCGACATCTAATTTTTTTTAACGAGAATTAATCCATAAATTGTAAGATATTTTTTTTCTCGATATTTTATTTGTACCAAAACGATTTTTCCAGACGAAAATGTTACATACTATCATGAAGATTTTGATTCATACCAGGAATTGAGAATACATCTGTGTTTTTTTTAAAAAGGGCACTAACTTTTTCTAGAACACTGAACAAACAAGAGCGAGTGGTAATGCCAATTAAAAAGTATGTTTTAAAACAGAATGGTGTTTTAACGACCAATAGCAATGGACGTATTTAATATTTAAATAAGATTTTAAGCGTAAACTAACCCAACACACTTAACAACAACAATGTAATGAACAGCAGAAACGGCGTAACAAATATTACTAAGATTAATACGCGATGAACAATAACGATTAGAAATGTGACAAACTAAAAACAATGGCTACAAAAGAAACACAAAATTAAATTTTATTATATCTACATGTAAATCATATTGACATTTCCATAACACTTAATTATTTTAATTAAGGCAACAGTCAGTCATGTCATCGAAAGTAAATTTTGTCAAATTATACGCAAATGTGGAGGAGAACTATGATTGAAATCTATCAGAGATCAGGATTAGGTTATACAGCGATTAGATATTCCATTCTTTAAGAGATAATAAAAAACAAAGAATTAGTGGTTACGTGTGAATATGTATCAAAAAAGTATTCGTAGTAGTTAACAAAAAAAAAAAAACATGGAGTAGGTATAATAATTTTAAAAATATTTGTATCAGTACAAATGTTTATTGCTTTAAAAAATAATATCTAAATCGGTTTACCACGGGCACATTCAGAATGCTCAATCTCAAACACCGCGTCATATACCCATTTAGTGGACACGAAAATTGGAAACCATAGAGTCGATAGAAACGGATAATCGGTCTGCGGTTAATCCAATATGAGGGCAGGGCCGACACAAACACCGCAGCGATTGCTGCGGAATCTAATATCGGATCGCTTTAGCTGCGTTATCGATCGTCGCTCTCGTAAGACAGCGAAGTACAGAACAAATTATACACAGATCGCAATATTTTGTATGGTTTTCAAGAATAAAAGAGTGAAGGTTTGCCTACGGTATAATTTGAAAAATCGGTTTGTTTATGTATTGTATTTTTTTCTTAAACTTACGTTTCAGAACAATTTTTAGTTATATCACAAAATGAAAAGCCAATGTTGAAAAATGGGACAAAGAAATACTCACGTTGTGTGACCAGTACGAAAAATCAAAGTTGAAACTTTTTGCGCCTTCTTTGTTTCCTGGCGGTAGTTTCGGATTGAGGATTACTGCAACCAAAAATCATTCAAATCATCAATACTAATTGTTGTACAAGAGAAACACTTTATATAGATAATAAAAATTTAGTAATTACATTGTTTGAGACATGATCATCGATCGAGCCATTATTTATGATTGGACATTTTAATTTTCTTAATAAAACAATATAATGTCACAAAACATACAAAAATCAATCGGAATCTCGTTTACAAACAAAAGTATGAAAATGAAAATAAATCAAATCAAAAATATCCTTCTTTCATAAATAATGGAATTACACATAAAATAGGAAATTAAAGAAAAAATGTCAATTTCATTTTATTTGTTTATAAATAATATCAGAAAAAATAAAAGAACTTATATATTTAAAATTAAGAGTAACAATCAGACTTGTGAAGACGGAAAGCAAACATGTCTGAAGGAAAAAGGAGTTCGCGGTACATACGAAAACCTCTAGTGACTCGTCATTCTCTCGTCGTTTCAATCAAATCGACACCATCAAGGTACTGTCACCGCTATCGCTTTACAACTGCCGTCAACTTATCCACATCTGATCTAATGGAAATTCACAACGATCCGTCGCCAACATTTTTACCTAACTAATCTATTCGAGACCAATAATTCCTTACAACTCGTTCATGTCAATATTCAAATCGATCTGAATATCGCTCGATCGGTCGTCGCATGTCAAGTGCGCTTAAAGAATGCTCTTTCGAAGAGTGTAATACTTTGCAATAATATGAAAAAAAAGGTACGAGTGCGGCGCGACGCACCGACGCGACGCAGTTATCGACCGGTCGCGGCGCCGGGCCGGCGACCGGCGCGCCCCCCGCCGTCTGCGAACGTAACGATGCAAAAATCGACGCTGTGTTTATTTTCAGCCAGAGACGCGAATCCGAAAGACAGACAGATTATAATATCGTACACGAGACCACCGTCTCAATTAGGATAGATTATAATACAGACGTATAATAATCTATCCTAATTGAGATGTCGAACTCGTGTACAAACAAGTATTTACATCTACTTGAGTAATGAAAAAAAAAGGATTTATTACTGTAACCAAGTTACTTTGTTGTCGATTCCTGTAGTAATAATCATGTTGTTGAACGAATGTACGAATAATTGACAGACCATTTTCGTTCGACTCGGCCTACCCCGACTGTGTCCACTTCGTCCGCAAGATGAAGATCACAAACACCAAGTGAAGTGACGTTAAAGCACGAAAACACTGCTTAGACCGTACATAATAAAGTGTGACGAGAATATGTCATATCCCATTTATCTCAACGAGCCCTCATCGCCATGATAAAACGACGCAAAAGCGACCGCTCGTGTCGCGGTGCTCATCGGTGCATATCGATCGATGTACCACTCGAATGCACAGATTATAAAAATCTATCTGTGCTCGAAGTTATGTTATTGATAGTGTTATTTACAAACTCAACTTTGTGTCGGCTATAAATCGATGTATCGAAAGAGTAATGCTTTAAGAACGACCGTGAAATACGAACAATAAATTAAACTATATTGGCCGCGTTAGCTCTCTTTGTTGGATCAACTTTTTTAAAGTGAAACTTCTTTAGCGAATCTAAGTCTCAAAATTTGATATTGGAAATCGTAATCAAAAAGACGGCAGCACAGTCGCAGTCACAGTTCACAGAAAGAACTCACGGTCACAGAATTGAGAAAATCCCTTAATTGTTAATGTACTCTTGTGGAATATGACGTACGTTAATTAAAGAGTATACCGTATACTTTTTGCTATATTCTCATATAGTCTTCTGCTGTTAGTGCGTGTTTTTTTATCGAGTCAAGAAATTGTAAGTGAAACACTTATTCAAATATATTATTTTATTTAAATTATTATGAAATTGAATAAAGAAATAAATAAAATAGAATGGTTATATAATAAACGTATTATTACTCAGTTCAGTCTTGTTTTGTCGTTTATATGTATGCATATTTTTCTCATATACTAAAGAGAAAACTTAACATATATTAATGTAGTTTGCGCTATCTTCTTTCATACAGAGGCCCTCGGGTATGCAATGTTGTAGGCCTTATGTAAAACCAAAAAACTTGGATCAGAGCATCACAATGTAATTCTGCACGAGGTAAACCACCATCATGCTGGGACATATCGCAATGGAAAAGACGGTACAGAACGTAGTATATTAAAATAGAGATGCTATTCGAAAGAATTGATTAGTCGCCTTCGACTAGCAATTTCATAATCACATTTATTGTAATGAGTTCACAAAAATTACATGTTGAAGATATTAAAAGTAACTTTTGCCTGATCCGTACCCGTAGTCACACTTCAATCGGTTCAAGTCCCGGCCTCGCGTGATGGTATCCTCATCTATACAATAAACATACGCACACATACATATACTTTATTCTGCGTAGACGACACATATACGCGGTTACAACGCACACAGTCAAACGGTGCTTCCTTACAGCGATAGTTTCGTACTTTGCATGGAGCTAAAAAGGATAGTATTTCAATTAAAGGATTCAGAAACCGACGTCATCACAGTATTACATCGCCTCGCGATCACATTTCTATTTCCAACCGGAAATACGGCGCGGTGGAACAAAAGGACGCCATGTTGGAATACGCAGGAGGTAAGACGGGGAGGGCGGGTCGTTTCCGTCGCGGGCCCGGGGCGCGGGGGGCGCGGGGCGTTATAAATACGCTGAAGCCTTCGGGCGGACGCCTACACGTTTCTAAACAGATGACATGCGTCATCGGAAATTTAAATATGGCGGTAGCTGGCATATTACTACAATCTAAGTAGTTATATCAGCTCGCTATTAAATAACGAAATTGAAATTCATTATGTTGACCAACTTTTTACTTTGATTTTACTGTATTCGTAAATATTGCTTTTTAATTTATTTTATTAACGATGCACAATTACAATTTGTGAAACACTTTTATAACTCATTTGCAAATAGTTATAGCAAAGACTTAAAGGTCTATTCACTTCACGTGCATATATTTAACTAAAAAATATTTTTTTGTTAAAGATGCTAAGAAATACATTAAAATATGTATAAACAAGACTTGATAGACCATTTTTCATTGAAATAAAAACTTTATTATTATATCGTTAATGATGTCTTTTTTTGGCAAAATAACACAGTATTACACTCGGTGACTACGTCATTGTTTTCACTCATTCAAGTCTGTGATTCGTGTATGTATTCTTGTCACAAAATTAATATTGAACAATTTTATACATTTTTTTCTTGAATGGTACTCAACAGAAAAATCTCACTGTCCAATTGTGTGTGGGTTACGATCGGTCGTTTCGGCTATAAATTGCTGATATATCCAGTCATGCAGTCGCTCAGTAATCTATCGTTGCTAAGTATATTAAAAAATCTGTCGGTTCGATTATTCCACACTGCTAGCGAATTATCATTATAAAGTATTATAAAAAGTTTATAAGTTTCCAAAACGCGCCAGATTTATGCCATGAGTGTAAATATGAACTAAAGACAATACAGGACTACGCAACACGTTACATCGATTATAATAATTACAATTGAAAGCAAAGGTTTATCCGATGGCCTAAAAGGTCATCAACATATAAGTATATATTACAAAGCCTTTGTGTATGGCAATCCCTTAATCCCGGACGATTAAGGGTTATTCGCCTTGAACCGTAAGCCTGCGTGGGCGAAGGGCCTCGGGCGATGACGCAGATCGTATAAACTATTCTCCTACATCGTCACAGTGGACTTTTTATGGGTGGCAATGATAATTGCAAAACGAAAAAAAATCGACGCCGCCGACAAAGATTTATTTATCAACTATATTTATTAAAAAAAATAAATAATAAAGCAGCTATTTTTATTAACGCAGGGTAATTGTGGCAGTAATTTATGACATACTTCAGTATCAAATAATACGTTTACACACAAATTCGAATGTAAAAGCGTATACATTCACGCCCCACGTGTACTTCAGCGACTTCCGTCGCAGGAGAAAAAGACATAACCACATTTTAAGCGCACCGTGCACAGAAGAAGAAATGAAAATTGAAAGATTTAATCAGTGATTGAAGACTGAGAAGCTACACATAACTTATCGTCCCTCTCGGTATTGACGAAAAATAACGACGGACAACAGGCGCGAACGAAACTCTAGTCTCTGGTGAAGCGGCGGCTCGGAAATTGCGCAATAGAGAACGGGGCGAGAACACGGCGGTAAAGAATGGCGAGCGATCCGGCGATCGAGGTCAGCTGTTCCGACCTCAATGGCGGCGAAAATCGACGTCGACGTGAATAATACGCGCGGCTCGGAGGCGGTCCCTTTTTTTTATTGGAGGCGACAATTTCTGGAAGCGAAAGGATTGGAATGTAATATCGTTGTCGAAGGAAACGGCCGTCCTTTGTTTTGATATTAAAGGTCAAAGTCGACGCGCGAAGGATTGATCGCTGTAGAATGATGTATAGATCCGAATCCATAAAAAAAATACCTAAATGCTAAGACTTTCGGGTTCGGGCGGGATATATTTTCTTTGCAGGCTCTATGCGATAATATCGTGCTAAAGTTTCAAATATCTGTGACGATTTGTGGAATGGAACATTTTGAATGGGGGAAAGACAGTTCAGCGATATAGAAGAAGGATTCATATTCATTAATTCGTATCGATTGTTCATAAGGATTATATATTCAGCCATATGTAGGAAAGTACATAATGTAATATAACAAAACAATCGTTATATATATTTGAAATTATTACAAAACATTTCGTCATCTGTCACACTATAGAATGCGTTTATTGATACAAAACTGACATTAGAAAGACAGAAATAACAGGATTTAAAATGTTAAAAACACGCTTCAAAATCAGACATTCACAAGTTAGATTTCACGATATTTCTCTACCAGCGCTACGTTGAACGCAATTGCTTTCTTGAAAACACTTTTATTAAGTCTTAAATACGAGCTGCTTAATTTTTAATGTAATATTGTAATATATCATGTCAGGTAAATTAGTTATCTACGGCGGCATTTCATCTTTTAAAAATATTAGCGTAATAGTAGCCATTATGTTAATAATAATTCGAATTGTAAGATATTTAGCACCCACTACTAAGGCTCGTATTATCCCTCGTTCTTCTTCCTCCTAGATTTTTTTTATTTCGAATCTCGGACCCAAGCTTGGAACTTAGATCCTCCACGCTAGTGCACGTGCACAAGTCTGATACCGTAGATTGCTCTCTGAGTCACGGAGTGAATGGTTTAATCGACAAATGACTTTTTTAACTTAATTGACTTAAGTTGAAAAACCGATTTCTCAATTCACTCGCGTTTCATTTGCTCAAACGATAAATAACCATAGGGTAGATATATATTAATGAAATAATTTAAAACGCTGAAATACGTGTATTTAATTATTTGTAATGAATTAGTCCCGATCGTAATTTTTAATGAAAAATCGTAATTTTAAACTAAAAAGAAAACATTGTATATAAATATATAATATATGATTCTGTTATTAAAACTTTTACATAAACAAGATTCAATCCAGTCACAGCCATTCAACACTCCACAGGCCCTTGCGGCTAGACTTTTACGAGCCATCACCGCAGGGGGCGGACGTCAGGGGCGAGATTGATGGGGCAGTATTCCGTTTATGATTCATTCTGACGCACGTCAACGCCTTAAACATTTTAGCACATTTTTCATTGTATTTCGTACATGATAAATAAATTATGTAGATTGTACAATAGACGATAAGATATGCACTTATAAAATTTGATATAAAAGCATTAAAAATGGAAAAATATTATGAGAGTGCAGAATTATAGTATATTAACGTTTAATTTTGAATAAGTCGCTGACGCGCATTAAGGTGATCCCCACAGTTAGACGACCATGAGAAAATATATTATTTGTGCGCTACGAGTACGTAAAATATACTTTAAAACAAGTGCCATAAGTTTAAAACTCTAAAAAATCATTTTGACTTTAAAATACCGTGTTTGAAAGTAACAACAGAAACAGTGCTTCGAAGTTACCGTATTTGTAATACCGTACCGTGATGGTACCGTACGAGTGGGAATGTCGTGTTTAATTTATTTTTACGGCGTTGCTAATGGGCAAACGAGCATGCGAACTACCAGACAGTAAGTGTTCATCGCCGCTCATGCATGGACACTCGCAGCCGCCGAGGAGTCAACGGTGCGTTGCCAACCTTTTAAGAAGGAATACCGATCTCGACTTGAAATCACCCTTATCGTGATTCATTGACAAAACGCTGAATGCAGATCATTCCAAATTATCACCTCTTTGAAAATGCAGAATCTTAACATTAGTAAAATGCACACGGTGAAAAGATGAGTCCCCTTAATCTGAATATATTTCTGTGTGTATTCTCGAAATTTACAGGAGAGGCACCCATTAAAATCGTAAAGAAACCTTCAAATACCGGGGTTACCGATTCAGCAGAGGGCGGTAAAGGGAGGTCGGTCGTAAATCCAGAGGCCAGACCGACGCTGCGAGTCCGATCCGAAGCGACACGAACGTAGCTCACGAGCAACCCCGAGCGAGCGCGCGCCGGAGTGTAAATGACGAGAAATATATATAGTATATAAAAACGAATATATATACGAGTGCAGGTTTTTTTTTTGCACCTATATTATGCAATTTTAACTGTATTCATTAGACACGTACTGAATAGTGACAAATGCAAAGAATTCATCATAGAATCAAAGAGATAAATTAAAATTGAATAGACTAATCACGAAAGTTTTGAAAACATTCATTAACCATCCGCAACGTAAAATAAGCAACTAAATTCTGTAGCTTGATTAGCGTAATGTTTTATTTCAATAAAAATCAGGTTACAATACAGTTTCAACATCCTTTTTTTTTTTAATATCGAGATTCAGAAACAATTAGTGGAAAAATTAAGGCTAAGCCATTTTGCTTACAATTTAATATGTATTAAAAATGTATTTATTTACGTTAAAGTAGCAAGACAGAATCATTGAAAAGTAGCCATAAACGAAATAAATTATTACGGCGAAAATAAAAACACTTATTTAAAACTTAAAAAGATTTTTTTTGTAATCTACTTGCACATCACTAATACAATTATACGTTACTACAAATTAAATAAAATGCTACCGAATATTTATAGAACGTTTAGTTATAGCAAACTAAAAATTCCAAATCAAAAAAAAAAAGAGGGGAAACATGAATAATAGGTATTTAGCATATTGGCAATTTTCTTGCGATATATATTAAAATATTCATAATTTGGGGTATATAACCCATGGTAGGTTTGAATTATGCATCTCTTTGTCACAAAAAAGAGATATAATAAATAGGGTATAGAGTTAACAGTAAGAATTGGAACTGACAAGACAACGGGATAAAACGTTCGCTAAATCGTAATATACACTGTAACAATGCGAAATAAGATTTTATTTATGAACTCGTAATTCGTCCTTCTCCATTTGGCAATTCGAATAATAATCTGAAATCTCAAATCTAAAAACCAAGATAACAGTAATATAAATTAAAAGTATTATTTAAATAAGGTGCAAGTTTCTTTAAAGTTCCATAGCCAAAGGGTGCCAACGGGAGCCTCTGACTAAGGCTCCTCTGTTCGTCCGTTTGTCCTTCCGTCAGTCAAAGGACTGCATATTTAGAACCGTCACAGGTAGATACTTAAAATTTTTAGAGTGTGTATTACTATGACAACAAATAATATAATAAAGTCAAAAATTAAAGATGGTACCCATTTAAGAAACGCAATTTTATCGATGTTATTTATTCTATCTTAATATGTATTTGTTCTTGTTTTTTATAAGTATTTTAAAAGAATATGCAGTGTTAAATATTGTGGTATGAAACCCTTTGTGCGCGCGTTCTAATCGCACTTGGCAGTTTCTTTTTAGACAGAGAGATACATATATATAGACGGAGGTACCAAAGGAAACAAATATAAGATAATGCATATTCCCGGTTTTGATGACTTTGGAAGTCAATAAGTACTCCGTTAACTAAACTGGCAAGAAGTGGAATGGCCTATCATAGACTGTTTAATAATTTATTGGATTGAAATAGTCCTGTGCTTTGATATTAACAAAATACATTTGGTTTTATTTTTTCAAGTTTTTAAAACAGTGCTTTACTATTTTTCCTTTTGTTACAGTAACTAGAATGAAAACGAAGATAAGAATGTTTGACGTCGAACTTCTGAAGCTTCTTACATAACGCTTAAAACCAGTTTTGGACATTTTGCAAGAAAATTTAGCAAAAATATTACCTCAAAAAATAAGGATGGCAAATATTTTTTATTTATTTGTTAACCCTTTTCATTCGTATTTTTAATTTTTGTTAAAGTTCTATACCATTTTGATAACAAAGCCTCAAATTTAAAATACTAATATGAGTCAAAAACCTTACTGAAATAAATTTACCTTTTGCATGCTAAATGTACATTAAGAGCACAAAACTGATAAGCGCGAAAGAGAAGGAACAGATTTTAATCACCTTTTATGATACGTTCTATTTTGTGCTTCTAGTATAGTACGTATTAAAAAAAAAAATGAAACGCTAAACAATTTAATTATCAATAATTCACATCATAGAAAAAAAATCGCGCCGTCGAAAAGACATAAATAAAGCTAAATGAATTACTTAGCCGAAACCTGGAACTACAAGTATTTGTATACAAACGACAAGTTCCATTTTTTGAAGTTAATGTGTAAATTATACGTTCGTAAGAAGTGGAACTATGAAAAAAAAATTGGTCATTCCAACCATAAAGTTGAACAACGTAATGGATTTGCACTGTATCTATATTTTGAGCGAGTCAATATTTTGGTTGTCTTAACCAACCTGTATATTAGTCCGATTGATCCGATTAGTTAAATTATACACTTTATTTGTTAATCCAACGAATTACTTAGTTATTGCAACATAACATATTTAACCAAGCCAAATTCGAACTCGGTTAGAAATATTTTTTTCAGTGTACACAACGCAACTTACATGAAAGAAGTCGATGCGTGTTCATATTTAATTATTACCTGATAATCGTAACCACTCACAGAAGTTCTGGTCAGATCCTGGTGGATACGTGTCAGGCGCATCAATTGAATGCTGTCAAATTTTGTCACATTTAGAACACTCTCTACGTCGCCAGACAACATACATGGGGCATTTCTTCAACTCAACATATTACGTAGACAAAAAAAAAATTTAAACAGTAGAGATAATCTACTTTTATTTGTTCTTAAACTAATACGAGTTAGATTTTCATTTAAAATATCCGTGAATCCGGCTTCACCGTCTGCTCCGGTATTTGGCCCCGATCGCGGTCGCGATTCTAAGCAGTAGTTTCAAAAAATCTATTGAAACACATTTTATACAAAGTTTGTCTAATAGAAACAGACACCGGCAACTCCTTCGCGTTAAAATTCTATTTAACAATAATTTCGACGCTTGTCTTGACTTCGTTTCGCGATCCTTCTTGAATTATTTCCTCTGCATAAAGCCGATGGTCATTGTTTTAAACTATCTTTGTAAAGATATATTGTCATTAGGTTGGCTGATGACAAGATATTATGACAACAACGTAAAACTAAAAACTGTATGAAAATTCATCCAGTCACTTTGAAACTTTATAACGACAAAGCATCTCATAATTTAAAAGAAAGCTATGGCCTGTGGTATCAGCAAATCTCCATAACACATTAACTTAACATAAGTTACAAGACTATGAATTGCGTACAGATAGTTTCATCACAGTTTTATTTATTCATAGATATTTCATCACTTCATCTCTGATTATCATTTGAATTATAAACTTTGTGGGATAATAGACAACGTATACAACGACGGCTGTAAGGCAGATACCGACTCCTGTTTATACACTACCTTTTTGTCTATAGGCATTGCTGTATGATTACGAATTATACATCGCTGGGTATTCACGTCGACAGACGTCTCATCGTCAATAGACAGCCGTTAACGAATCCTCGTTTTCGTCTATCACTATTAGGGTCCTTCGGTTTTACGAGGGTCAAGCCTCAACGCCGATCCGCGGACTGAGCTGGCGGCCGGCGGACCCTCGGAGGTGCATTAACGTCGTCCTTGATTAGTAGGGGCCGGGCCACACGCCTAATGGAACGACGTGCGACCGGAACGAATGGCCATTGTTCGTTAGATACCTAATGAATGAAGATAAGTGTACGAGGGAAAAAAATAAATGGAAATTTAATTTAACTATTGATATGCCGATTTATTAAAAAAAAATTTAAATGAACAAAACACTTGACAGTTATTATACTTAATTAAGTTATCAAAAGAAAGAAAAGATGTTGTTTAATGATAAATAATTTTTAATAAATATACTGTTAGACAATATTAAAAAAAAGAGCTTCAAAGTATTACTAACATTAATGTCTAATAATCAAAATGAACACTAATGCTATCACTAATAGCCTAACCTGCAATCAGCGAGATGACTACAATAAAGTTCTTATCGTTAAGTACTTCATTTTTATGGTGACTTGACGGGTATGGTGTAATAACCGATATTGGCACTAAACACAATTTGTGTATTTTTATATAAACTAATTTATTATGCATAGTCAACACATAAAATATAAGCTTTTCGAGTTCTTAATTGATTTTTATTTAATAATTAATCTTCTGCGTGGGGAATTGCTAAAAAATTATAGAGAAAAAGGTGTGCACTAATTTGTATATATTACTGTTTGTTACTTTATAAAAAAATTAATGCGCCTACGGATTTTAATCGATTTTTCCTTTAACTTAGCTTGTAGTGTCTAAAAATAAAAAAAAAAAGGTATTTAATTTTATATCAGACTGTGACGTCAACGAGATGGAAAAGGCTAAAATTTTTTTTTCATAAAACTTAAAAATGAAGTCGACGTTGGGGTTAAAGTCGAAGCGGGAATCAATTAGAGTCGAGTTTGAAGTTGAAATTAAAGTCGAAATCGGGATAGAAGTCGAGCTGGACTTCGAGGACGTGAGCCGCGCACGATGTCGAGGGTCGGAGCCGGAGTATGTGTCAACGCCCGAGGTCGGTGTAGGGATTGAGACCTCGGTTTATTTTATGTCACTCGGTTGGAGACGCAGGCAAAGGCTATTTTAAATATCTTATACGTGTCGCCCGGCGTTCGCATTAGGGTTAATTTCGATTCGGTGTAAAAATAGGCTGACGGATGGTGGAAAATATAATATACAGCCCAAATATGTGAATGTACAACATCCTGTCGGAAAACGATCGATCTATAATCTCCTTTGGTATAGTGCTAGTCTATGGCGTGCCCAGCGATCTAGGACGCCTAGAGAACTCTTATCTATCACACGAATCTGCGGTTTCATGTTACAAACATTCAGATTTAAGCAAGCAATATGGCAGTAGTATACACCAGGTAGAAGTATCTGCACACACACGCATCATGTATATACATCCTATGGACACAACTATGAGTTTTTTCGTAAATAGGCATAATCTCCTCCTTTGTGAGAAATGTCAGACCCGTGATTTAGCCTCTCGGCTAGGTTTGCTCAAAGTTGTATTTTTCGACACTAAACATTCAATGCCTCTATATCTTATTTCGCAAAGTTGGCGTAAATAATGCTAGGAAAAATACTATAATAAAAGGATAATATTAATGTTATGGACATTCCGTTTTTGTCCGCATAATATCGATACACCTGAAAAACGCACTTATTTAAATGGTAAAAAGATAAAGTGCCCGATATAACTGTGGAATAATAGCCTCTTTCATTTCTTCTTGACGGCGTCGAAAAAATTAAAACATACCAACTTTAAGCTGGGCTTACACGGTTGCACCATCTTTTCATACTTCTTCTTTCAGTAATCTATCGTTATATGCCCAATTATCATGGAGATGCGTGGATAGAATTATACTTCATACGCTTTCGAAAGTCTTTAATACAATTATAGACCTCCATGAGGTTGTCGATACGTACCTGTGGTGTTGCCCGACATTTCGATGATACATTTGCAGTCGCGCGATATCTCGCGCGAGTTGAACGGGCGCACGCGCACCGCTACTTTGACGGACGACATGGCGGCCGTTGCTACTCGCCTCTTGTTTTACGTTAATGCATCAGTGCCGGATTCACCTGCCGCCAAAAATATATATATTTTATATTATAAAAATGCTAGAGACAGTGTTTGTATACCATATTCGTACCACAATAAAAGTTGTCAAGACAAGTAAATTGTTGAGTTTCAATTCAAGGACAAGGTTTTTGGTATTACAAAATTTACTGGTTTTTAAAAATTCAGGACTATGATGATGGTATTCTCAATAATTTACACTTTTAATCGAATCTGTCAGAATTTCTCAAATTATATTATCATAATTTAAAAAAAAATTAATATTCAAAATATCTTTATTTCATAGGTTATAAAATAACACTTGAACAACGTCTTAAATTTTTTGCGAATTTACACTTTACCACTTATTCGAAAGGCAGTTTTCCCTCAAGAAAAACGAGTGAGAAATTTAAGGTGCATGTGCATTTATGCATACGCTAACATGTTCCCTACATATCGACAACAATCCAAGAACTTAGTGACAGTACATCAGGTCTTTTCTGACTTATATTATTTTCCCTTAACCTATCTGATGACCAAAAAGTTTCATCTGGACGTGTCGGTAATATTGAAAACTTTAAATCGGAACTAATGCAACGGCGTAGTATTTAACTTATTTAATTAATTATTTTTACCATTAAAAATCAACGAGAATGAAACAAAATATTCTAGCCTAAACGGTTACCGCTTGAGTTTTGTTTTTAAAAGATTGCATAGCGTTTACACGCTCACAATAAAATACAAGTAGGGCATCAAAAATAGCAAGCAAAGGATGTCTAACGAGGAGGTCGCGTGCGCCCGACGACGGCGCCGCGTTGCGCGATCGTGCGACATTCGAAGTGGAATTGCGAGCGCGCGCGCACTGGCAATGTCTGTTACCGCGACAAGTGAATGCCACTTAATGAGAATAACACAGTTTGTATTTACGTAGTTGAAAATAAAAAAAATGGGAACGGAAAAATAAAAATACATAAAGTATATTTATTTACGAAGTAGCTAATAAACACAATATCCGATAACAATATCCGAAACACTGATTAATATTAAATCAGTGGAAACCAACCGAACAATGTTGTTAAACAAACTGGTGATCTCGCCTATAGATATAAAATTAGTTTTCTCGGGAGAGAAAAAAAAGAGAGAACGCAGTGCACAGTTCTTATCTTTATTCGTTCGAATATTTCCTTTTTTACAAATATTATCAAGTAATTATTTTCCCTTTAAATTTATCACGGAAAAGCCAGTATCCGAAAATATAGCGTAAGCTCTTTGTTTTTATTTAATAGTCCAGATTATTTTATAAAAGTAAATTAAATTCATTGAGTCATAAAAAAATATTATGTACATATTTATCAAAACCCACCGACCTCATGTGTGTGAATAGCCTTAGGTCATTCTATTAAAAATAGATGTTATTTATAAAATACATTTAAAAAACAAATATTGAAATAAATATTTCTCTAACCTTATCATAAAAATGTTTATATTGTTATAATTTTACATTGCTATTTCAAATCTTCTAGTCACTAAGGCCTTTTCCACCATCTATGACTTTTTAAATTGACTTTTAATAAAAAATCCCTTTTAAAATTAATTTTGCGTTCCACATCCTCCTTCCTTTTAACAGTTTTCGAGTTCTAACAACCGTTACAAAGAGGACGTGGGATGCAAAATTAATTTTAAAAATGACTTTTTGTTAAAAGTCAATTTAAAAGAAGATGGTGGAAGAGGCCCTAACGTAAGTTTTTTAAAAAAATAACAAAAAACCATCCCTTTAATTTTTACTGACATTAATAACTTTTTGACAAGTATAGTTCGAATACCGATACTAGAGTACATTATGCACCCAGGTTTGCGCATGTGCTTTTGCAATAATATCCACAGATTTTCCAATGAACTTTTATAATAATGGCACCAGTTTTCCGAATGTACATAAGCAATAATAGCACCAGGTTTCCGGATGTACTTTTGCATTAATTACACCAGCTTTCCGGATATACTTTTGCATTAATGACGCCAGTTTTCCGGATATACTTTTGCGATAATGGTACCAGACTTCTGGATGTTTTTTCCAATAAATAGCAATAGATATAATTTGCGGTGTTACCAGCATTTTTTATGTACACATTGACGTACGCAATTAACGTATAAGGTCGGGGAAAAGGTTTATTCGTATTTTAAATTCAAATTAAAAATAATTTAGCAACATATTTTATTTACATTTAATTATAATATATATGTATGTATATATGCCATTATATTCAAAAACTTGTTGCCATTTTGTAAATAGTGACATAATCTCATTGCTATAGAAATTTTAGGACTTCTGATCAAAAAACTGCGATTAGTAGTTTCGGTAGTCCTCTATAGATATTAATATAAGGAATTCTGAAAAAAAAATTACAGAATTTTAATAATGAATCCGAAATACAAATTTGTAAGTTATTTTAGTTTAAAAAAAAATTTGGTTGCCTGTAAAGTCGGTATACGGGCGAAAGTTTTACGTGACAACGACTTTGAATGGTAAAATCATTTTAATGTGAATATTCATTCGTATAGTAGGAAGAAGGATGAAATAATAGTAACAATTTAAAACATTTATTTATACAAAGAATTATATTTAAAACATTTAATTTATACAAAGAATCTCGCACTGAATTTCATATTAACAAAATTTTATTTTTACCTTTACACATACATACGTATTTATATACAATATACATAATAACTTGCAATACATTTGCAAGCATGCACTGGCTCCTGCATGCCATGCGGCAGACCGATCATAGCTGGGTGGGGGAGAGCAGTCGGCGGGCCTCTCTCGTTCGGTGACTCATCGTTACGTTACGAGCGTTACACTTTTCTGCAAAGTGACTCCAGCCGCAACCTAATTTAAGACGTTGTCACGTCAAAAAAACGTATCAGGTGAAAATCTAAGGGTGCAAGATCAGGCTATATGGTCCATGCATTAACACTTCCCAACCGAACTCTCTCAATATTTGCTGAGTGGCTAAAGATGTGTGTGGTCTGGCGTTATCAGAGTGAAAAATCACACCATTTCTGTTCATCAATTCCGGCCTTTTTTTCTTTACTTCTTTCTTGAAGTCTCATCACCTGTTGGCAGTAGAGACCCGAATTGATGGTTTTGCCCGACGGTAAAAGCTCATAATGTATAATAGCCTTCCAATCCCACCATACAAATACCATCAACTTATTGTGAGTTAATCCGGCTTTCCCTATAGTTCGCTTGCTTGCCTTTTCACCATGATCGTTCTTGTTGTAATTAATCCATTTTTCATCACCAGTGATGAACCTTTTCATAAACGGCACCGTTTCATTACGTTGCAACATAGGATCACAAAAGTGCACGATTCATTAGTTTTTTTTAAGTGAGCTCATGTAGGACCCAAGTATCGTTCATATGGGTCAAAAGTGTATTATGGTAAGTCCCCAGCTCTTCATCTATGTCGTGAGAACTAATATACCGATCTTGCTCTATTTTTTCCAAAATGACATCAACTTTACCTGTAACAGGTCGACCAGAGCGAGGTTCATCTTTGAAATCAAAATCACCGGACTGAAAACTCTCGAACCAGTTTTGTGCTACTCTTAGCGACACTGCATTAGGTCTATAAACTTAATATAGTTTTTTGAAGTGAAACTTCTTTATCGGCGTATGGGAGATATTTTATAGCAATGTAACGTTTTTCTGTTACGCGCCATGTTTATTTCTGGGCATTTTCCGTTACGTGCCATATTTATTCACAGTTATATTGCATCATGTGGCATAAACATAATTGTTACATAAGGCCACCTGTCATATACTCTTTCGTCACCTAGATCTATTTACAGTCTATATATTATTTTCGTATTATCTAAGTTGAAACCTTTTCAACTAACATACATAAACTATATCTCACATTCTTTCATTGAGTGACTCGATGTAATATGTAGCGTTCGATAATTTCACAATTCTATATGACCCTTTATAACATCGCATTAATTGAAAAGTTTTACCTATCACCCTTCTAGGGTACATATACCATTACCAAGTCTCCTACATGAAACTCTGAACATTTCTATTTCTGAAACTCAGGTATTGTGGAAATATTTATTGGTTAATATGAAAAAAAATTTTTATAAAGTTATGGCAAAAGAAATAAAGATATTTATCTAATTCAAGTGGATTTCTAACAGAAGTAAGTAATTAAAGCTTTTTTATACATTCAACACGTGGTGTGATTACGGTATTTATTTTTTTAAAGGTTATTTCAGGTTAACCTAGGTTTTGATTGTAAATATCAGTGAGAAGCCATAATTAAAAATATAATAATGACAATAATAGTAATAATTCTATTATAATTAATGAAATGCTATAATCTTAGTAGTAGAAAGTGAAATAATTGTATTTATTTGTATCCATGTCTATGAAAATAAATGCCTTGTACAAACTTTCCTAATTAGCTTTATTCAACCAATTTCTGTGAAGTTGTAAAATACATATCATTTTTCGAAAAATGACGTCAAGAAGTTTCACTTCTTACGTGCATAATATAAAGTTTGTTTTTTAAACTTGTGTCGCATATTTTCCTTTTTTTATAATAAAGTTTCAAAATGTATCTTTCTACGTTAGATTCACTTATTTTGGTAAACAAAAAAACAATAGCAAAATGGCGGGACACCATTTTTACTTTTTACTATTTCATTTTTTTAAATGTCATCCATTTGTTGGTATTAAAACTAGCCAGATACAAATAGCACAAACAAAAAGATTTAACACCAACTTTTTACATATGAAATATGAAAAAATTTTCCCCAACCTCATACGAGTATGTAATTATAATTCAGGGTCGAACAGTCAATCTAGGTCTAAGTAAGGCGCACTGAACATTTCTGGAAGGATTAAGAAAAAATTACTATGAAGGGTCAAAAATGAATTTATTGTTTTTTAAAATATTCTTCGTTAGCATAAATGCACTTTATCATATGAATAAACCATTTTATGAAAAAATTTATGTCACTCCTCCGTTGTAACCTCGGAAACATGTTTTTTATACTCTTCGACAGCCTCTTCTGCTGATGAAAATCGTTGACCGCGTAATTGGTTACTTTTTGCGAACAAAAAAAATCACCAGATGCCAGGTCGAGACTGTATGCATGATTGCTCTTAAGTTTTACATTTTTCTCCTTTAAAATTTATTTATTTCTTTAGCCGTGTGAGAACCGGCATTGTCACGGTTTCCAGTTATTTTTACGGAGTTCGTCACTAATTTCCGGTAAAAAAAATGGCCGTATACCAATCACTATTCAAGGTACGACAATTCTCCAAAACAACAGTAGTCACGTGTCCAGTTTTATTAAAAAAAAGAAGTAATCATCCGCTTAGAGAAACTTTACTCGCGTGCCAGTTCGGTTGGTTTCGGCTCATCTCGATAGACCCATACGTTCGATTGCTGCTTTGATTTCGGGTCGTAGTAATAAATCCATGTATTATCACCTGTTACTATGCCTTATACCAATTTAATGCAACTTCTTTGAATCTGATAAACAAGGCATTGTACCAAGTGACGCGGCCCGTTTTTTGAGTCTCAGTCAAATTGTGTGGGATCCACCACGGGCACAGCTTTTTCATAGCCAAATGTTTGTGTAGGATTGATTGTCTTTGACTTATGCCTATGCCTAACAATGCCTGAACCTTGTCGTAGGTCACGTGCCTGTTTGTTTTGATCATGCAGCGCACAGCATCTTTGTTTTTGTTCTTCACATCGATGGACGGGCGACCATCACAAAATCCTTTACTGAGATCGACACGACCACGCTTGAATTCTGCAAACCAGTTATAAATAGTCGTCCTGCATGGTGCTTCATCGCCAAAAGCAGTTCGGAGCCGAGCGAAGCTCTGCTGAGCTGCCAAATTATACTTAAAATAGTAAAAAATCATACAACGAAAATTTTCATGATTTAAATCCATAGTGATGAAGACACACAATTATTAAAATGACGCCACAATATAAAAACAAATGACAGTTGAAACAAACTGTATTTTACAGCCAGATTTCCGTTTTCAAATGTAGTAATTACTTTTTAAATATCGTTTATGTAATTGGCCAGTTACAGAAATTTATACAGCGCGCCATGTAATTGTGGCGTTGATATATTAGAAATATATTTTTTATGGACCTTACAACAAAATCTAAAATATAAGACACTATCTCATAAATATTTGACCAATTTACATTTAAATAACTATGTTTATAGGGAAAATAATATTTTTTCATTACAAAAAAAAAGGACTAGAACAAGGCTGACATTAAATATCTATTAGACATTTTTCAACGTTTATACAAATACCTATACATTGAATTATCTTGTTCTATAGTATTCTAATAAAAAAATCAATACTCATCAAAATATTTCATAGAGAGGCTTCATAAATTGATATATTTATAAAAACGTTACTCACAACGATCTAAAACGAAAGTATATTTTTTATTCGTAGCAACCTTTTTATATTAAGCGCCATTTCACAGACATTTACTATTTACCGCGCAATTTTGAGCAAGTATTTATTAAAAAATTGTTTGTTGATTACATATCTAAAGCGGAGAATGAATCAGATTAAATCAGTTTATGCAAAACAGTAACATTTAAATAGCCCGTCATGATTAGGTACTAACAAAATATTATGGCGAAGTGAAAGTTTTATTCTAGCACTTTCGATGCTACTGCATTGTTTTATAATTAAATATAACTTAAGGGTTTTTTCTTTGTCAACACAGAATTGTTAAGAACCAAACATCATAAGAAGTAAAATAAAAGAAAGGCAAACCCATTCGTAAACTCGAGACATTAAGGAACAAATTCATGAAGCTCTATTCTTCCTACACGCTTGAAAATGAAATATTTCCATTTTCGCCTAAAAGGATTTTAATCTGTAACTTGAACAATCCCTTCGTTAGATTGGCAATCAGATCGACCGCATGTTGAAGTAGCGGCTCCAATCAAACCGACAGGTAATGGCGTACGGTCACGCGTCGCCACTCTTCGGGTACAAACGGTAATGCGCACTAAAACCACAATGTGCTACTTTAGGTGTGCGTTTATTACTATTTTTAAATATCGCCATAATTATCAATTTTGATCACCGACAACGAGACAGTAGCATTCGGAGGACGTCCGGTCGACTCAGTGATGTCTCGCGGTATCGATATTCGTGTCGTTGATAAGTTAAAATTTATACACAAGGAGATGCAATGTTTTAGTTATTGTGTGTATGAATTAAACAACGACCAATATAAAGTACTTACCTAGGAAGAAGTCCCCTTAGCCGCATTAGCTATAAGCGCTATGTCTAAGTGCCTACGTCACGAGTTACGACAACTGACCGCGGTCTAGATGTTAACATTATGCACTTTCAAAAATTTAGGTTCATTCGCAATTCGATATACGCGATAATTCGACCGCACCGTAGACACCGCAATAAAAATGATCAGCAGTATAGTTCTATTAATCGTTTTTGTGTAGAGCGTTCTCGCGTGTCGTCCACGCAATTACTGAAATTCACTACAGCCGAGCGAGCGCAATTCGGGCGCGCCGTCGAAAGCGATTTGCCGACGGGCGGCTGGCGCTCGCCGGTCCGCGTTACGTAACCGCAGACGCGATCACTTTCTTGTCATCCAAGGCTAGAAATCGGTATCCTTCGGGGAGGTCGACGCGGACGGCCGTGAAAACGTGTCGCCACAGTGTCGGCGCAGCGGAGCAGCGGATGACTCATGTGCGGTGGCACCCCGCCGTCGCCTGCCTATGTACTGATCGGCACGTACCAGAGGAAAGACCCGCGGACCGATAACCTTGGGCGCTGCTCTCGATATCGCGCCGCATCCTCACGCGGGCGGGGCGGCGACGGCGACGTGGAGAAGCGCACCGTAACTTACCGGGATTGACGCCGGGCGGCGGTCGTCGCCGATGCCGATGATCGATGCAGTACACAGTACGCGATGGTCGGGCACAAAAATCGTGTTAATCAAAGTCGGGGTCGTCAGGTCTGCGCGTCCCGGGTGGACATGGCGCCGTGGTCGTGCACGAGTCGCGAGGCGCTACTGCGGCCTGCGGCGGTGGGACGCGCCGCCCGAGGAAGCCTCAGGGCGGCCGCCGCGCATGCGCCCCGCGATGGCCATGCGCCTTCGATCTAACACTAACACATGCACACGCCTCTTACACGACACCACAAATTAGGATATCATCACGACCGCAGAACGCACAAACCTCGACTCTATGAAGCGATTAATGAATTATGTGTATTCGTACTTGAGTCGATTATAACCTCCTAAAAGACATCGATGACGTAATTAATGAACGCAATGTGAACACGGAACGGCGGTGAGGCAGTGCGTCAAAACACATCAACGCCATACGCATTATTCGCACACCCTAAGGCCTTACACGATGCTCCGCGCTAATGGCTATATGAAATTCTAGAGTAAACAATAACAATAATGCGGCGAAGGTAGAACGGTTGCAGTTAGTCTTGTACCTATAATTTGCTCTTTGGCCAGATTTATATATATATATAAATCTGGCCAAAGAGCTTCGCCTGTAAAAGGAATATAGCCGAAATCGTTCTAAAATGCCAAGATCCAGATTCTCATGAGGCGATTGATTAAAATAAGAGTAGTTTATAAGACTACACTAAATCGCTATTATCCTAATCCGCTCGAATTTAATGTGAACAATTTACATGTTTATCGGGTACCATTGTCCATCGTCAGAGTACGACCGGGGTGTGAATGATTGGGCACAGGGTCAAGGAACTAAACCATATTCGGCATGAAGGTCGTGAATGGTCCAGTTTATCAAAGCAAATTGGCGCAGCACTTGTACAAGCACGAACCGAGAACCCCTGAGCTTGGGGCTTTGAACACAATTTGAAGATGGATTCCAATGAAGGTTTGCTATTAAAAAAAAAGAGATAATATTAAAACTATGCACTTATTTGATACATTATTATTGTATAATAAAAACGCAAAGGTCTCTAATGCATTGAAATAAATATCTATTAGCAAAAAAATTACAATATCTAATTATTTCTTACTTTACAAACATCTCCGTAATAATAATATATGGTATACGATAAGAAAACGGTAAAATATTAAGAGGGAAACTACGTCACTAACTATTACTTTGAGAATTGAGCATTGCCTTAGTATTGTTCAGACATTTCAATTAATAAACTGTTATTGAATTAAATCAGTGATTTATCAAAATCCAATTTCACACATAATGAATTTAATCTCAAATAGGATAAAGCGTCAACGAACCAACACACACACAAAAGATCAAGACTTTTTGGAATCTCATGAAAATGGTAATATTTTGTAAGTAAGGCGTTTATCGATCCGTAAACATCTACTTACATGTACAAAATTTGATTTTTTTTTTGTGGTGCTTTAGAGTGGAAAGGTGTTGTCTTGTCTCATTGATTTAAATAATACTTTATCATCAATAGATCACTTTGATCTTACGGGTTTCGTCAAAGGTAGAGTAATAATTAAGATTCAATATACTATTGGGTGTCTTAAAACGTTTCGTTTTTAACTATTTAATTTGACTCCCGCACTTTGGTTTCCTTTATTCGCAGTCGGAAATTTTTATTAATTATTCACTAGTTTCGTTTTCTTCTTCAATAACATGTCTGACTGAAAATCCAATTTTTAAGAACCCAAAACCGAAAAGCTCGAATTAAACGGTCGATGGATATCAGTGATTCAAAAGAGGTATACGAAGATGATACGATCTTTAAAAATCTGTGATGTATACCTACCCTCATGATAACTAAGCGTGAGCTTCTAAACAAAAAATATCATATATATTATTTCTCTAAGCTATTTTTTTGTGGAAACGCCATAACTTCTTTATTTCTGCATCAAAATTAATGATTTTTACGTCATTTTAAAGCTCATGCTCCTGGCTTCTGACCAAAAATAGTCACTTTGTTTAAATTAATGTTTTACTTAACAAAAAAAAAATTAAACATTATTAAATGTTTAATTATTAAACATTGAAAAGTTGTGATTACACTTTTTAACTAACTATAACTTCTACCACTTATCATATTACATGATGAACTAATAACCACTATATTCAATGTTCCAGAAATCAATGAACAAAATGTTTCACAATTTTATCTGACGGCAATTTTATGTCCAAAATGATGAGTGTATAACAATTAATGAATATATAATTTCGAATTTGTTACCTGAAAAATATATCTCAGTTCCGATTCTATCCAGGCTGATGAAACAGACAACAATCAACTATATCCAATGAATTTTTGAATTTCTAAATCCGTCCGGTTTACCTCTTCACAAATTAATTTTGAAAAGAATACTATTATTATGTTAATTAGAAATCTTAACGCTAATCAAGGATTAATTAATGGTACACGATTAGTGACTGACTTAGGCACTACGTAATCATGGCTAAATTGATTCATTCCATAAAACTGTACTTATACCTGTATAATAACCACGCCTTCGATTCTACTGTACCTTTCCAAATGATAACAAAACAATTCCCAATAAAAGTAGCCTCTGCTGACCATTAATAAATCTAGGGCAAACACTTCAAAGGGCAGGATTGTATTTACCAGAACCAGTTTTTCTGCATGGGCAATTGTACGTGGCCTTTTCACGAGTTCGTAAATTTAGTGATATTTATGTTTGTGTTAAAGATACATACGCTCAAAAAGTTACTCGTGATTACATTATTACCGCTAATGTTGTCTACAAAGAAATTTTGTAAAATAATAAAAAAAAAAAAAAAAAATAAGATATTTTATTTATTATCACCTACTTTTTCGGCGGTCATTATTATTATTATGAAGTGCGAAATTTTCGCACGGGTCAGCTAGTATATAATAATAAAACACCATCTCCATCGTACGCCGATCGTCAAAATAGAAATCAATAGTGTTATTATCGAAATTATTGTCAATGTAAATATATGAAATTATTCACATAGAAATTTCATATATGTATTACCTACACGAGCCGCAGACACGTTCCATATTCTTTCCGATTCGGAAGAGAAACAGAAATTTATTTACGACAGCCCGAAATACGCCCCTGCACTTATCCGATGTACCTACTTTGCGTGTTGGGTCTTTCATAAATGAAACAACATAATAGTAAAATGTTATAAAACATAAATAATGAAAAGGCACTCGAGTAATTTCCCTATTATTTCGCCGGTTATTTTCTGAAAACTTTTTACGTTACATAACGAAATATACACGGCGCAGACGCGCACCCAAACCTAGCACAAGACGTTAGGAGTCCAGACGTGCGTGGATCGGAAACGGAGAGTATAATAACAATAGGAAGAGCGTACACACGTTAAACGAATCGGTTTTCGGTCTCTCATTACAACGGGACGACACAATAAAAAAGGTTTACGAAACGCTTTGGACGTGCGCCGGCGGCGGGGACGAATACCGTATATCCTATGGACCTCTTTACAGCAATCACACTTAGCAATATTCGGATTGTTTTTACGATTCAAGTTCAAGATATAATTACTGCATAAGTTACGAAATAACACCAAATCGAAATAATTCATAACATTTTAGGAAATTACAGGTTTTAAATATTTTATCACTTTTTTTTTAATTCTCCTCGTGCGTAAGATAGTAATTCGTTCAGGAGAATGAACAAGAAGCTTGAGAGTAGCTCTTTTCTAATCAAAATTACATTTATATTTATGTAAAGCAATACAAAAAAATACAAACCTGTAGGAAGCTGAGCTGATTATATTCGTTTATCCTTTAAATGAATATTCAGAGACTGTACAATCCCATTTTTTGCAACATTATTCAACAAGTTTTTTTTTTATTGTAATTTACACAAGGGTAATTGTTATAAAACCTCAGGAATCTTTTTAACATGCGCACACAAAGCCCCTAAACGAATTCGCGACCTTATCTAGTCGACTAACATGTAAACACAATTTATTTTTATTTCTAGTATTGAAAATGTGCCTATCTCTATTTTTTTAATAATTCTAAATTTATTCTAAAGTGCATTAAATTTCGTATTTAAACGGTCGTTTCGTTTTTAAAACGAAAATATATATTTTTCAGCGCTGAAACTAAACTCAAACCTTACTTCTCATTTATCCAATCGATACGTTCCATGTTGTTTAGGGCCGAAATAAAAAAAAAATCGGATTATCGCTAACAATACATAGATCAATTCCTCTATTGCTGTTCGAGTGATACGATGTTTATTTTATGACAGTTCAACGAATGAAAGTGTTATATAAATTATAGCCGAAAATGAATGAATTTATAGCTCATAAGGATGTGGAAATCAAGAGAAATATGTCAAAAGGTTTTCCTTTATCGATTTTTCAGTAAAACGTGTCCTGTTTTATAGGTGAGGTTACTCGAAACAAATCCACTAACACGACGGGATATTTGTGAAACATTTGATTTAAAAATAACTAGCGAAGAAGAAAATTGTTATTTAAATTTTATTATGATTTATTAGAAAAAACAAACATAGGTCCTTAGAAAAGGCGATCATAATTTATGTGAACAAAAAAGCTGTTGGTAAATTATACAAAATACAAAAATAGTTAGGAAAGAAAGTTTTCTGAAAATATATGACAGAGCTTTCGTATAATATTAATTAATAATTGAAACAAGGAGCAGTGTAAAGATAAAAAACTTTAAAAATTTTAAAAAGCATTTTATTGTATTGATGATTTAATATAATAACCGTAAAAACGTTTAAAATAATTCAAACCGGTAACCCTTTAATAAATTCAGGGTTTTTATCAAAGTAAATTTAATATGTCTGTGCAATTTTTTGTTCTAAAGCTTTTTCTTAAGAACATGAACAATCGCTTCTTTGAATAAAGATAGAAACATCTAAAATATAATTATTTTGAATTTCATATCAGGCTCAATGCATCCCGCGGTGCCAGCGGGCGTCCTCGACCAGCGCACGCAGGGAGACGCAGTAGATTCCGCAGTATAAAAAGTAATTCAATTTCTGTTATCAGTTCCTGATTCAAATAAAATCTCTTATTATTATACAAATTATTTTGGAAAAATTCTCTAGCCGATCCCGAAGCAATAATGTTACTAAATGGTGACGTCTAAAATCAGTTGCGTATAAAATAGAACATTTCAGACATATTTTTTTTTCGAAAAAGAAAGGTAACAAAAAATTTATATTGCACAAATTAAATCATTTTTTAAACCTATTTAAGTTTCATTCCACTTTTCGAATACAAGAAAATACAAAATTACCTTCAGCAATAAAAAGCAATAGCAAAATTACCTTTTAAATGAGTACCTAAATGTCTTCGTACCGTGCGTCGGAGCAACGATGTGATAGCTACTACTAAAATAAATTTTGCGGAAAGGGCCGAGCCACCGGCAAAGGTTCAAAGCAATAAGTATTTTGTTATATTTTGATGGCTAAATAACTGACCCGATTTATGACAATTTACAAAGATATAGCATCCTGAAATATTACTTATCACCTTTTAGCCGACTTCAAAAAATAAGGAAGTTCTATATGTATTCTTAATTAAATATCTATGTTCAGCGATAATTTCGTCAATTGTGGACAGATATCGATTTTTTTTTGTTTTAAATACTCTTGAGTTGGTTCCATAGTCACTAAGTTAGGATCTGACGTAAGCATGACAGGAAAACCGAAGAAAACCATCGAATATAGGCACGTAGTGTGTTTGAGATCTTTTTTTAGTTGTCAAATTTTTTGCCTATGGTAGTTAACATATTATGCTGTTAAGTTGACGGTGGAAGCCACAGCACTCCTTAACGGTAATGAGTTAGAGGATAATACTGCGATTTGTCGCCAGAAACTACTCTTTAACGGTTATTAGTAAAACATAGCATACACAATTAAAATTAATTACTTATTAATCCACCTACATATTTTTTATTTATTTATATAATTCTAGAGAGGACAAGAGATCGAATTCACATAAAAATTTTGAATAATATAATTGTAACTACGTACAAATTATCTTTCAAATTCTTAGGACTATATATATATATATATATATATATATATATATATATATATATATGTGTGTGTGTGTGTGTGTAGTATATCAAAACACCGGTTACAAATGTAATTATTTTTTTATTAAATATAATAACTTTCCGCTAACGGCTTCACCCGAGTGGATGTGAAACTTCTCGCGTTTATTCCGATTATTAAGTTGGTGCGAGTCTATTTTTTCGTTTTTTAGGTACCTAATCTTTTGATGTCATTTCTTATCAATCACAAACATCATTTTTAACAAGAAAAATTAAGTATCTGAGCAACCGACCTAGCTCGGCGTCTTTTGAGGTTGATGTGGAAGTATAAACGAAAAGGAAACCTTTATCAAAAATAAGAGTTTTCATAAAAATCGTTAGGGCTGTGTGTAAAATCGTCGTGGCATACTACTAATATATCTGTAGCTTCTTCTCTGTATGTCCGTCTAAATATTTTTTTTTGCAAAATTTTGCGAATAATATACATTTCACGATTTGCTGACCCCTATTGTATCAATTTTAGTTATACTCACGAAACCCTTAAATTTGTATCATGTTCTTCCGTTGACTTTTAATTATCTCCCTGCTAGATTATATTCAAATTGGTGAGACTGCGAGGCGTTTAATTATATTCACGAAACCCTAAAACAGTACCGTATATCCTTCCTTAGACTTCCAATTCTTCTAATAGTACGTGGACAATACTAAAAAAAATCTGTATTTTCATTAATAAGCTCATATATCATGTTTATGATATATTTATTACTTTTCTGAGTATACGCTCTCAATATTTAGACACTTTTGCATATTTTGGGACCATCGCAAAAAGCAGTTGGCCCAGTCTTTCTTGGGGATGTCGGATCGCGTTCACCGCCGCTTCGGGACTTGTAAATCTTATACCTCTAAGTTTGTCTTAATTGTCGAAAAAACAAATCACAAGTGGCAACGTCAGAATTATATGACCGACGAGTCATTAATTGTATATCGGAGGGCTTTAAAAATTCGTTCGTTACCTCGGCGGAGTACGGGGACGTTTCTACGAAGACGTTTTTCGCGACCATTTTCAAACAGTCCGGAAAAGCTCACTCACGCACCACACAATTTTCAAAACGTCGTCATTTCAATTGACCGTGATTCATTTAAAAAATTGTATTTTGACGTGACAACGTCTTTAAATTAGGTTGCGGCTGGGAGTCACTTATGAAAAGTGTAACGCTCGGTAACGTAACGATGAGTCACCGAACGAGAGAGAGGCGCCGGCCTTGCGTCTCTCCCACTCAACTATGATCGGTCTGCCGCGCGCGTGCACTAGAGAATTAGTGCATAGCTTGCAAATGTATTGCAAGTTATTGTATGTATATTTGTATATAAATACGTATGTATGTGTAAAAAAATTTTGTTAATATGAAATTCAGTGCGAGATTCTTTGTATAAATTAATGTTTTAAATATAATTCTTTGTATAAATAAATGTTTTAAATTGTTTATTATTTCATCCTTCTTCCTACTATACGAATGAATATTCACATTAAAATGATTTTACCATTCAAAGTCGTTGTCACGTAAAACTTTCGCCCGTATACCGACTTTACAGGCAACCAAATTTTTTATTGTTATTACAAATAACCAGTATCAGAAATTTTCAGTACGGCTGACGTAACAAATACAGCTTAGAACTTCAGCCTCTACATCAAACATTTCAAACGCAAGAACACAAACTCGAGAATTATACGACGACTGGAATAACAACTGGATTCAACTACGATTACAACAAGACCTTTACGCTTAAACTCGAATATTAGTTTGGTATTCACGCTCAGGACAAAGAAGATAATAAATATCTCATACACAGCAACGTGCCGCACCGTAAATTACACGATATGTCGGATTTTAATGAGGGTTAGGGATCTCTTGATTAAAATCCGACATATTATGCGGTAACACCTCAATATTAATATCGGTGCTTATTAATTGAAATTTCGCTTATGCCGACGATTTATAAACAATTTCGTGACGAAACATCATATAAACCACGATTATAACAGTTTCATAGTTCGTCTCGATTAAAAGTAAAATAAATACTTAAATCGACTCATAGCATAAATTTTAACGGTAAATTAAAAAAAAAAACGCATATTTTAAACGTTATATTTTCCTATTAAATGTCTTTGAATTTTTCTGATTGTGTTGTCATCTGTCATCTGTCACGAACTGTAGCAATATTTTCAAATGCCATGAAATATGTCTTTTTTTCATGAAAAAAATGCCTGACACTACTACTTTGAGCTGATTTTCTTTTAAGCGATACAAAAAAGATCCAATGTCAATTTCCTATGAAAATTCGGAAAAACTGTAGGAAATTGTGACTGTAGAAAAAATCAAATATTATGAAAAACTTGACGTAACTAATATACAAAAGTCATTTTTTATGAGGTTCATTGAATACTGTGCATTATATTAGTCCTCATTTCTATCTTTCCTTTGTATATTTTATAGTTTAACCTTCCTTAGATGGTTGAACTGTAATAATATATATGTATAGTGATATCGAATAAATTTGACTTACGCTTACAAAAATATGTGCATATCATAGCGAGATAATGACAAAACGAAAAACAAACGACGAGCTATGAATTAAGTACACATTCCGCCTCTATGTAACGGTCTCAATGTTCGTTCTATCTATAGACAACACACATAATATACAAGACGTACTTTAAGATCTGAAGAATATATCCAATTTTGTTGTGACATAGTTAATGTGAATTTCTACTTTACGAAACATATTCATACCGTACTGTTACCTATTCCATCTCTATCCCTAAATTACTTGGTACTTAGATCGGCTAAAAATGCTCAAAGTAAGTAAATTACCGAGGGTCTGAATATTTTCCGTCGTTACTGCTACGTGACGCGCGTGGGCAATACGTTTCGTAATGTATTCTGAAATAGAGGCAACTCTAATTCAGAAGTTCGGTGTGATTACATCACCGTGTCTCCGGGCTGGAGGCACCCTCGGATGTCGCATAACTGGGTGACAGTTAATTTCGGCTTCGAATCATCTGAAGATATGATTTTCAGTTACGTTCAAATGTACCAATATATTGTTATAGAAGCTTGTGGAAGCGACTAAAATTCAAATTGTAGAATGTCTGTATTTCTATTATCTGTAACCGCTATCGTATAACAGATTCTATTGCAATTCTAGAAAAATCTGAAATTACTTGAAGTGTATTTGATTTATAAAATACGTAATTCTTGTTAACTAATAAAAAATGGTTCAACAAAAATATTGAATTATATCGTCTTAAAGCGACAATATTGAGTATAAGAGGAAGTCTACGAAACGGCAAGGATTTGTTAATTGAATTCACGTATCAATATCCTATTAATAAAGTATCTGTATTATTTTGTAAACACCGAGACAAACTTAAGTGAACTAGTAAAAATAATAAACGAAATAGAAAATTACATTTTATTTTAAAGAAGACGTTATAAAAATTAGGTAACTAAAGATAAATAATTATCGATTCAAATCCAAATCATTATTTCACAAATAGATATTTAAATAGACACTATTTTAATTTTATCGAACTTTGTTATACACAGTTAATTAAAAATGAACATCATTCACAGTAAAATAACTTTCCACTTAGGTGCATTAATTGGCAACCAACGTCATAGAAAAAAAAACCACCCAATCTGTCGTAAAACAACATGTCATAATGACACCGAATGAACGTTTCAGAGAACACAGAAAAATGTTGCCAGAAACCTCGACAACAACATAAAAGATATGTTTTAGTAATGGATCATCTGAGCGTGCCGCGGGCGCCGCGTGCGCGCCGCCGCGCTGCAATAACCCGCGCGTAATTGAAGCCTGATTCGACACAATTCTAGCGCAACGCCTCCCGGGACACATGTAAGCGAAATGGTGCGTGCCCGAAGGCCGGCCGAGGGAGGCCCGTGCGGGCGGGTACGGCCACGGCTGTGCGCGCATTCCGCCCAGGGTAGAGCGAACACGGTAGAAACAGCCTATAGCAGTGCATCCTATTTGTTGTTTAACTCAATGCTGAATTTTTAACCGACTTCAAAAAAAGAGGAGGTTCTATGTTCGTCTGTATGTATATTTTCAATGTACGTTTAGCAATAATTTCGTCGATTATGGACCGTTTTCATTTTTTTTTTATATGAACTTCCGAGGTGGTCCATACCCACAAAGCGAGGATCTGATGATGGGATCCCAGGAAAATTGAGGGATATTATTAAATATTATAGGCACGTGTAGTGTGTTTGAGTTCTTTTTTTAGTTGTTCAGGTTTTTGCAGATGGTAGCTGCTGAGCTCATGATGGAAGTCACAGCACTCCTTAATGATTAGTAGTTAGGGGATAACAATACGATTTGTCACCAGAAACTACTCTACATGTCTATTAATAAAACCTAGTATACACAGAATTAAGATTAATAACCTATTAATTTACCTCGTGTTTTCATTCGTTTACAAAATTCGAAAATGACAATCGTTGCAGGAACACATCGGAACTACCGATAACAGTAGAAATAGGGTGAATCAGTTTAATGTGAAAGTGAATGAAATTGTGATCTGCGTGAATTGTAAAAGTTTTACAATAAAACAATAAGAATAATTTATTAAGTTTGTATAAAAATAATTTAGGAGTTGCACTCCAACTAAGAATGCACACTCTGGAATTATTACCAGTGAACAAAATAAATTCGGGATCGTAACAGCTTTCCCATTTTCTCCGCACCAAAGACAAAAAGATACCTGGCCGATTTTATTAACCGTGACTTAATCCACAGGCTAAGTAGCTAAGTGAATCATGAAGTTATATTTACTCGATAACTAAAAAGTGTCAAATTAAAAAAAATCGAATAAAAAAATTATAACCGCCTACAAAAACCTATTTAAATAATTCTTTAAACAGACTAGAAAAATAATTAATTATTTTCTTTTCAGCTAAAGATAAATCAGATGCAGTTGTGTCTTCTTAGAAGAAGAAGACCTTTTTGACTCAATATTTAACGTTTCATATTCATGTTACAGATTATTATGTTCTTTTACCTTACCTACTTTAGCTGGAATTAACTCCAAAACCGACTAATTAGTTGTTTTTGAAAATTGTTTAAACAGCTATTTGAATAGGTTCTTTTTTTAGTTATTTATTTTTATTATTCAAATATAATAGGGTTTTGAATGCGGTTTTAATTTTTTTGAAAAACAAGATTTTTATTTACAATTCCTTAATAAGCCAAGAAGTAGTCCAAGAAGCAGTTCGTAGTTCTTGACGTGAAACCGGTGAAACGCCGTTGGATTCGGTTAGTGAGGGGTACACGAGCCAAAACGGCATGAGACAAAAACACGTCGCCTATTGATCCGTGCAGCCTCGTACTCGTAACTACGTGTCATGTGCGATTCATGTGTGTAGGTGGCGTCATGAAGTGCAAAAATGCTATCACTTAAAAACTTACGACTTATTAAGTTTGATGGCGCCACTGCCGCGTCACGCGCATAGGAATTTCACATAAAAAAAATAGGCTCTTACCCCAGTTCTATTAGTGGATACCGCAACAGCACCTTCACTGGTCAAGAGGACAGCTGTCGCGTTGAATGTAACTCGTAGAATGATACATGTACTAATGGAAGTAACCTTATACTGTCCATAAAAAGCTACATTGAAATTAGATTTGACGTTCAACAAAACTTAAGAGACTTCAACGGCTATGATCCTTCCTCGAGGAAAGTATGCGTCGAAAGGTGAATATGGAGACTGAGAGACGCCGGCTGCCGCTGCGTGTATTGGACGCAATCGCATATCGATCTATACGACATCTATCTAGGTAACTGGATTGACCTCAACTGCCCTAGAGCAGAACCGTAACTGGAACAATTGGCACACGGAACTCTAAAAACCGTAAAATAGGAGATTTGGCTACAGCGCGCTCTCAAACGCGTTCGTTGGGATAATGGTTTCAATCATAACCGTGAGTAGTTTTAACCAGATACGGCATTCGGTGTCTCTGACACCGTCTACCCCGATTTGTGAAACTTGTGAGTCTATAACTCGAGCAACAAAATTTTGTCATAATTATGATGTTTGAGACACGCGTCGCGATTATATTTTATTAAAAAGATATTTAGAGCTGTAAAAAGTTACAAAGACGTTTAAAAATGCAGAAATGGTGCACATAGTACGATAATTATAGCGGTTTTATGATTTTTATAAACATAAGACACCAACTACTTATTCATTCCACTCTATAACAAAATGGTCGTAAATATTTATCACGCTCATACGAATAATATTCTTAAATAAGCATAAAGAAGTTAGCAAAGTGTAATAAAGTTACATCAAAGCGTCGCAAAACAATGTAAGCTCGTGGAATAAATATCGCGAATATAATTAAAAGTTGTGCAGGATACTTGTCAAAACTATTATATACTTTAGTTTGTGTTGTGAAACAGCTCCTACAGAGAAAATAAAACTAAGGCAAGCGGCTATATTAGGTTTCGTCATGCGTGTGACTGTATTATTTTATCATAAGCTTTTAGAGGTGAGAATTCCCCGAGGAATTAAACTTTCTCGATAACATACAACTATATTGGCTCCGTCGCAAAACTAACGCCGCGTACAGTTAGTACTTTCGCAGGTTCTATCAGTGTGTTATCCTAATAAATTAGAGGAATCCAATTAGACCGTCTGTCTATTGTATTTGAATCAATCTGTTTATTTAAAAAACCGGTAAAAGTTTTTCCTTTCAATAAAATGTGAGGAAGGTGAGCCAAATTCCTTTGAGACGTACAAACTTATGTTAAAGCATATTTATTTCAGAAAATAAAGAGTATAATGACTGTTCGATTGAAGGATAAAACGAAACGGTCTTTAATTTATGACTGGATGTAAGCCATTGAATCCTGTTCTACATAAATCTCAATGTCGCATATTTAATTTCTCATATGATTTATTATCAATAAATCGTATATGATACTTGAATTCTTCATTTTTGTATATACACAAACGTTACAGGTCTAATTAATTTTTTAAAATCATTACATGCGTTTTAAGATCTTTACATGTCTTTGACATTTCTGATATTTTTTTACGAAATGCAGGATGATTTTCTTCGCTGCCACAAATATAAGTAATCACTAATGTTTAAATACACGTGCAAAGGACACGGAGTTGAAGGCCATCAGGCGTTAAAAAATTGAAGTGTATTTCATAATGATCATATGCCATTTGACAAGATTGCACGCAAAACCATAGATAAAATCAAAATAATAGTCAAAACCAACAACGCCGCTTGGCGTAGAGAAAACTACATACATAATTTTTAATCGCTACGTACAAAGTTGCATCCACATAATTTCCCCGACACGAACGAACATCATGAGGTTCGTGCAAACGCCTTCCCCTGCCTCTAGACACCTTGCGTGTATGTATGTACATCCATAGAATTGCGTGGCGATGTAACAAAGAGTAACGGATGGCCCTCCGAGGGCAGCATTAAGGAAAGTAACTGTACTTTCGTGAACTCTAACGGAACAAGATGGGTATAAAAAGGCCACAAACGTCACGACGCGTTCGGCGCGCGGATAAAACGCAACGCGGGAGAGGTTCACGTACGCAATGGTCAAACGTATGTATTTTTCATTTGACCCCAATAGAAGCTCTTATTTATTTACATATCATATATGGTAAGCTATTTGGTGACTATCATTTTATTAGCTTATTTTTAGATCTCACACTCGCTAGTAGACAGGCGTTTTAAGCACTGACAAGTTGATAAACACGCATATATTACGCGTTTCAACTTTCTCAAGTGACCGATTTTGATGGTAGGCCATCTATAAAATATGTGTTGCCGATGAGTAATTGTCGCATACGACTTCTTTATAGTACAACTTATTTATGAGCCAGAAACCCGGTCGATAAGCTATTAGAAGACGAAGAACCATGCATTACTAGCGCCAAAAGTGCTACATACCGACGCAGTCGTGGTCTTCGCTGCCTGATAGAGTTTCTGCATCACACGACTGTTCTATAATAATAGTGAATTTAAAAGGCAATACGAATAGGTAATTCATCGTTTTGCTTTTGCAAACATTCTCATTATTATAAAAATGTGAAGTGCGACATCATGTGCCGGTAGGAAGCTACGTCCGTGTTGAGTTCGCGCACGGCCCATAGATGTAAGCATTGTCTTAGATAGACCACCTGCTCTAGTTTATATTATGCCGTTAAATAACATGACGCTGAACTTAGCGTATAACTATAATTACCATATACTATACGTCAAGAGTATAGACTAATGCGTCACACTCGTGAGAGCCAACTCGAAGACGGGGGGGTATGCAAATATACATATGTACCCGGCACAATTTTCACACTGTTGTATAAACAGTGAATAATCTCAGCAGACAATGGTAAACTGGAATGAAATAGTACAAGACTATTTTACTGGGTTAGTAAAAGTTTTTTACTCCTTAAGTAAAAAAGTGAATATAATTTGAAAAAAATAGAAATATAAGTATATATAACAAAGAGGATCTTATAAGTTGTGACAACTTTTCTAATAGAGCTACATAAAATACGCTTCAGTCATCTATCCGCACTATACGATACAAGACCAAAAAAATAAGTAGTCCGTATTAAAATGAAAGACCAGAAAAAGGAAGTCAAGTCAAATATGACAGGAAGTCAAGTTTCACGTCAAATATAACACTTGCTGGGCTGGACAAGTGGTTTTCATTGTTGTAAATGCTTGTAAAATAGAAAGCTAAATGATGAAATTGACATTAGCTAACGAAGTGCCAAACGTCAATTCCATACCTTTCTATTCTACGATGGTTTGCAACAATAGAAAGCCACTTGTCTAGCCCTACTGAGCACAAACGACACCCAAGGGAGACAAATAAAACACCTGAGCAAAAACGACACAAAAATGAGACAAAGTTTACGTTGAAATAAAAGATTTTAAATAGATAGATACAAGAGGAAAACGAAATTCGGGTTAAAATAAAAAAACCTGGATAAAGATCTTACAAGAAACAATGCTCGCATAGCGACTGGATTAAGCACGTATTTCAAATAATTCATATAATAATTGTGTTGAATTACTTTATTTTGGTACAAGTATTTGCCCCGGCTACGTCCGAATCGGAACTGCGGCCGGTAGCGGAATTGAAGTTGAAAGTGCAACGGCGAGTGGAATCAAAAGCCATAGCCGAGACCGAAATCGAAACCTGAACCGAGATTGAAATCGAGTGTGGGACCGAAATTAAAACCTCGATCGGAATTAGGAATAGTAACGGGACTGGGATTAATAGCAAGATCGATTAATATAAAATATGAAGGAATTCATTCCACGCGAGCGAAGTCACGGGCGGGAAGCTAGTACTTTTATGTGTGATAATCCGTTCCTTCCGTTTCTATTATAGCATTATAGTAGACACTATAATGCTACAATGTAAAAGTAAATATTAAAGGAAACCTCTTAGAAAATCAATGAATTATTAATTGACATTCCGTGTCATTCTTTTTGATTTTAAGTGTCATAGTGATTTGTAAGTTCAAATGGCGCTCTATTTAATGAGAATACATTTTTCTTTGTGTTATTGTGTACTCGAATAATACCACGATGTATTTAATATAAACACCTGACCTCTTTATAGAGACATATTAAAAATTAAAAAATAATAAAGCCCACCAGCAAACTCATGTACAACACCTGCCAGAACTTAATTTAATGCCAGGTGCTGTATAAAACTTACATTAATCTACTGAGGCCACGAGACATAGTGTATAAATTGCTGGTAGACTAAAGTTCCTCTAATAATTAATGTCGCGCAATATGCAGGCAACCACGTTCGCTAATATAAGACAATATAAGCGGAAAAGCAATAGCTTAAGTACAGTTCGCGAACTTGACACATTTACATGTTAAGATGCTATTTTTATTTAAAGCTCGCTGGCTCGACAATCGTTGTTATGTCCTTCCTTGTAGGTGGTTAACCCACATAGTTAATGCCCGCTGCTCCGCCAGTGTGGACATAAAATAAATTACTTCATGTTTTGTATCGATCGATCCCGGCTTACTTCCTTAATACTTTTGATTCTGATAGTTTCCTACACTCGTTTTGGACACCAGTCACGTTCTTAATTTCGGTCCCGCTCTCTCGCTTTCGATTCTTATCCTAGCCCCGTTCTCAATTCGTGTTCCCGTCCCGCTTTCAAATCTGATTTCGCTACCGGCAACAGTTCCAATTTAGACGAAGCTGGGGGTAAACACAATTTTTTTTAGAAACCATCCCGGACTGGTGTATAACATATCACCAACGTTTCAGCACAATCGGATCAATGACAAAAGCTCTATCAATTTTTCCCGAATTTTATGCAACGAGCTATCGTTGGATAGCTCACTCAAAAACACTGCGGGTTCCTGAAAACTGTTTTTCGATTCAGGGATCAGTTTGCGAAATATTAAGCTCTAAAATGCTAATTTTATTAGAGTAAGTGTCCCTGTCCCTCTGCCACATAAATGTTTTAGCCCAAGAGCCCACGACGGCCAGACCTTCATTATTTTATAAAAGCTGAAAGTTTGCCTATGCATGTCCCCTATACAGCTAAGAACGATCAGCGACTATAGAGTTTGGGTCGTGGTTACTTCGGCAGGTAACAGGTAGCAAAGGTGTATAAAACAGTACCTTAAATTCGTTAGAGTATAAAGCTCAATATTTTTATGTTTTCTTCGGGATAACTTTAGAAATTTCGTCATCCATTGACGGACACTTGTGATAGTTGCTACCCCTTGCCAGACACCCCTAAACTTGAATAAATTATAATTATACTTTCGTTAAAGTATAAAAGCTGAATTTTATATATGTTACTTAGGGACCTATACAAATATATTACCCCAATAGCCGGACAGTTTTGATGGTCTTTTGATTTTAAGTCTAGCGGCATCAACATCAGTTATATTAGGAACATTGTACACATTGCATATAAATCTCTGAATAATATTAAAGATGTTTAATATTATTCAGTAACCCAATGTGATATTCATCAGTAGCCCAATGTGAAATGGAAAAATTAACCAGAGCTTCTTTAAAATTGATTTTTTTTAACTCTTTCGCGAAATCACTAGATCGAATTTGTTCAGACCCAGTTATAGATTACTCCAATTGTGCGGATTCTAACGGTTGAGAACGCTCGTAATCTTTGATAAATACTTTACTCCATGTGTACAATGTTCCTAATAAAATTGATGTTGATGTCGCTAGACTTCAAATCAAAAGACCATCAAAACTGTCCGGCTATTCGGGTAATATCTTTTTATAGGTCCCTAAGTAACATATATAAAATTCAGCTTTTATACTTTAACGAAAGTATAATTATAATTTATTCAAGTTTAGGGGTGTCTGGCAAGGGTAGCAACTATCACAAGTGTCCGTCAATGGATGACGAGATTTCTAAAGTTATCCCGAAGAAAATATAAAAATTGAGCTTTATATCTAACGAATTTAAGGTACTGTTTTATACACCTTTGCTACCTGTTACCTGCCGAAGTAACCACGACCCAAACTCTATAGTCGCTGATCGTTCTTAGCTGTATAGGGGACATGCATAGACAAACTTTCAGCTTTTATAAAATAACGAAGGTCTGGCCGTCGTGGGCTCTTGCTCTATTTATTCTTGGGTATGTAAAAAATTCGCGGCAATAGCATACATAGAGTAATAAGGAAAACTGTCACAGATAGGGAGGCTTAAAAAGATAATGAGTAAAACTTGACCGATTTATCAAATATAATTGGAGGAGAATTAAAAGGCAAAATTCAGTACAAATTTCATTGAACATTACTTAGATAACGTTTGTGGTTGTGTAAAATAGGTAGTAAATATAAGTTTATGAACTATGTAAAAATATAGAATTTCAAATCTCCGTTATATGCGGGCCTGTTTTTATAAGTTAAACAGTGAATTTAATTAATAAGTTCACAATATCAAACAAAAAGCCCTCTTTCAATACAAGTTGTTTATTTTAATGAAAATAACAGTAATTCAAAAATATTTGATAGATGTTAAGTATAAACAACAATTTTTTTTAGGTAGCCATTTTAATTTTTACTGCCAAGCTAACAAAAATGAAGATCTGGGTCAAGGGGAAACAAAACAAAAATCAAAAATTAATATATTTTAAATAATAATACGTATCACAACTACGTGGGACAAGCCAACACCAATTGGAAGTTACAAAAACAAAATAATTTTAACTAGAGTAACTTTTCTCATTAAATTTTAGAAGAAATGAAGCGTATAGGTACTAAGGACTACCATTATTATTTGTATTTGTTACGTTATGCGTAGATGACACCGATCTGATGATCAGTGATTACAGTGATTTAGTGATCGAAACGAACCCAAAGAATTTTCAAATTTAGAATTTATCAACAACAGCACTATGACGGTCTATAAAGAATTAAAAAATCGGATACACAATGGCTAATATTCTAAAAAGCCAAAACGATCGTTTTACTTGGTTAAAAAAGGATAGCAGCGTAATGATTCAATTTTCAAATATGCAAATGTATACAAACGGACATTCGCATTATAATATAATACAAATACCAAGACCGCCGTAATTATACAAAAACGATAACATCCCTCCGCCCGCCCTTTCAAAGATTATTTACACAACACACAGTTTCGTATACCTAATAATAACTAATTAGATTGTAACGCTTTCTAGAGACAGGGCCGAGAGGCAATGGGAGGAGGGCGGCGCCCTCTTCGTTTGTTTACTTAATTAGGTTCTTATTTGCCAAATGAATTTACTAACGTGTTTCGCTCCCGACGGGATAGCCCAATAAAAGTCTCCTCCGGCCGAATATCTTCGGGCGAATCGCTCTATTAGGAGATGAACTTGCCGAATAATGGACCGTTAACGCTGGTAAATATTTGTTAACTGTACGTCTATTTAATACGCAAGTACGATTTTTTTGTAGTCCGAAATTTTACATTTATTAGTGTAGTTATAGTACAAACCATACTTTTATATTTACAATCAAAAAAAAAAGCATTTTCTTTCAGCAAAGTCTTTTTCCATTCTATATACATTTATAAAAATTTATAGACATTTTAGATAAATTTAGACAGTAGACCTATTTCTCAAAATCAATATGCCTGAACTCGTAAATTTTATACAAAGAAGTAGAAAATATTAGAACTCGGTAAAAAAAAAAATGGGCAATGTTTAACTTAGCAGGCTAGCATCAAAACTGAGCAATAAATGTTTGTAAATATTTTTGTCAGAATTACCTTTTAAACGAAAAAATCGATTTGAACTGGACTTGCGACATTTGACATAGATTTTAGATTTAGATTCGATAGTTAGATTTTAAAAATCGATCCAGAAGGAAATCGAAAACTTATTTTGGACAGTTTTTTTGAAACTTTTTCGTTCACAATATATCTCTAATCATATACTTTTTTATATCGCGAAAACCTGAAAGTCTATTAGTCAAAATGCCAGTAGGACGCGAACAGTTTAAATCGCCTAAATGGTTAACTTCATTTAAAATATTACGATACTTGTAACGGTGTAATAACAAAAATATTAAAAACAGTAGTACATTGCTCGGTCCGTATACGCTTATAATTGAGATTTTTAATGTATTTCAAAATGAAAGTACTACTACTCGCTTTAAAATTTCCGATATTCTTACAAGACATTGCCATATGTCGGGATCCTTGGTTAGGGATCGCCAAGAGCGAAGAAATTTATAAAATTGCCTACATATAAAAAACTAGATATGTGTGTAGACATAAGAAAGTATTTTTTTAAGTTAGCGTAGTTCTTCTGAGGGATACGTATCAGCATATTCAAATAGATTTCCTCGGAGACGGATATCAAAGAAAGGGTTGGAGTGGAAAACAATCTTTCAGCCAGCCTTTCAATATTTGCACTGTGAAAATAAAACCCCAAAAGTTATACGAACGTAACAATAATTTTCGGACAAAAAAAAATATATAAGCACTTACGTTCCTTTCTCAACATACGAAGTTAAGCTACAACAAAAAAAATATGTGTTTAGGAAGTTTTCAAGAAAGAATTATTTACGTCTATATGTTTAATTGAATGTGCTTATATATGTACATTCATAATATTAAGAATTAAAATTGCGCGTAGATTCTTTCTTCACATTAGATGTTTTCAAATATTTCTTTTAATTTTTGAAATCTTAATCCAAAAAGTTGAGTCTTTTTAAACCCATATATACTATATGGGTTTAAAAAGACTGAAATATATCATCACACACTTATTTTTCAATATGCAACTTGTTCCTAAACATGCCATAGTTTTCATATTAGCCGAATAATTAAAAAAAAGGGACAAGTGCGAGTAGAACTCACGCCTTGAGGATTCCGTACAATATATTCAATTCTAAATATATTTATAACTTTGGAGGGGCTATTACGAATATTAAAAAGTCCCTGCTCTTATGTACGGCAGTGAGAGTTGGGTATGGCAAGTGAAAAATGAAAGCAAAATCAACGCTACGGAGATGAGATTTTTGCGTAATATATGTGGTGCGTTTCTTAAAGATAGATGTAGAAACGGTGATGTTACAGAGGGGTGTGGTTTGAAGGAAGATGTAGTGACTAGCGAAGAAGAGAATGAGATATGTTGCGGTGGTTTGGCCATTTGAATGAAAGTCGACTGACAAATAAAATTATAGAGCGTATTATTAAGAAGGAAACAAATTTTAAGGACCCGGAACCGACGAGGTTGCATGAAGATTGGTGGATGTCAATGAAGGAAGAGTGATATATAAAGGATCGTACCATGTGGAAATCTAATCTCTGCCTACCCTTCTGGAAAATAGGCGTGAATTTATTTTTTACTTATTTGTTTTATTTAAATTCGGAGATTTATGAATCTCTAAAAACGTTCGCTTTTCATAGAGGAAAATTAAAAATGTTCTCCTTTGCATTGTTGGTCCACAATACAATCCAACTGCAAATGTAAGTTTGTAATCGCAAAAACCAATTTTTTCTTTGTAATAGAATTACAAATTAACGATTTTCGGATTTTGCCCTTTACTTGTGCTGTGATATTTTGTTTATTTTCACATTTTGTGATTTTATGTCTAACAAGTAGTGATGTTACGAGTATCAAAATATTGAACAAAATGGTCGTATCTTTTGATTGAGTTGATTTGAAAGCTGGTATTTTTAAATATACAAAGGTTCACAAACCGTAGTATTTTACATTAATTTTAACTTGATATCCGTTCTCGAAAATGACAAACGGGTGGACAGACAGAAAGGCAAACAAACAAACGAACCACAGAGTGAACCTATAAAAGTATCCATTTTCCCTTTTGTAGTACGCAACGCCGAAAATTAATTAAAGCATATATTGTCCTGATATTAGAACACAATTTTAAGTTTTCTCCAATTACTCTCATTAATTAAGAAAATAGAATTCTTCTCCTCTGATTATATAGATATTCAATTTTTTTTCAACCGCCCTCGTAGTCAATTTTTCAGTAATAGTTTTACTGTCGCATAAACGTATATATTAACTTTTTATTCAAAAACATTTTTTTTCTATTACTCAAAATAAATATTCCAGAGATGCTCTATGGTTCTATTATGTATGTGTAATTTTAAACCGCTTGTATGGAAGTATCCCACAGCCTGCGGTATCTAGATGTTACGGGAGAAAAGCTTGGCAATTGACGCACGCAAATAACAGGGTTATGAATGTGTTGCTTTAGATATCTATTATACATTTTCTTTCGATTGTGTCAACCCTAAAGCATCTAATGTTCGATAGGTTAATACCTATTCATTATAATGCATATTGACTTCAGTCCTTATATGTAAATTCCGTAACGAAACCAAATTAATATTTAGTTCCGTCATCAAATTAATATTTAATCAACCGGATAATTGCGAATCACATTCGTGTTATTAAGGCTGCGCGTATTAACGTTTTAAAAGAAAAATACGAGCATAACTCGACACGTTCTCGTCTGACTTTAATGTAATCTGTTTTTATTTAAGTTTTAAGGGCAGATAATACAACACTAATTAGTGAAAATTCTAAAAGATCCATTGCGGTTAGTGTATATCCAAACAATCGAAATTAAGGTTTCCCTTTTAAATTTTCCTCTAACATAGACTTGCAGGCCGAAATCTCATATCATCATAACAACTAACCTCCGATGTTTTTTTTTTTATTAAAATTTCTGTTAAATTAAAATCACACTTTACCGTTCCGTTCTCCCAGAAGCTCTATCGTAAATAAAAACGTAGATATATCTCGTCGACAGTGTGTGCCCGACAAAATCAATAGCGATGAAAAATAGAGACCATTTCCGAGGCGTTCTAGAGAACACCCACGCGCAGCCGTAACGAGAGCAGCGGACGAGATCTCTCCGCGGGAAACGGAACGGAACGATGCTGTTAGAGAAGAAAGATATAAATTAGATGTGACCTTTATAGCCGTGCGAAGCCGCGGCGAGGCCGGCTTAATGTGCGAGTGAAAGAAAGAACCTGGGGACGTTTGCATGTCGATAATTACATTTCTTAATAAACACAAGTGTCAAATTTTCGACTCCGAAAACAAAAATCAGCACACGAGAGGATTTACAGGAATTAATTCTAGTATTTAGTAAGAAGTTTCTTGTAAGAGAGTCGGCGAAAGGTGCGCTGCAAAGTGTTACGCAGACCAAATTGGCGACATATTAAAGCCAAGTTTTAGGTACTTACTGGGATCGGATGGGCTTTCTTCTTGAAACATTTAATTATTATCAGGATAACGTTGAAGTAAAAGAGGTATGTTAAACTAATATGTAAAGAACTGTGGTCTCTAGCTGCTACTCTGGGAAACAACAGTTGTGTATGCAATAATTTTTTAATAGGAATTTAAGAATTAAATGGCAAAACATGTTTAATTCATACTGTTTTCATCACAGTTCATTACTTTATTTAGATTATTGGCGATGAAAGGGAGATTTGCCAATACTGTATGGACCGTAAATCTAACAATGACTATACATGACTGGTACGTGGAATGAAGGAGAGAAAATTTATATAAACGTATAAAATAAGTTTCAAATGTTTTTTTTATTCAAACGACTAGATTACACCAATCATAATATTCGCCACTGTCTAATTATTGTTCAGTGTCCGTTATTAGCAATTATTATTACTCAATGTCTTTACGTATATATAAAAGATTTTAGTTTTAAACTTATTAGGTTTTTTTTTTACATTAAACCGTTAGTTTAAACTGACATTGTTTAAAAATTATTTCCTTATTTTGAACGATGTGCGTGATCAGGGTCAAATGCCCTGTTATTGTGTTACATTTTACCGTACACATGTCATACCACCGACTGCGCTACGACCCATTTAGCCGGTCTCTTTCATTAATATTATTTATTATGAACGAAAACGTTACTTCTCAACCAAATTCATACGAACAAGAGTTTTCAAGCGATATTCATTTTTAACCATGATTCCATATTTTTGGCTCTACAAGAGATCAGACCAAGAGCTCGAGACGAACAGCGACGACAGTGACACATCCCTCGCAGTACCTAGTCGACAGTAGACCGTTGCGTAGTTTCTATCGGGGTTAAGTTCAGTGTTCGGGCGGAAACTCGCCCCGAAGCCGGAGAACGTTTTAAGGATATTACAACACAATCGCATTATGACGTAGCGTACCGACGCGGGGCAGCGGACGGCGGTAGCCGTTCACCCTTTGTTAATGGAGAAGCATTTTCGTAACACCAGGAATTGGGTCGAGCGATAACGGCGCCGCGAGAGATGCATTACCCTCCCGAATTTACCCCCGATCTAGGACGAAATAAACATAATTAACATAACATTACCCTTTTTTTTTAAGTTGTATCCTAATAAAAAAGTTGTTTAAACAAATTATTACAACACTGTAAATTGTTATGGTTATGTAAAAGTGTTATGATATTAATGTAATTTGTTACAACTTTGAAGCGACGCGAAATATAAGAAAATTAAAAAACATCAGGCACACAATATTTATGTAATATCAAAACTAGCCTCATTCATGTGGTGACTGGACCTACAATATAAGTCAAATCAACCTTCACTCTCGTTCTAAATATGAACTCGGTACATACAATTTTATTGGAAGAGATCGCGGAGGCCCAACTCCAAATAAAATGGGTACACAAAGAAGAGACAAAGGAAAAAGAAGTTATAATTTGATACATGTGCAACACCCTCATGTTTTAGCTTCATTTCCTCCTAATTCTGGGACTTGGTTTGGTACATGTTAGTATAAAAACTCCAAAAATCACCTGGTCGAGTGTTACACGACTTTACGAGTATATTGAGTCGATTTCGTTACAAATGTGTGTCGTAAAATGGCACAAAACGGTATTCTCCACTCGGTCATCAAAGACAGAAGTTTTAATCGACAAGGACGAAAACTATTTAATTACAGATTAAACGTTCGTTAACTCCAGTAACTTACCATTTGATCATACGTAGCGCAAAAATGATACTGGCCGTTACGTTGTCGCATTCTCGCTTTATTTTTTTTAACCCACCTACTAACATTACATTCTCATTGATGTATATGTAACTTTTTGTTCGTACAAAACTTTGAATTTAGGGTCGAGCAGTCATTGAATTCTCTCTAAAGAGGTGTATATATATAAGCGTGCGTGCGCGTGCGTGCGTGTGTGTGCGTGTGTGTGTGTGTGTGTGTGTGTGTGTGTGTGTGTGTGTGTGTGTGTGTCTGTGTGCGTGTGTGGTTGCGGACTAAACAATGTGTGAAACGTGTTTCGTGATTCTTGTTCTAGAGATTTCAACAATTTTGGCTGAAACACTTTAATCAAGACCGTGATAACTGGAGATCTCCATAGTGGGTGATCCATTTCGGCCGTTACCGATGAAAATGTGGCAAAATTGAAGAGAGTCATTTTTGAAGACCAACGAATCAAACAGTGTGAGATCACTGGAAATGTAAACATCGATAAGGAACGCATAAACGATACACTTCACCAACATTTGGGTATGTCCGGGGTCAGTACGCGGTGCATCCTTACAATGTCGATTCGATTCATATGGAGAGACGTGTGAGATGTTGCGAGGGGTTTTTGAATATGAATAGGAATAAAGAGACAGAAATTATTTCTAGAATAATAATTTGTGATGAGACCTGCATCCGAGAATTCGATCTCGAAAGTAAACTAAATTTATTACAGGTGAAATATAAAAATGAAAAAAATCCCCTTAGGAATTTAAAATCCGTCGATCATGGAGAAACTACATTTGGGATGTTTAATGATTATTAATAATAGATTACCTACAAAAAAAGTTATGATGAATGCCGTGTTTTTGATAATCTGTTATATCTAAGAGTGTCAATAAACTAAGAAAAAAGGAGAGGCAAACTCGTTAGTCACGTATTGATTTTGCACGATAATCGCTCCACGTATGCTGCTCGAGCAACAGACAGAGCCATGTGTAAAAAAGGCCTTGTAAAAATTGACGACCGGTACATTATGACTCAGACGTGACATCCTGCGATTATGTCCTATTTAAACATTTAAAGATTTAAGGAGACGATATCTTATAATATAATAAGATGATGGCAAGAATAAACGAGCGTTTTGACAACAAACGGAATAATAGTTTTTAATGGCTTAATGACTCGTTATGCAAAATCTGATAAGTTCCCTCTCTGAAAACTACATTGTAAATTTAAAAAGGAAAAAAAATTTGGTTGCCTGTAAAGTCGGTATACGGGCGAAAGTTTTACGTGACAACGACTTTGAATGGTAAAATCATTTTAATGTGAATATTCATTCGTATAGTAGGAAGAAGGATGAAATAATAGTAACAATTTAAAACATTTATTTATACAAAGAATTATATTTAAAACATTAATTTATACAAAGAATCTCGCACTGAATTTCATATTAACAAAATTTTATTTTTACCTTTACACATACATACGTATTTATATACAAATATACATACAATAACTTGCAATACATTTGCAAGCTATGCACTAATTCTCTAGTGCTGCGCGCGGCAGACCGATCATAGTTGAGTGGGAGAGAGACGCAAGGCATTCGGCGGGCCTCTCTCTCGTTCGGTGACTCATCGTTACGTTACCGAGCGTTACACTTTTTCATAAGTGACTCCCAGCCGCAACCTAATTTAAGACGTTGTCACGTCAAAAAGTGTCTTTGCTTGTTTCTTATATCATAGTCAGGTAGATTATTTATCAGCCTTATTTCGTACGAATACATTCACATAACGTATTCTTTATTAGAAATGATAAAGCGGTCCTATTTTTAAGGATTTTTAACAAACGGATTGACCGCCTGATCTATAAAAGTCTTGACATAAGAAAATTTGCAGGAGGCTCAGTATTCATTACTGATTACTGTACAGCATCGGCCGCTTTCAATGACCTGTTAATTTAAAAATTCAATCTTAACCAAAAACACGGTTTCCTAAAATTTTTTAAAATCGAAAAATCATTATAGAAAAATTTTTGCTGTTACAAAGAACTGAATGAAATGACTTGTTTTTCAAACGAAAGAGGAGATTCTCAACCATTTCGGAAAAGCAAAATTGACAAAATATTTTTCAATTAATAAAAAATCAAAATACTACACGTAGATTTCACTGCATAGAATCCGTGAAAAAATTTATTAAAATAATTACCGATTTTGCATGCCTAAGGAGTAATACACTAATGAGCACAAAGCGTAAATAATGGTCTGTTAAGTTTTAAAATTTAATAATGGGCCTGACTTGCCTGCCGTAAAATTACATAGAATGTAAGATGTACCAAGCACAATGCTTTAATATTTACACTTTATATACTTCCTTAGTTTTGGGTACTTTGAAGTCAATTTTCCTTTTTTTTATATTGTCTTAATGATATTTTCATTTATTTTGATCATGGCTTATTTCCATTTTAATTAGTATAATTGTACATAAAACTGTGTCAATCGACCAACTGTGAAAACAACTCATTTATCTTTGAAATGATCTCACATTTCAATCTTTGCGAGTCTTTAGATTTGAATTTGATACAGATAAAATGAAACGAGTGTACAATACGATTCGCTGTAAAAACAAAATATCAAGTCTGAATACAGCGAATCGACAGCACCCGCCTGCGTATAGCCTCTAACCGTGCCTTTACTCATGACAGATGAACAGTATGAACACTGTCAGTGCAACAGTATCAGGTTTTATTCACCGCAGTGCTGAAAGGCATTTCGTTTCATCATCACCCTTTCGCTTCAGACCGAGCCGCCTGGCCCCGCGCCGGCCGGTGCGCGCCAGCGGCTGTCACCGGCCGTCGTCACCAACGTCTCGACGTACTCTTTTACGCACGGAGCGAGCGGTTTAATTCGATACAGATCCGACCCCCGCCCCCCTCCGCTCGCTCGCTAGCCGTTCGTAGCGCAGGTTGTTAGCGTGATGGAGTACTGATCCGTTCAATAAGGCGCGAGATGAGGGCGGCTCGGGCGCCGGATTAGCCCTAGGCCATCCATCACACGCGTCGACCTACATCGGAGCGACCGCGCCGCGTACTAACACGATGAGAGAGCGTTTCTTTTTGCGATAACGGCTATGCGTAACTGGAGAAGCGTTTCAGGAAATCGTTACCGATCTGGGTCGCAATGAAAATCAACTATATGAGTGAGTGAGTGTGTGTGTGTGTGTGTGTGTGTGTGTGTGTGTGTGTGTGCGTGTGTGTATGCGTGCGTGATTGAGTGTACGTGAGTGAGTAAGTATACGAGCGTAAGCGTGCGTTTGTTTGCTTGCGCGTGCGTGCGTGTATATGTATTTATGTCAATGCAGTCTACCTCTAAAAATCGAAATTATGATATGCATAAAATGAAATCAATATTTTGTTTTACATAAATATATAGTGGGGCAATTTTGCACGCTCTATTTACAAGCTTAAAGCCACATAATAAATGAAAATTTAATATTTTCAGAAAGAGCAGAATAGACATGACGAAATTTGATAAAAACGGAAAATAAAATTAAGATCGATCACAAAATAATCAAATTATTTATTAACTATCAGATTATTCATTATCACTTTCTTGTCAGTCGCATAATATTTGTAATAATTGCATCTCACTCGTTGTTTAATAAAAAATAAAGACTTTAATTAATAAACATATAAACAACAGTGCCTGAAAAAGTCTCTCCGCTTATGCGTAGTAGACGTATAACGTGCAACATTAAATCAACTTTAGACGTACACGAAAATTATCCAGTTATGTCAGAATTACCCTTTGCGAAGTTGCGAACCCAACGAAATAAAGTTTATCATAGTAGCTATTCACCGTCGTCGGTTGAGACGGGCCGAAGCCCGCGTCCGTGCAGGCGCGCCCGCGGCCGCGCAGAGGGCGCTCGAGGGCGAGCTCCGCGATTGCGTACACGGCGAAGTTCGTCACGAGCTCGGAACCGTTCGATATGCCTCGAATTCGCGACCCTTTCGTATCCCGCCCACAGGTAACAGGCAGGCCGAGTGCGAGTGGACTCGCGTACCGCTTCGACTTCGCTTGTATCCAAATTGTTTATTTGCCTAATATGAATTTTGTTTTTTTTTTTTAATCGGTTAGTTCGGTTCTTCATCACGAATTACTTTGATTATTTATTGTTTTACTTCAAAGTATTATATTTACCTAGTATAATGAAGCCAAATGCAATCTTTGTAATGTATTTTCTAATAAGAAATAATGTGCATTATTCTTTCTAAACGTGGGTTGCGTATACTACTTCTTATTCTTACTTCCATTAGCAAAATCAACAACCAGACGGTCATTTCCAAACGTCTGTCCTTATCTCAAACGAAATAGCATTCTCGTAGACGTGCCGTTTTTCATACATTAATGCGATTATTATTGAGAACTACGAGCTCGCTCTACGGCCACCTCATAAACAATGGGGCCAACTTAGCACACAACAAGGGACGAGACGAAGATCCGAGAGGGCCCTTGACGCGCAGGGCTCGGCGCGAGTTTGAGCGGCAGTAACACCGCACGGCGGCCGTCATCCGCCGTGTACGTAATTAAAGAGATGGCGAAATGAGTGGCGAAACTTACTGTTGAATTTGTAGGGATTTCGCGTATGAGGCTTTTGTCTCTGGTATGCGACGCGAGGGTGCTTTTCTGGTCTACGTTGTAATTGTAATTTGCATTGTTTTTTTTTTCATTAAGATATGAAATATTGCATTACGAGTTTCTCATATAGGAAATATTGGTGACACATCGATTATGTTACGACAAGGCTAACTTTCCTCTTATTTTAGCAACAGAACACTCGACGCAATATGTAACCATATCCATTAATAATTATTTTAACTATATTAAAAGATATAAATTTTTATTATTATTATAATCGTTTAATATACATTTGAGACTATTTTCATGATGCATCTCTCGAAAGACATGAAAGCACATATAATTCTATTACGAAATTTTCTATTAGTAATTCTGATATCAATATAGAAATAAAATACGTTTTAAGTAAGCATATTTTGCCAGTTTGCATAGATAGCATTGCAGCGACGCAAAAAGGAGATAACTCTACTTTATTTAATTTTATTCTGAACTGTGTTGCATTTTGTATTAATTATAATAATTTTCACATTTACTGGTGACGCACTGCGTCATGAATAGCCCATTGAAAGAATGACGTTGGACTAAGGAAGGTTTACACTAAGCTCTCGTGTAATAAAAATAGTGAAATATAGGTAATTGTTGTTAAAAAAAGAGATTCGACATTCATACAGTCAATATTGTATTGTATGAGGTGTTAATTCGCGGAAATCCATAGTAGACGCTTGCCTGCAACATGCATTAACATGCAGCATGCAACCCACCGCTGACCCTCGAATCTGCCTCTCCACTACGAATCTCTATCCAAATGATTGAATATTGATTCCAGAGGATTGACAGATATCGAACACCTAAGCAAGTGTTATTTATTACTATAATTATCTAATTCCGCCAACTATTAAATTGTTTAGTTCTACGTACGTTTCATGCCAACAAGGCACATCTTCAGGAAATTGCCGACAGTCACATCCACCAGGGTGCAAGGAGCGTTAAAACAACCAACACAACCTCGTTAGACAGGCCGCTGTCATGCAATGGTCAAAGAGCGACGAAAACATTATTAAGACAGCCACAGATCACCACCGATAGACATGCTTGTCAAATGTCACAGACTAACCATCACCAACATTACCCAAGTGTTCGATATCTGTCAATCCTCTGGAATCAATATTCAATCATTTGGATAGAGATTCGTAGTGGAGAGGCAGATTCGAGGGTCATCGGTGGGTTGCATGCTGCATGTTAATACATGTTGCAGGCAAGCGTTCATACAGTCACTTCACATTTTCCTTTAAACTCTTTTATTCCCAAAGCATACTTAATCATGTGTTAGGGTCGTTTGTGGTAAAACTGCAATCATCGAAGACTCAAAAAACGGGGGCAGCGCAACACTAAAATCGGGTTTATGGTGTCGAATAAAAGCTCATACAAACTTAATAGCTGTCTCCCAGCAATACAGACAGGGCTCGACAGATAGTAAATGTCTAGATAGCCTGAATGTTGTTGTATGCATTCGCTACAACTACTCGGCGACTATGTGAGACGTCGCGAGGACGTATATCCATTAATTAAGAGGCGAAGAGGCCGTCGCCTCTTAATTAATGGATATACGACAAGCATTACAATTATATTTAATACGATATGATAATGTAGAGCGATGGTGGCTGAGTGATCAGCACGTTGCTTTGATATCATAAGGCAACGGGTTTGACTCCCGAGTACGAACAAACTGATTCAATGTGTTTTTTTTTTTATTAAACCACTATGTCGTGCCTCGAAGACAACGTTAGTCTGTCGGTCTAAAACATCGTCACCGCATCGATGCGTAATAGCCCTTAGATAACAGTATTCATTAAATAGGAAGCATTGAAAATTACTTTCAATGGCGACAGCGTTATGACCTTATGCCGACCAAATTGGTGGTTTATTAAGGGCAACTCAAGATCGTAATAGGTGAAGATCTTTGGCCCCTGCTTACCTTTCCAGAAATAGGCGTATTTATATAAAAAAGTATGTCATGTACTTTGCACAACATTACTGTTGCAGATAAATAGATGTTTCGTTGCAATAGCTAGATAATAAACTCCTTTATATACGTTTCTACATATCTATACGTCTCACTACGACTACAACGATGCAATAATTTACTATAAATAATCAAATAGAATTAAACGTCTGTCTGCATTAAAAAACTTCAGATCCTTTATGATGGTAATGGTGGAAATACCGAAGCAGGAAAATCAGAAATTTTACAGTCCGTATGGCATTTTGCCATTAGATCAATAATCTGGTATTATTTGTTTATGTCTGGGGCAATAAAATAGCGCGTTAGAATGGAATCGGCGGCATCGATCGGTGCGCCGTCTCGTCGGCGCCATTGGTCAGCGCGCGTGACGTCACGTCGCCTATCGACCGCCCGCCGGCCGCCCACGAGCGCGCACGCGCCCGCCCGCGCGCTCGGCACTCCCCCGCCGCCCGCCTACGGACTATGAGCCCGCGTATACAGTATACACTGCCGGTGACAGTGTGCCGGGTTCCGTACTTTTCCGTTTCTGTTTTTAACATTTAACACGTCCCGGTCGTCACATGCCTACTCTATACCTGAAAAAACGAGCGCTGTTCCAAATAGATAATCGAAATACATCTTGTAATTTAAAAAATTACATATTCAAAATAATTTATTTTAACAATATAAATAGCTGCTATCACTAGTTCCCGAACATTTTTTTCAAAATCAAAAATACTGAGAATATTTCAATTAAAATCTGAGATTATTTTGATGTGCAAATGAAAAGATTTCGACCTTTAATTTCTTTGAATCCAATCTAAAAAAAAATCCATATGAAAAAGCAATGCTTCTCAATATCAATAATATTATGTTAGAACATAAGATATCTTGAATTTTAGCTATATTTTTTTCGTATATTTTGGTAAACATACATTTATTATTAATGGAAAATGTAATCATGTTTACAATATCACTATACATTCTCTGGATACACATGTTTACGTTATTATTTTATTTAACGATTTAAATATATACATTTACAAATTAATGATATACGTCAATCTTCTTATACATCCTACTTAATTTCAAACCTGGATATCATACGGCTGTTTTGAAATGAACCGACGACAATGCCGAGTACTCATCAGCAAGGACCTGACGCATTTACGACATGACGTTTTATCGACCTCCGGAACGAGGAAGCGACACGATTTGAAAGGAACCGAATGTCAATGGCGGCCTTTAATTTAGCGCTCCGACACAGAGCCCTATGCGATGGGATCTGTACACTTCAAGGTAATTCAGGTCCTTTCCAAGCCTCTCACGCGCTAGTGACGTGAAATGAATAGATACGAACTCGCTAAGGTTGAGTATTTTTTTAATTAAAATATTTGCCGAAAATTATTTTTATAATTATCCCATTTTTGTATTTTCAAAATGAAAAACTTTAACCACAAGTAACTCATATATAGTAGTAGATTAAGTTTTTGTATTTAATAATAGATAGGTATGTATTAAGCTAAAAACATTCCAATTACAATATTTCCAAAGTATTTTATTATAATATAATACCCCTAGTTTTTTCTCCCGATAAATAATTTAAAAACATATCATATTGTGCCCATTTTAACAACAAAATAAAAGTACCTCCTCAAAAATATCTATCCTTTTCCAAAATAATTCGTCAACAAAACATTAAAACATTTAAGGAGTTATTTTGCATATTTTTTTGTACAGACAAATGCTCTATTAAGCGGCTGATTGTGCATAACGGACAGATTACGTGACATGTAAAAAAGCAATATCTATCAATTTTAAATAGTCTACTTATCTCGATGCCGATGTTGTGAAAATTGATGTACGCATAAATAGCCTAAATCTTCGAGCGTAAGTCATATATGATTGCGTCCTTGTGACATAATGAAATTGTATTTGCGTGAAGGCCGATTCGAAATATACGGTAGATAGTTTTGTAAAGAAATATTTTTAAGGTATTAATTTGTCTTTTCGCGAATTATATACATTTAAATAATTTCAATTTAAAAAATATAATTGTCAAAAGCATAGTTATATAATAAAATATTTTTTTAGAAGTTATTGATTATTGCTAACGTAATATAAAGTGAACATTGTAATATTTATTAAATTTTATTATAAGTATATTATAGTACGAGGGACGATCAGAAAAAAATGAGAATGAGTACGGTGCCGGTAACTTTCATGAAATGTCATTTTATTTTTCGACATAGTCGCCTTTTAGTAAATTACAATTGGCATATAATTTTTTTTTTTTGCTAAAAAATTCATTTCTTAAAAAACTCTTCATTCTGAGCACCTAAAAATTGCTCTTCTGCAGCGACTACTGCTTCATTATTTTCGAAACTCTATATTTTTAGATATTTCTTCGAACTTAGAAATCACCAGGAACAAAGTCAGGTGAATATATAAGATGTTCGAGAAATTCAAAGCATCTCGAATTCCAGCCACAACAAAGGCGGGCCTATGAATCCAGCCATTATCTTGATGGAACAAAAAAAATTCTCTAGTTTCCCTCGCCTCTTCTTTCTAATTCCGTTACGCAATATTTTCATCAGTTCTGCATACAAAGAGCCCGCAACAGCAGCTCCACGGCCGAGATGTTCAGTCATGGCCAACCTTTACTATCCCATAAAAGGGAGCTCTTGCTCTCTCCGGCAGAACGACTCGCCTTAAATTTTTTTAGGGTTTAATGATGGTCTTTTAAGTCGTGGACCGTAATTTTGTTTCTGGATCCTGATGGTGGAGTCGCGTTTCGTACATGGTTGTGAATCGAGCCAAAAAAAACTAACGGGATTTTATTAATTTAATCGTTTCAGAGAGGCTCGAATAATGTTCAGCCCGGTTCGTTTTTAGTGTATCGGTGTAAACACTCTGAAGACCCAGAGCGCGGATACTCATACGCCGATATCAATTTTCACCATTTTAAACGACACCCTACCACAGACTGCAAATAAAAGACTTTCATTTATTAAAAAAAATTACAGAAATTAAAATTATTTTCTTTTTTCAAAATCTAATCAATCAAATCAAATAAAGCTTTACCAGCCAGTATTTGCTTTTTTTGGTTTCAAAAAGTTCATACCTTTTTTTAACTTTATAGTGAACGTCCCTCGTATTTGAAATCTCATATCAACATGTGAGTAGTGCGAGTTTTTAATTCAAATCAGATTAAACCACTCACTTCGTGCCTCGTCATTTATGACAATATTCCGCACTGCTGGTCAATAATACTATATATTTAAGGGCAAACTTAAATTCAAGTGAATAAAAAAATAATATCACTTTCAGTATATGATGCCCAAACATGTTGCACACAGGGACAACATAACGTGTTCACCTCTTGTTAACACTCGATTTTGCTCCCGATATATAATGCGTGCCGCGGGCTATACAAAAAAATCGATACTTAAAGAGTAAACACCGAAATTGTAAAAAGGTATAACCTCACCAGTAGCGTACTAAATACTTGACACACTGAAGAAATATAGGTGCGCTTTTGATAACCCATCGATATCTAGAAATGAAATCGCGGTGGCTGTAGTGCGCAGCACTAATTTAATGGCGTAGCTCTGATGGTACCGCTTGCGTGGTCAGGTGCGATAACCTACCTACCATAATACTGATACGCCTGCATAACGTAAGGCGCCCTTTTAGCCCATATATTTCTCAGAACTATATCGTGTTTTGAATGAATGCGTCAAAGCTAGGTTTTATCTATAGTCTAATCCAGCTCAGCTTTCAACACTTAAATTTTCATAGAGTAATACTATTATTATTACATATTATCGTAGAGATTGTTGTTTTGCCTTTTTTAATATATTATAAATCTGTATTGTTTACTGTAACACATAAAGAATATTGATGCTCAAAACTCCTTCAACGGTAATCGAACGAATTGAGTTAGAGAACTTGGAAAGAAAAATAAAAAAAAAACGCCCTTAATACTGAAATGGAGCTTTCAAGAAAGCAAAGTTTCTGATGTGAAAAGAAAATTGTGAATTGGTCATTTTTATATTACGTAGATTTATTTTATTTTCACTTTAATTTTCCTGTTACAAATACTGAAAATTGAAAGAGGCTGCATGGTTATACCTAATCACAATAAATTTTCTAGTTAAATATGGCAAATTCGTAATCTGAAATTACTCAAACGCATTTGCTTAGAACAAAGATCCCACAAAAGCGCCCAGTTGAACATATCTATATAGATGATATGTTTCCGTTGCTAAACAAGTATGTCCCCATGCATCATCAAGGACGTCGAGTCTTTTTTACCTAACGATTTCCCGTGCCTTCCACGGGAAAGCAACAGAAAATACTCCAAGCCGTCTACTAGTCCATACTGCATACATTAAAAAGTGCCACCTATCGAGCCATATCCGCCGTTTCACTTTGGAGAAAACTCTTACTGTAATTAATTTTTTTGCATTCTGTACTGTAATAATAATTGGCATAATATTCTTTAATGGTGTCTACCAGTTTCCAAGTGTAATTGAGATTGTTCGGTATTCATAGAAAGTTCTAATTTCTATTGGGAATAAAATATAATACATTAAAATTGGGTAGTAAAATTACTTACAATTTCCATGCAATGAAACTATAAAAAAAATGGTCATATTTTTGAAAATATGGGTTTGACATTTCTTTCGCGTCCAGTGGCACAATTGGTTAGCTTTGCTTGAGTTCGGAATAAAATTAAAAAAGAATACATTTATCTAATGGAAGTGTCACTAAATGATTAACTTATTTATGCTTTAATATTGATTAAGTTATGAAAATTAACCTTGACAAAGCTATTACTAATGAATTGTCTCTGGTGTCATCCATGTTTCATATGTGACTGGTTATAGGGTAGGTATCTGGGCAATTAAAAATCAAATGTTAAATTTTTTAAAATTTGCTACATTTCATTAATTTATTTCAACTTATTTAGGCAAGCTATTATAATGTAAAACAATTAAAGAATACAATATTATCATATACAATTTTTGAAAATAATATAAATTAGTTACAATGCTTACTTTTGATTTTGACATCGTTATAAAAGATGTTTTGATTTTTTAAAATATCACATATCACAAATAATACAAATAAATAATAAAATGATTTTTAAATAGCATAAATAGCAAAATTACAAATTTAAAAATATAAAAATTATAGCTCGACTTTGGAATTTTCTCTAATTGTCATATTTTCTCTTTAAATCATGAAGCAATTACAATTTTCTCAGGCGTACGTCGCATAAAAAGCAAGAGCACGTTCCTACTTCTGATATCGTGTTAAAAGAAAAATCGTTTTCTCGGAGCAATTTTCGATTTATCATCTTTTTAGTTGCATCACGTATTTAACACACGTCACGATCCGAGCGAAACGGTGGACGATACAGAAAAATATTTTACTCTTACACCAAATGCAGGTGTAACTTATTTTTATTATTTGTTGTAAATTCAAAACCTTACATCGGTCATCTATTTTCTCCCTAGGATTACGGATAAACCAAAAGCGATCCACCGATTCAAAATTCTAATTCTAAGTTTAGTGGGTAGTACTAGTTCGTCTCGACGAGTATACACGGAGTTGCTATCCAGGTTAATTTTAAAACGTAATTTCCCAAAGACTTCATACGGCAGACCGAGTAATTTTGCAGAGAGGCCGTGGAATTTATTACGAGCGCGCGGCCAACATAACTTTAGTTCATAACGCGACCGTAAATACTCTCACGGCGTAATACCGCAGCAGGTGAGTAGGTACATCGCGATTCGTTTACGCATTTATGAGTCAAAAAGGAAGGAAAATACGTAATGAAGCCGATTAAGAAAGTGACTGCTGAGCTTAAATCCGCAGAAATGGAAGACGAATTTATTATAAGTGTTTTTATTAAAAACGATTAAAATCTTAATACCTAACAGATAATCCTGTGTAATAAGAGGCATGTCGTCTTCACCGACAATACATACTTTAACCACAGAGTTTATATTTTTTTGTTCACTTAACACCATTGGAGATCAGTAGGGTAGACGACTGACACAGATAATGTTATATTTTTTTGATGAATCAACAAATCGGCCACTTTTGTCTAATTGTTACATTCGAGAATCGGTGTACATTATAATTCAATGCGTACGATACAATTATTTTGTACTGTAAATATGCTAAATATTATGACAGCAATAGAAGAAATAGGGCATACGCGGACTGGTTTGACAACCATGAAGGGGTCAGACGGAGACGTATGGCGTCACTACCTCAGTTCAACCTATTCATGGACAGTTGTCAAGATGATTGTAAAGAGTACGAATGTGCACTGAAAATAGATGAGCTATCTGTCAATCGCCTCCTGTACGCCGATGGTCGAGTAATAGTTTTGTCATCGACTTACGAATTGTACGAGATGGCACCAAAAAGAATGGATCCATCAAGGAAAGACTTAATAAAAATCAATGTCAACAAAAAAAAATACGGTATTTGAAGAAGAACAGCAAGACTGAACGCACTAGTGTGTGTTGAGAAGTCAAAAAGTTGAAGTGAAAGAATTTATTGTTCGGGTTACAACCGATTGAAAGGCAGCCGTGGAACTCAAATTTTATTTCATAACTGAATTTTTGTTATATGTCAGTTTAAAGGAGATGCTCGAAGGGGCCCTAAGTCAACGCAATCAAAAAATACGGCCAACATACGGCCATTTATGCTATACTAGCGACCCACCCTGGCTTCGAACGGATAGCAGTATTATCTATAGCCAGATGACTTCTGTTGGATGGATAGGAGCGGTCATGTGACGAAGTTTTAGCAGATATTACAATACCTTGCTACACCCCAAAACACGTATTAATTTTTATGACACAAAATTGCAATTTATTATGGTAGAGTCATGCTATGATCAACTTAACTGCAGCACGTAAATGGGCCGACTTGACTGGAGCAATACCACACTCTAATAAAATACAGGGGTGAAGTAATAGTTTCTGTTGTTGCATTTCATCAAGTGAGTGAGTTCTGGTGGCCCACTCCCGTCCCATCAGCCCACAAACTCCCTCCTTTCTCCAACAGCCAACTCCTTCCCCCATCAAATATCCTATTACGAATCTATATTTCTATTAGAGTCCGGCAACGTACTAGTGACTCCGCGGAAGTCGCAAGTGTCCATGGGCAGCAGTGACCACCTGTAATACTCAGGCGGTTCGCATGCTCGTATGCCCTTCGATGCAATAAAATAATGTTCTGTTTATCTAATGGCTACCAAACTGCACAGGATAACCCGCTGGGCTAATATGAAGATTTCCTGAAAATATCATTAAAATCCGTCCAGCAATTTTGGAATGCATAGGGAGCATACATACGCACATCAAATTTAAATAAATAAATAAACATATACATACTTGAAGTTCGTAAGTAAATTGAGACCTATGGGCTGCTACTTCCTATTGACAAACAATCACGAAATTCAGCAAGAAAGGTCTCACAACACAAGTACAGGAAAAAATCTGAAAACTGTTAATTTGCAGTTATATCATATGTCTTTTTATGTTATAAACTTACAACTTGCAATTGGAATACGGACTGTGATGTCGAAATACATGGGAGAATATTTTCTAACTTACCGCTATGAAAACTTAAGATTTTCAAAAAAACCTATGTTTTAAAAAACTGATTTTATTCTTTTTAAACGAATAGAGCAAATGTTTTGGTTCTTGGGACCGAAATCTCATCAGCATCGGTATCGAAAATAGACAGACAAAAATCATCGACACTTGATGGATGAACGATGAATGACAGATAGATATGAGAGAGCATTTTATAACTTATCGAGATTTTTACAATTTCCGATATTTAATAAAATCGGAATTTATTTTTAAAATAAAAAAGAACACAAGTTTGATTTCTGGAATCAATATCTCACCAGCATCGGTATCGAAAATAGACATACAAAAATCATCGACACTCCTGATGAATGAAATAGCCACATACATAATTAAGTTTGAACAAAATTCTCGAGGTCGAGTCCTCTTAGTACTTGTCCGGTTTTTTCCTTACATTTATATAACGCTAATAGCTAATAACTATGTAACTTTGAATGATTCTTTATTCCCAAAAATAAACGAGGGGATGTTTGAATATATACACATCCGTCTTTAGTCGTACTTTAATATTTCAAGACACACTCGAATATTATAAAAGGTCAATGGATCAATATATATCCATTACTACACACAGTAAAATATATAAAAATAACAGTGGCCTACACAAATTTTGGTACCTATGATCTTATTTCTGATTTTTAGTATGTCTTGTGAGTTGAAACAAAAACCAGTCGCATTTTTTTATATCAGTTCTAGTTTGTTAGATAGAAAAAAATACATTTTTGACAAAATATAAATTTATTTTGAAAATAATATAGATAAATTGTCTTTTAAGGAATTCTCTTGAGTGAAATTGTCTTGGGCAATCACGTATAAGTCCGCAACAATAATCCGCCATTATATGAATGTCCCCATCTGCCTCGGTACGTTTTCTCCATTGTTTTTATATCTTGATGGAAACATTCTCCTCGTTCTTCGCTAAGATCTCCTAAATTATGTTGAAAGTTATCTATATGATTATGGTAGTAGTGCACTTTTATGCTCATATTACAGCCTAAATTTTTGAGGTTCGAAGCATTTACTCGACTAACTCTATATTATAGTTGTCAGCCTTGTAGTTGCCAAAAACCTTTTGTGCAACCACTACAAAAATATCCATGGAAGTCGTTCTATTTTAATCATAGAAGCTTCAAAATTTGTAGAGCTTTTGATTAATTGCAAAACTTTTGAGGTTAATCAAAAATTTCCGCTTTTAAGTTTTCACTACTGGATCCAGGGAATTTCTGAGAAATCAACTAAAACATCGATTATTTCTGTTAAGATCTGTGACAAATTGCTTCACGAACCATTTAATCCTCCTCAGATTCTTGTACTGTCTGATTAAAACCTAGTATTAGAACATCGTTTGAACGAGCTATAGGTCTTATAACTGAAAAAATATCGGGATACTTCCACTTGAAGCAATTCTTTCTGTTGACGCCCACTACATTCGTCATACAAAAATAAGTCGTCATGATAATTTTTATACTCTCGCCAAATCATCGGTACTCCAAACTTTAAAGATTTTCGCGTTCCTTTTTCCCGTTGCCACAAATGTTCAATGCACATTTCACAAACACTATGGGGGCACCCACGCTTTAACTTGGTTGCGAATTTCAATACCGAAGTAAGCAAAATACAAGCGAATTACAATATCAGTGATCGATTTTCGCTGGCATTTCAATATTATTATGTATTCAACAAGAATGTAAAAAACATATCAGGATTGTTAGCACAACATCTGAACTCACTTACCATAATAAAATAAGAAGATAAATTTTATAGGAGTTCCAACAAAATTGACTGTTTTGAAACGAAACCGGAAAGGAATTAAAGTGAGAATGGTAAGTAATTCAGAGCTATCATCTGACATTAAGTAACGGCAATATATTTTATACTAACCACTTTACCGATCACAGATACAGAGCTGTACAAAAAAAAAAATATAAACCTGTGTAACACGCATTATAAAAAGGGAAAACATACAACTCCCCAAGCGTTCATACTTTTATCTAGAAAAACCTAGTTTCTATAAATAAATTGTTAACACATATATTTAGGCTGCCTAGATCTGAGAAGCATCCCTTGAGAGATATCAATCAAATAGCTTTATTTCCATTGAGATACATTCAAATGTTTATTCATCGAATTCGGGTTGTAGATACATACTTTTGATTGGACCGGACCCTCAGGCGTTGTGAGTGATGCTCTTGTTCAGTAAGAATATAATATGTACATTACTGATAGAAATAATATAAGGTTCGGGATTCGAACAAAAATACTAAAATACTAAGCTCATACATTATCCTCGTTATTAACAGGTAAATAAATATATATTATATTGATTCAATAAATTCAATGATTTTTTAATTTACTGTTGTAAAGTATTATAACACAAATAAAATAGACCCCCAATAAAAAGAATATACCCCTGATATTATATAAAAACGGATTACGGAACTTCCATTATTTTCCATGAAAATGTGCGCGCGGTTAATATTTGTAAGATTAAAAAGAGAGAAATTGGTCGAATCGTTGCCAAAATATTTATGAAGATGTGTATAAAAAATGACATGAATAATGATAAATAGGCAGGACTTTCCAAAATAGCGGACATCGGATATGAAACCGCTTTCCTGGCGTAACAGCAGTACGACTTTCTTTATGTGAGCACGGCGTTAATAAAGGGCGGTAAGTCAGTGGTCTTCCAGTGCGTTCTCGCGACAATGAGTAGGGCGAAAACCTTTCTCTTTTATTTCAACTCCCGAACTCAGATTGTTTTTAAAGGTAACGCTACAATAGTTAAAAAAAAACAGTATATAAAGGCACAAAATAAATATGCGTATATTTATTTTGTGCTAAAGGGAACACCTACTTTATAAACTCGAGCACAGCTTAGTAAAGAACTGTGTAATAGAGTATAAAGAAAAAAAGTAATACTTGTAAAGTAAACAAATTATACGCCAACGCAGACGCCGCATTACTCCCCCGCGTAGGGGGAGAAGTCAATCCTGCCACGTCTACGTACGAGCTAATCTGGTCCGATATTTGACGAAAAAAAAATGGTTTACATAAATTTTTGTACATGAAGGGAAAAAAATAGTTACAAAATAATAAACTCTGGATAGATCTAAAACTTAAGTGCGAGCATATTCGTTTAAAAAATATATATTCCATAGACACCATATAGAAAAAAAATGTGAAAAAACAGTTACGCGATCATTTCGGTACGAGTGTTCGTCTCCCTGCTAAAGTCATATTTCTTTAAAACATTTCACATATAAGCTGAACGGCTGAAACATCTGTAAACAATGTCCTGAAAACGGATTCAAGACCCGCAATTCATATTTCGTAAGCAATATTAAAAAAATCACGGCGTCCATAAAAGCATGTCGCAATACAATTGTCCAACATTGTCGCTCGCTGAATCTGCAGCAGCGGGCTTGAGAGGTTCGTCAGATCACTGCAGGGATATTATTGCTCACTCTTATTTCAGCTGAAGGGCTTTATTCAACGCCGGCCAGTGCGGGCTGAATACGGTTTACGAGCGCCAGTGGCGTCTGCGGCGAGACTCTTGACGCGCTATTTCAGATAATAAACAAGAGCTTTATTATGATTTAACTTAAAAACTCCTTATCGGGAATCATATACATTTAACTCTTTTAAAGCACCGAACTTTTAAATTCCAATAAAAATATTGACGTTATCAATGAGATTTGAACTGTACCAGAACGAGGAATATTTTAAAACATTCATCGATTTTCTCCTTAACGAATAGAATGAAAAATATTGCCGCTTGAATCCATTTCGTTAGTATTTAAAATTATATAACATATTTCATAACCTTTAAAATGTTTTGACATATAGTGACAGTCACGTTACAATGATACATTAATCTGTTCCTGTAAAAAATTAATGCCACAAGCTCGACTCGCACCTGTCCGATTTGTACACACAAATCATGAAAACCACAATTTTCATTACATTTAAATCTCGTTCGTTACATTCCAAAAAAAAATGGCCAGCAAAATTCTACACAAAACTTAAGAAACGCGTTATTGTACTCGCAGATATGTCGCTGTTTAAAATTTGGTCGAATTCGAAAATCTGACAACACCGCTTCAATATAATTTAAACTATATGTATGGAAACCCACGATGTTGAAAACGAAGGTTTAGTTATTATTCTTCGCAGTCGTTCCAGTATTCCCCGCACGAGCACGCACGACAAAATGTCGAGCGTCTCCCGACGGCACTCCACGCCGTACATACGCACGCGGACCGGCGCCCGTCGTCCCCGCCCCGGACGAGCCGCCCGCCCACACGACCCCCGCGTGCGTGCACACGGCGTAGCCCGGAATGACGTACGAGATTTAGGGCCTCTTCAGCCCGTCTCCTTTTAAACTGACTTTGAGAAAAAGTCACTTTTAAAAATTAATTTCGCGTTCCACGTCGTCTTTTTAACCGTTGTACTCGTAGGGACTAAAATCCGTTAAAAGGAGGAAGTGAAATGCAAAATTAATTTTAAGTGACTTTTTCTTAAAATTTAATTTTTATTAAATTTCGTCATTTCTCGGTTTAAACTTTTCGTCGTAAACATGTTTTGTGGTTCGTATTATAAGAGCCATTCTTTTTTTTTCAGAAAGGCTGTAAATTGAAAACTAATAAAAATTTCATAGCAGTTCTGTCTATTCCAAATGGATTAGTTACACATACATTTCCTATCATGTTCATACACAAAATGTTTTAACATATTTACTTCTAAAGCAAACCATAATATTGTTACAACGTACAATACACAATATTACAATATGTTATGAAGCTTTTGTACATTCATCATCATCCACACCATATAGCGGCCTATATAGGTGTCTAAACAATAATGGTCAAAATAATAATGAATTTCCGCGAAATAATACAGTATACAATAGAATATATACGAAATGAATTTTTCAAAAAAGAAATAAGAACCGGGTTCAAAAAACCTGTTTTAATTATTTTTTAAACTGACTTCAAAACAAGTAATCAGTTGTTTTCGGAGTCAGTTCCAGCTAAAATAAATCAAAAAACATGTAATATATAAACATGATATGAAACATTAAATATTGCGGTAAAAAGAAATTTCTTCCAAAGAGACACCTGTGTCAGATTTACCTTTAACTGGTACCGATTCTAAAAACAAGTGATCGATTGTTTTTGAAGTCTCTTTGAAAAATAATTCTAATAAGTTTTCAGAAGGCGGTTTTGGTTTTTTTCTTTAAAAAATTATTTTATTTCACATTTTTTAATTATCTAGTAATAATTATAATTGAATTTATAAGTCATTTGACTACTTTGCATGTTAATTAGGCCATTGTTAATAAAATCAACCAGGCATCTCCTTTACTTCTGTAAGAGTTTTGTAGGGAGTAAATGGAAAAGCAATTGCGATCCCGAATTTATTGTCCACTGGCAATCATTCCAGGGTCCTTACATTTTTAGTTGGAGTGCACCTATCAAATTATTCTTATACATACAACATAAATTATATTTATTCTTTACAAAATAAAAGTTCTACAATTCATACAGACCACAGTTTTATTTATTTCCACATTAAATTAATTCTCTCTTTTTTTCTAGTATCATTGCTGAGAATTCTGATTTGTTCCTGCTGATGTTGCTGTTAACATTTCTGATTTATGTAAATGTATGAAAATATGTGGGTAGATTAATAAGTAATTAATTTTAATTCGGTGTATACTACAATTTACAATAGCGATTGAAGAGTAGTTTCTGGTGACAAATCGCAAAATTATCGCTTATGTCCTAATCTTTAAGGAATGCTGTAACTTCCATCATCAGCTGAGCAGCATGATATGATAACTACCATACCTAAAAACTTGAACAACTAAAACAAAGAGGTCAAACATACTATACGTGCCTATAATATTTGAATGTTTTCCTCAATTTTTCTGGGATCCCATAATCAGATCTTGACTTGGTGACGATGGGACCACCTTCCAAAGAAAAAAAAAATCTAAATCGGTCAACGATTGACGAAATTATCGCTGAACATACATAAGAAAAAAAAAACATACAAACGAACATAGAACCTCCTCCTTTTCTTGAAGTCAGTTCAAAAAGACAAGTACGTGAGTCAATTTGAGTGACATTAACAATAAAGGTGACAAACCCAATTTTGCCCAATATTTGATAGACGTAGACAATATTTGGTAGACGGTCGTAAACTTAGTAACAGCCACAAATTTGATGTTTTGCATGTGTGTGAGAAAGGCTTCAAATTAAATATTCTGGAGTCGTTTGATATTTCAAAACATAAAGATAGGGATAATATGCTTAATGGCCAAATGAATATTTACAAGTCGACATTATGAGACGCTTATCTGTGACAATTTGGGAAATGATTTGGTGATAGTTATTACGTAACAATCGAGAAGCATGTCTGTTAGTGATTATCTGTGACTGTTGGTTGAAGGGCTTCTGTCACCTTTGACGTACCACTCATTGCATGAACGTGCGTCAAACAAGGTGGTTCGGAGCGCATCCGTTGGTAGTTTCAACACTTCTGGACACGCTGGTGGATGTGAATGTCGAAATAAAGAACAAAAAAAAAAATAAAGCCTCCTTAAATGTAGCGTTCCATTTTGAGAGTGGCAAGAGCGAGACAGTTATAGTGTTTCGCTGTAGAAAATAACACATGTCTCGCTCCCACGTTACTTCCAGAGATTGCGCATCGTTCGAGTGTCGTTTATCAATACGAGCGCCAGAAGATGAATCATTGCAGCACCGAAAAGCTGTAACGTCATAAAATGAAATCCAGGGTTATTTTGTAAGCGAACGGCGCCAGCACGTCGCGCTGGTGACGCAGCGGGCGGCGACGGCCGGCGGGGTCCGTTCTCAACTTTATGATCTTCGGTACGGGACGAAATACATACATTAGTGAAACTGCAATATTGCTTATAAAGTAGTAAGTTTGGTCGAATATGTAAAATAATCACGCATACAACTTTTACAAAATGCCGAGTTACAAACTAAGAAAGCCATTAAAAATAACTTGCTGGCGCATGTAAATATTTCGCACAACAACTTGGTCAGTCACCGAATATAATAAATGCAGAAAAAAAAAAAAGAAAATGCAAGTATTTATTAATGAAAGTTATTTTATTTAGTAAAGTAGTAAGCAACAAATATCAATATTATTGTAAAACGTAGCTACATGTTACACTGTAAAATATTCAAAAAAACAGATCATAGTAATTAACAGAAAATAATAATTGATATTTCTTCACGTTACCGATGCAAAATTGTCGTATATAGCTTATTTTATATAATTATAACTGCAATATCGGAAGTAACTCCATTGTATGTAGAAGAAATCAAATTACCTAGCACAAGCTAGCGATTCGCAGTAGCCACGAGACTTGGTAAAACCGTACTCAGACGGTCGAGTGCCTTTTTAGTTGCTTCTCTTTCAACACTTGTGAGCAAAGTTATACAGAAATACGAACGATCATTTATACAACTCACAGGTTGCTACAATCGATACGGCACGAGATGGAGGCGGAAGCGGTCGAATAAGTGAAATATATAAAGTCTATATCGTCATTTTTCTGTATGTCTAGCGTATTATACAACACAGGTCGAAAAAAAATTGTTTTTTTTTTTGTTGAGTTTCCGTTGTGATATATAAATTTCAAGTCTGTGCACCAAAAAAAATAGAAATTGTGCGTCTCAGGACGCCCGACAGATGTGATAACTTAAACTAATCTAAGTTTAACTATTAAATATTAAAGTTGTTTAACTTGAGAAAAGTTTAGGTAATCACTTAAATTTTATGTACATTAATGTGATAATGTAAGGAAAGGTTATTTATTAATAAAATCTTTTAATGATTATAAAATATATTTTATTCTTAATTACAATGTGAATTTTGCGTATATACATTATTAGTATCATTATTTAATCCTATAAAAGTAATAATTGGCTTATAGTAGCTATAATAAGTAACGAAATTTTTACACGTAAAAACGCAAGACAGAGAGAGAAAGGTGCTTGCTGGTTAGATTTTTATAATAATCATAAACACTGCGCTTCCATACAGCCGTTGCGTGTTTTTGTTTTGAAAGTAAATTTAAAGACTTGATGCCGTTTGAATATACATAGTTAACAATATAATCGTATTACATTATATTATTAAACTTACCTTTAATTAGGAGATTCTGTAATGTTCCAAGGATCATCTTCTGCCTGTTTCATGATATTTTTTTAATCACTTTCGAAAATGGTGATAGTTTTAGGTTATATGCTCACTGTCAACAGTATATGTCTATTACACACTAAACACTGTAGAGAGAGGGGAAAGCGTCTGTCGGAAATACGGCTAGCGCTGTGGGTTAGAGTGAGAGTTAAAGATCCTGCCTACCGCTATGCGCGAGAGAAAGGGAAACCAGACAGACAGGCGCCGTAACGCGTTACGTTACGAAGCGGTTTACCCTCCCGTAAAAAGTTATCACTCCAAAAAAACAAAATTTTCGTTCTTTGGCTTATAAAGTTTGTTTTTCTATATTTTACGTCGATATCTAAGTTTTGAAGTTTTTGGTTGATGTTATAAGCAAACAGTTGGTACTACTTTGATATAAAATAGCGGCAACTCGCATATGACTTACGAAGGGGAGTAGTGTTTGTGCGTTTGCCTTTTCCAGATGTACCAACCGTTTCTGTGTATCGCACAGTGCAAAAATAGCGTCAAAACATTGTGAACAGGACATTATTCCATTCTGTTTCATTCACGAATTTTTTTTTAAATAAACTGAAAATTTTATATAGTAAATTCAAAATAACAGAGCTAACAATCATAAAAAATTGATTGACACAATGCTCGAATCCTTTATAATCATGGACTACAAGAATGTCTCTTAAAATGCATAAGTTACATGCTCATTTGCACCAATTTAAAATATAGGCGTCCATCGAAAACAGCAAGGTAAGCGTTTTTACGAAGATTTGCATAGGCAGTATAGTAAAAATATTATGGCATATATAAATAATATAATACTAATATAAACTCACGCCTATTTCCCAGAAGGGGTAGGCAGAGACTATGGATTTCCACATGGTACGATCTTTGCATATCTCTCTTGCCTCACTGATATCCGTCAATCTTTTGATGCAAGCTCGTCGATTTCGGGTGCTGGCATATATATTATATGATAATAAAAATACATTTGGGGGTTCATAGGAAAAAATTCAGATGAACAAAAAAATTACAAAAGACAACCAGTTTTGGCTTACGTTTCCAATTTTTTATTGTCTGATATTAATTATTATTTTTAAATAAAAGTTACTTAAATGATAAACCCATGTTTTTAACATAAACTTTTAATAAAACTATGAGAAAATTGGTGATTGTTCATAAAATTCTAAATATCGCTCTGAGTTCTACAAAAGTTTAAACAAAAAGACCATTGTTTTCTTTTATTACTTACAATAAAAAAAAAACAAAATTTGACACTTAAAACTCAGACATCACTTGACAACAACTAATAGTAGATATTAACGTACTATAAAACTCAAAATTTTCGGCTGTTTTTATTTGATTACTAAATAGAAATGAAATTACACAACAGAACTCGTAAAGGATTGCATATTAAAATGGCTTACTTCGCTTTAATAGGTGAAACTTCAGCGTATGTGGCTCTTATAGCTCTAAAACTATTCTTCATAATGCAAGTTTCAAAAACTTTGCAAAACCTTTAAAAAAACTTTATCTAGGGAAATTTCACGTTCGCTTAGCTCCGTTATTACAGGTACAACGACAGGAACGCGCTAGCCCCGCGGGAATGCATCCCGAATAAAGCAGCCGTGTAACTCGATAAATACAATTAATAACGTAGAAGGCCGCCGCACGTTCAACTATATAACTCCATCATTCGGACGTTTTACCGCCGAATGTTGGCAAGTTTGCGAACCGATCCGTTCCTCGACCGCCCGTTTTGGAAGTTAATCGCAAATGCGCTGTCGTGTTGTCTATGGTACAACGTTGAATGTAATTTCACAACGACTAGGTGAGCACATGAATAATTATTTCTGGTTTGCAACAGCGATGGAATAATGTTCGAACTTTATTTTCCGTAATAAAAAAAGATATTTCAACTGCAGCATAATAATATAACAAATCGGTCAGCCTTTCAGGACCTTTGTTTTGTTCAGGGAGAATCCATCAATTACGTGAGCCACTTTCGGTCAAGCCGACTCTCACCCAATTTTACGGCGGTGGAGGGGGCTCGACAAAAATCACGTAATTTTTTTCTAAAAGAAACAGTGCAAAGTTGAAAGAAAAAAGGATAAAATTTAACATGTTTTTCCACTAAAATAAGGTTAAATAACTTCATAATTTTGATAAATCTCATGTGAGATTAATGGAGAGGGTCAAAAAATCACCTCACGTAATTAATGGATGCCTCTTTAGGGGGTCGAATAAACGTTTCTTTTGGTTGTAGAGTAGTTTTATGTTAAGGTTCATATACCAAAATTCCTTCTGTACATAACTAATACTTCAACTTCATAGCTAATACATATGGTGATAGGCAGTAAGATTTATAAGTCCATTTACTAATACTAGTTTTAATACATCGTATATTACGTGTTTAACGAACAAATGTGTAGGTATCCATAAAGCAATTTTTGGAGCTACTTTTAAGCGCCGCTACACCACCACTGTATTGATTTCATTCTGTATATATTTTATGCTCGTACGTGACTGTGAACTTGTTGCAAGATTCGATACATTATTCTATTCTAGTGCGGCTCTTATGAATAGCGCCATCTATTATGAGTTTGAAATTGCGCTTATCATGGAAAGCGACATCTGCATCATTTAGAGACACGTAAAGACGCGGTTTTTAAAATTCGCCATTTTTATTATTAATTGCTGCATATATATAAATACAACATAACTGTGTTACTCAAGAAGAATTCCATCACAGTAATTTAGGGTTACTGATAAAAGAACACCACTAATTTTTAATAAAATTATAGTCTAGATATATATAATAGTTCCAGATTATAACTATTATATATAGATATAATAGTTATAGTCTGGAACTGCGATTCCCTCGAGCATTAAGTATTTATAATATTTATCGTAGGTAATATTATAGGTCCTTAAGTGTCATTGCATTTACTACAATTATTTCCGAATTAAATAATAATAAGAAAGTCATCAAAAGAAGAGTGGATATTAAGTAAAACAAATAAATTTGTGAAACTACTTATCAAGTTATTACTACACCACTTTATGGTCCCTGGGCACGAACTACGTTGTTTTAGGGGAGAAAAGTTTAGGGAAACAATAAATTCCATACGATTATTTATTATAATATACACGGCAGTTTTCGCTGTATCAAAGTTAATACTTTCTATATACAGAATCAATTATTGAAAATAAAAGGCTCGTAAAAATATTGTAACAGCTTGTAGAAAATTATATAATATTCGAAAATTAAAGAAAATATATAATTGTCAGGCGAAAGTTACTTTTCAAAACTTTATACGCCACGCTGACTGATCGTATAGACGTCATACGGAAGTTTTCCGTATAACGAAGTTGTCTGCTCTGTTTTGTAATCTTCTTGTAGTACATTTTTTTATCCTAACGTAATCAGACTGAAATAAAAATTATTTCAGTCTGAGTACTATGGGGGATATAAACCTCCCATAGCCGCCCGGCGCCGGATGGGAACAGCTAGTCGCTGACGACCGCCGTTGCTGATGCGTCGACAGCGCCAGCAGCGCCCGAGACGACTGAACATGCTCTCCTAGTCACGGAACGCGTAGTTTCCGCTTCAGTTAAAAGCTCACAGGTCCATATATATGGTCATGATCGAAGCCTGCGACTTCTACTTATCTGACCTTGACTATTGCTTCTATTCACCAAGACGACGCTCTTAACTGTTGAGCTTCCTTTGTTATACTAATCAAATTATTAAAAATTGTACGTATAAGCCTAATATATTACACGACCTTTGTCCTAATCAGATAGCATATTCGTTATCCAGCTATGAAATGGTCACAGATGTGTTCATTGAGATTTGTTTATATTATAAAATAATAATATAATTTACGCGACAAACTTCGTTTTTTTATTACAATCAGCCTTATTGCCGGTAAGATAAGATTTTTATACACGTGAAAACGTCTATTCCCTTATTACAATAAACGCCAGTTGAGGTCGTGACGAATGATGAATGCGACTGTATTTTGTAACAAAATAATGTGACTGTATTTTGTAACAAAATAATGTGACTGTATTTTGTTACAAAACTTCGTTAATTAATACGAGACTAATAATACGCATACGTAAACAATGGTTGAACCCACACCTTAGATCATATCTTTATATATTTGTCACACAATATTTGTTTTGTTTATCTGCTTAATGCACTAGTATAACGCATGCATGTAAATGTCACGAATTAGCTTTGTGTGCATAGTTTCTAATTGGGATATAATGGAAACACGTTTTTGGAATAAATAATTGGGAATTTATACAAAATTAAATACAGGTGCTCGAAATTAATATAACGCAAATCTTAGGTGAACTCCCATGAAAAGAAATACAATAAGCATATAAAGAGTCCAGTGTCGAGCAAATGCGAGATACGGTGGCGTCGAAAAAAAAAACTAGAAACAATTTTATCCGATTTTTTTGGAAAAAAATCTACGGCGCAGACCCACAGTTTTAATTTTTTTTTTTCGTTTCGTTTTTTACAACAATTATTTTATTCGCAACTCTTACAACGGTGTGCTTCAAACTCCAATTTGCAATAGTTAACTGCTAACTGTTAAAGTTCAAAACTAAACATATGAAAATATCGATAATCTTAAAGATATTGACGTTTGTGACATTAATTTAATACCACAAATGTCAATATTTTTAAGACTAACTTATTCAACTGCCAATTGTGAAGTTAAAACAACATATTTCGATGTATTCAGTTTTTAACTTTAACAGTTAACTATTAATTGTTTCGAAAGTTTGAAGCACACCGCTGTTAGTTAAGCCTCAGTTCTAATTTTATTTGTGATATGTGTACAGGCGCATTGTCGCTTTTATTGTCTTTCACGGAGTACCTACTTAAATTTAGTAAGTATTTTGCTAATTCGAAATATTCTTTTTATTTTTAGTTCCGAATTGTTCGAATTAACTCAAATCAACTGTTAAATAAGCTGTGCTCATATAATATATACTTCTAAAACAAAAATAGAAACAATATTGATTTTTTACTACAAAAATAAAAACAAATTGATAGAATAAACCTTAATAACAAAAGATTAATTGTACAACTATTCATCTCACTTTCAGTACAAAATAAATATTGGTCTCCATACACAATCATTTAGTTACCCGTGGCGCCATCTAGCTGAATATGATACCAATTAGCGGAGCACCTGGTGAACGAAACGCGAAAATGGCAAGCGCCATTTTAGCCGGAAAAGTAATTAATGTGTCATACCCTTATTATTTATTTCCCCGAGTTGGGTCAAGACGGTTTTTAAGCCCGCTCTTGAGATTATTTGAATAAAATACGACGGTATAAATCACCGCAAATTGTCGTCCCCGGTTAAGCGGTACAGAGCAAAATTAAAAATATACAATTTTACAGAATATCACTCCCACACTGCAATAAATATTGCGTTAAAATAACTTACGAAACAAATCCGATATGTAGTAGATAAAGCTACTCGTAAATTGGCGATCTATATATTTTCCTTATGTAGAGATAGCAACTTTGTTCTATCCCTATATGAGGTTCTTTTTAGTTCCAAACACATACATGTGTTTTCGTGAAATTAATCATGAAATCTTGTGCAGAACTCCTGGCAAAAGTGACGACACGTCTGTAGCACAAATAGTACAAATAGTTAGTAATTACATATAGAAACTAGTTGGTCGGACAGACGTTATATTTCTCTTTCGGATAGGTAGCGTGTAGATTTCCTTTATTTTTTTTTACACAAATTTTTCTAAATATTTTAATTAGGCGGACCTGATGCATACACAGTCTGCGTTTAAAAACTTTGAAGGCCTTAGGAGTATAAGTACGTTGTATATTTAAATAATACTTACAGGATTTGTAAGTAACTACTAATTAAATAAGTTTTAACTTTTGAATTTGGTAAAAAAAAATGTTGTTATGAATACAAAATGATTATTTTGAATAAATACAAAATCTGTAAATATGCAATAACAAAAAAAAGCTTAAAACATATACATAAAACCATTTGGGCGAAAAGCAATTTTCATTTTTTCTAATCGTACCTTTTATAAGATTTAAAAGCTCGTGACTTTACAGGCAAATGGATAAGGTTTGAAAAAAAAAAGAAAGTTTCATAATTGTGCCAAAATTGAATCATGCTTAAAAAATTAAATTTAAAGAAAAACCCCTTTTTTTCAAGGATTTTATCAACTACAATAGTTTTTTTTTTAGACTCATATTCAAAATTTAGACCAATCGATTTCTATGAGCCTGGGAAAAGGTTTTTTCCTAAGTTACAGGGTCTTATTCTTTCATTAATACTGACAAATCCTCGTAAGTGTTGTTTAAATATCTCCCGAGAGCATATTCACCATACTTGTACCTCTAGTGATAAACTTGGCCACAATGCTATCTATCGCGTCCATATTACATGATTTTCTTTTTTGACACAAAGCCAACATACGTATATTGTAAATAATTACAACATAATTAATTTCTTTCTTCCAATAAATGTAGAATATATTAATAACTCGACCACAGCGCCATCCGACGGGTCCAAATATTTTTTTTTTAGCATTAAACTAAGTCTTATTAAACTAAACGTTGTCAATATTAGTCACTTTAGTACATAACATTTTCACTGTCTCGGTGCCAAAAGCCGTTAACAGACCCCAGGCCACATTTAGTCAACCTCAAGGGCTCAAAGTCCAAAATCCCACTATAGTAAGAGATTTAGCTAAAATAATGCTTTTATATTGCATTTCTATATTTACTTAACAGAAACCTGACACATCCATTTAACTAGTCAGACGTAATTACTCATCCTCGCAAAAATAACTTTCCAAAAACCATCCAAAAAAAAAACAAGAACTATCTGAAACGTGTACGTTTTGGATGTCCGTAAGCATTTCCTAAAAGATCAGGATAAAGTTAGTTAAAAACAACTTCGAGGTGATTTTTATGTACATATATACAATGTAATAATATCATACATAAACTGGTTTTGCGATATCCATGCGGATATACCACAACAAAGAAATTAGCGTAGACACTGACGTTAGAGAGCTAAATACAACCGTTTAACTGCGGTTTTGTTTAGGCGGATGCGGACAAGGGAAAAGTTGTTTTAAAATATTTATACGCTTCGAAAACTTGAACTGTTGCAAAAGGGATACAACAAGAGGTTACACTATTCAACCTCTGTCGTACTACCTGTGATGAACAATTTCGAATTAATTATTTTAATATAGACTCTTTCGGATAAGATATGTGTAAAGGTATTCTTTAATACTTATTGCCTTAAATGGAATACCTGTCTCTTAGCAATATTCAGTAAAATCTATGCGAACCACTGACCTTTTACAGCGTGTTTGTAGATGAACGTAAGGTACAGCGCCTGAAAACAATAAATAAAACTATGTGAAAATTTTAAATGAAATTTTTCAGCATCAGCTGTGTGGCCATTGCAATTAAATGGCATTAGTAGGATCGCCCCAAAATTCAGAATGGTACAAATTTATGCATTGCTTTAGCATGTATCTTTTGGACAAATTATATGATATTTATATGCGCCATTAAAGTTTCAATAACATCTTGAATTTGAAATTACAGATTAGTCGCTTTTCAAATTAATTTACATTTCAGAATTTTACCCTACTATACCTAATGTTAAAATTTCTAAATAATAAACAGCTATTATAGTAAATAACAAATTCTTTTAAGTGGAATATTACCACGCGCACGAGTGGTTTATAATAAGACCCGAAAGTGATTAAGAGGTGAATAACCCGGTCCTCGGGATGGCGAACAACGGCCCAGTCTACCTAAGTGGAAATTAATGAAATAAATCAAAAAACCCGACTACGTAAAAGTGAACTAAAAAGACAATGTAAAAAAATCATTCAATCAAATACGATAAATATTTGCCGTCAGAGGCACACATATAGCAAGAGAACGCAGCAAATTCGTTAAAAATAACTCTGATGCCTTCAACTGCAAATATTTATTATATTTGATTGGACGATTTTTACATCTTCTCGTCGCCATCCTTTTAGTTCACTTTGCGTAGTCGGGTTTTTTTGTTTTATTACCTTATGTTTTATTGATCACGTTGCAGCCCTATTTTAACTAGATACGTACTATTATGGTTATCAGTAGTTAATAAAGCCGTTTAAAATTCGTATACGATTCAATTGTAAATTTCGAGTTATTGAGATGTTAATCTATAAAAAAATCTGCAAGTTAGTATACATGTCTCAATATTTCGGTTGATATACTTTAAAATTTGATTATCATTAAAAAAATTGATTAAGTTGCCGAAGCAGTGTTAATTCTTATAAAAATAAATAGGTTATTTACTTTAGACATTTCATATCGACCAACTTTGTCTTTTACACAATGTGATTTCAATGAGTGAGTACTTTAATTTATACAACAGTATCATTTTTTACACTCCATTGGAAATATGAAAAATCCACAACTTCCAGGGCGTGTAGTTCTTAAATATAGCTTATGACTATAAAACGATCTAACAAACATCATCAAGATGATGTTTCATATTTTTTTCATTTCATCAATCATCAAGATTGAATATGTAGTTCATTGCTCAATATAAATACACTTTTTTCGTTTCTACCGCCATTTTATCTTTTAAGTACGCACGTAAAACATAATATTCTCGTTGCTGTCGCGCAGTCCGGCTATAGAGGTTATGCCATAATGGTAGGACTATAGATGCTAAGAATCCCTGGCTCTTAAAACTTGGCTAGCATCCCCGATGATTCGACCTGGCGATACAGCGCACGCACTTTGACGTCTGATGAGAAGACTACAGAGCTGGGTAAAACAGTGGGCGAATTACGCTAACCCATTCTAAGTCTATCTGGAGTCCGATAAACGGGGAGAAGAAAGGATAAGCATATAGTTCGATAACTTGTTCCACTTCCGGGAAGGCAACGATTTGTCTCAATGTGGCGTCGGATTTATCATCCACACGTCACTCACCTGCGAAGTAGTGAAGATTAGGATGTTAAGCCTCAATCAGTTTGTAAAATTGTATTCGTTTTTCTAGTAAGGTCATAGAGGGCAACATCAATGGTGATATCGGGCACCTTTATGTCAATCTCAGTTGGACATATCAATATTATGATGATTTTCGGTAAAAAGACACCGTATGGTTGGATATCTAATGTCAGCGAAGTTTTCACTAAAATTCATAATTTCACTTTCTTAACATAGTTTCCATTTCTTACGTATAATAAAATAATTGCATTTGTAAACATCAAGACCACTATTTTTTTATAAGTGCAATTTCATAAGTATATATTGCATATAATCAAAAAAACAAAAAAAAACTGGCCAAGAGCATGTCTGACCATGCTTATTATAGGGTTCCGAAACAATTATTATAAAGAAATGCACTACAGGTGAAAATAGTACGTTGTTACACATTTTCCACGTTTCCCGCACAGAATAGTTATAAGCACTTTAGTCATCTATCATTAGAAAATCAAGTAGGTATGTCGACTACTACTATTAAACTAGTGTAAACTAAAGTGCATTAGCAAAAAATCATATCTTCATGCACTTACGTGTCTTACGTTCTTTTGTTGAGAAGTGAAGTTTTTCGGCAATAACTCAAAAACAGTAAGTCCGATCATATTCAAAATAATTTCCTATGAAAATATTTATTTAACGTTACTTTGTTATTATTTTCATATTTTTTAGACATACCGTTTATAAAATTTAGGGCGGGACATAATTTCTGCAACTTTCGGAACGATTATTTCCAAAATTATTAATGTAATCAGAAAAACTGCTAGAAACCTAAGAGTATTTTCAAAAGAACTGTCGAAATATATATCACACGTCGATGCTTGCTGAAAAAAATTTTTTTCAGCTGCTGTTACATGTATGGTGTGCCTCCTCTAGAAATATTAATTTTTGTTCTTTAACTACCAAACTAAAAAGCAGCTTATACAAGAAACTTACACTATAAACGTCATCAATATACGTCATATGGCTTTTGATTAAAATGGCTGTGACATACGGACGGACAGATGGACATAACGAAACTACAAGGGTTCCGTTTTTACCATTTTGGCTCGTAACCCTAAAAAGACGAGAAGAATGTAATAATACCCTGGAGCGTGTTCTCAATTAAATACTTTGAAATTGACTCTCTACGGACGCTTAAACAAAGAATAATACAGCGGCCACGAACCAACGGTTTTGAGACTTGCAACGTAGACGATTGTAGCAAGTCGTGAAGTAACTCACGAATCGATACGATCGTCTACGTCTAAATATAGCTTTTAGCAGTGTAGCTGGTAGCAACTTTCTTGCTAAACGAATCTAAGTAAGTTTTCATGGATTGTATTAACTTTTTAAGTAAATACACGAAAAAATTATAAGAAATAATTACTACTTTTTTATATTTATCCTGTTGTATCGCATCGCAGTAAACGTTATATGTTATATTTATAGTTGTAATTATATGCAGCGAAATTTGAAAAATTTTAACCGATCCGAAACAAATATATAGAGCGGTGTGCTTCAAACTCTCATTTATAAGAGTTAACTACTAACTGCTAAAGTTAAAAACTAAACATGTAAAAATATCGATAATTGATATTGGCATTTGTGACATTAATTTAATGTCACGAATGCTAATATCTTTAAGATCACCTTAGTTAAATGCCCATTGCGGACTTAAAACAACGTATTTTGACGTGTTTAGCGTTTAACTTTAAAAGTTAACAGTTAACTATTCCAAATGAGAGTTTGGACCGTTAATAACCTACGACATGATACATACAAAGCTGCAACAAGGCCGACCTCTAAATTGAAATATCAACATCGCTGCCCGCAATACGGACGGAGGGCGGACAAGGAGCTATTCATTGAATAAAATTACAGCCCCCTAATCGAGATAAAATCTAGTGCAGTGGCCCGACCGCTGCAGACAACGAACGCTACCAAGGCGGGCGGCGAAAGGGGGGTGGGAAAGGAAAGGAAAGGAGGGAGGGAGGGCGGGATGCCGAGGCCCTACTCGTATATTCCAATAAAGAAGGACAAGACTCTAATAACGCGACCCGAGTAAGCTCCCAGAACGACACCTCAAACCGACTTCGGTGTTGCGCCGTTCGAAAAAGGACCGTAAGACGTACGTGTTAGAAAAAACATTCGTCGACCGAGCCCGAGACACGAAATAAATACGGTAACGGAACCGCACGTCCGGTGAAAACTTTTTTAAGGGAAGAGGAAAGGACGAAGGCCGAATATTAGGTGAGCCGCGTGCAATGGAAATTTGATAACGCGCGCCCTGAGAAATTACTTCTTAGTTGAGCTGCGCACGCGGCCGGCTCATTAGGGCTCGTGCAAACAACTAGATTAATACGTCCCTTCGCTGAAGAGTAGGTTTCTTTGACATATTCAGGTTGCCGAACATGTTTACTACGGACAATAACACAGAATGTTATAATAGTATATTTTGTGAATTTCAAAGTGACGTGAGATATTCTATTGACTCCTCTTCCTTAAATTAAATTTAGTGAGATTTACAGTTCACGTAATTAATGGATGACCTTACGATTAAAATTAAGTAGGCAGGTTTAGGATGGGAGGCTTCAATTTTTCGCAATTTTGTTAAGATAAGGAGTGCGAGTATTTTAAATACAATATATTTAAATAAGTATAGCTCTCTTTCTTCTGCTTTCTACTTTGTATATTATATTTCTTCTCTCTAATGTAACGTAACATGCTTAAACATGAGCTATGCTTAAAAAGCATACCTATAACGAGTTTATACAAAACATTATTAAACGAGGCATCTTACGCGATTCTCTACCGAGCCCTCTGCGCGCCTAATTAAATCTGCATCGGGGCGCAGCATCAAGAACGACGTCAGACATCCCTGTGAGGAGTGCCGCCCGCGCCGCCTTGAGGCGGGAGCTTTCAAACTATGAAAACTAAACATAACAGCGCGGCAATGTACAGCGTATATACCTTCGTATCAGTTGGTGGACCCGAAAAACAACAAAAAGTACTGTGTTTCAATGCAGTAGCAATACGGAAGGCCCATACTTTTCCATGTGCAGATATAATGTACTAAAAATATTCGCCTTTAGGAACTAATAAACAGTTATGGAAATACGTATTAGACAAGGTTTAAAACGAGATGGTTCTTTTATAATTTTCACCTGTTTAAAAGGCTGTTATTTTATCTTGAAATATGGTCATCTACAAACTACGCTAGGTTAAGTTACCGCATCAAAGATACGCATGCGTATTGATAAAATTAAATATTTTCTTTTCGAAGACAGTTGAGCAATAATGTAAGCTCGCTAATTAGAAAATCGACAACTCCTTTAAATAGTTATGATCTGGTAACAAATGAAAAAAAATTGAAGATTACTTACATACGAACATTGCAAGTTAAATAAAAACTTGTAATAATAGAAAAGAAAACCAAGATAAATTTATCATTAGGGGTTGTTTTATTTAGAAAGTAGTATATCTAATGAACTTAATATGTTCAGATTCGCAAAGCGAATGTTGTCATTGTAACGCAATCAATAAATGCTTATAATACGTAAATGCAAATCTAAGTAAGTGAAACCGTAATATTTACTAAATAATATGTGCGAATAGCTTCCCGTCCGTGGCTTTCCCGCGTGTTGACGTAGAACGTGTTCTGTATCTTTTATATTGAATAATCTTGCTGTCAACTCCAATTTCGTTCCCGCTTTCAAATCTGGTCGCGATACTATTTCTGATTTCTTCACGCTCCTGATTCTAATTCCGTTCGCACACTTGATTACGATTTCGGTCCCGGACCCAGATCTCGATTCTATTCATCGTTCTGTTTTCAGTACCCATACTGCTGTCAGTCACATTTAGGATTTGTACAATGCCGGGGCAGATGCTAGTATCATAATAAAATATACGCTATATAACCTATATAACTCGGGGACCACGTAATTTTTCAACAATAAAAGAACTAATAGAGTCTGCGCAGAAATTCAATTCAATATACAAATAAATCGCAGACGAAGTCGAGAACAAATGCTAAAATAAATTGCATGCAAACTATTTCCATGAAAAAGCAATTTTCATGGTGATAAGTCAAACAGTGTTGATTTAGAGATCATATATACACATACTAGCTTTTGACCGCGGCTCCGTCGACATAGACAAATTTATTTTTTGGATACGATTTGTATAAAATTCATTCTTAGTTAGCATTTGCGTCCCAAAAAGAGTAACTATGCCATAGTCAAAGTCAATCAGACCTGTAGTTTCGAAAACCTCATAAAATGATGAAATTTTTTTGATAGGATTTGCGTAAAATCCGTTTTTAGTGCACGTCTAGGTGCCGAAAAGATAACTATGGCGAATTTCAAGTCTGCCGGACCTATAGTTTCAGAGATCTCGTGATGAGTCAGTCAGTCAGTCAGTCAGTGGTATTACGCTCATATATGTATAGGATAATGCGTATATAAATTACACATACATATAATGTATATAAAATGCATTACGTGTGTATGTAAATATGCCAAATATCTATTTTCATATATTAACTAATATACCAGAGAGTACGTCAAACAATACTCGACCTAAAAGTCAGACTTTCGCTACTGTGACTTCTTCCAGATATTTTTTTACTTTTTTTTAAAACATCGATACTTATCCATATTGACTTACATAAATCTCTCTTTCCCTTACCCCATAGAAATACATCATCATCGACCTCGACAAACTAAGCCCATTTAGACAACAACTGGTACGAAATTGAATTACAATATTCCGTGTGGACCAAATAAGAGTTTGATACCGTAATAAATTAATGTTTTCAGTTGTTTGTAAATGAGATTTCTTTTCCATATTAATTGAATTGTTACTCTTGTTTTCGAGGGATAGATATTAGAAATTATATAGAAATTCGTAATTAAATATTAGACAAAAGTTCCAGATGTTTGCAAAGAGAAAAAACGATCAATTCCTGTAATTGTACTTTTGTCGGTACAACAAATAAAATTTTTATATCATATACAAGCTCGTGAAGCATCGGTAGGAACACATTATGTTTTTATTTGTTTCATTACGAGCACAGACCGTCTATCCACGCGTAAAAGCTGCACACATACGTCAGCCAATGCCAAATTTTATGACTGGACCACAGTATAGCTGTGCCGTACCGAAGTGATATTCTCTATGTACAACTTAATATTATATATTGTGTTTTGGTTCACATATTATTATAACTTATACAAGCCATATCTGTTGTGAGCATAGGACCAAATACCTGTAGGTATTTTAACTATTACTACTGATATGAGAATAAAAATACGCATTTTTTATATTCTCATGAAACTCTATACACTGTATCACTGAGTAACTCCACAATCATAAAGATGTGAAATAATGTGAAATATTATTTCGCATCTTTATGATTTACATATGATCACATCTTTATGATCCATATGTAAAATATTCCGGAACAAAATGTCGAGTATTTTAATGCTGTGCCCAATAGTTGCATAAAAACATCTGTTAATCCACTTAGTCTTTATTATCATTATTTTCATGTACTCTTTATATGAAGCAGTTCAAAAATTTTCAAACGGTAATAACAATATCTGTGATACCTCAACAAATTGAAAAGGCCTTTTAATTATTAAAACGTCTAACATCCATACTTGTATCATAAATAAGAAAGTGACCCGAATCACAGAACCATCTAAGATGAAAATTAATAATCTCATAAAAATATTTCGGAAGGGCATCTAGCTATTAACCTTCCTCTGTTTTTTTCGAGTCATTTTGACCCAAAACCGAAATTAAAATTGTCATATAAATCGTGATAATTAATTCAATGATTTAAGATTTCGTGACAATTATTAATTACTTATTTATTAGAAATTATTAGGAGCAAAATAAATATTATCTCTCATTGTAATATAGCATTAAGTTTTTTCTATTGTAGGGTCCTCGGGTCAATAATCCCGTGTATGCAAACAACAATTTATTACGCGTTACTAAGAATACACTAATAATTCGTATTTGTAACTAATAAAATCACAGCGTGTTACTGACTGAAGTTTTAGAAATATTGTTAACATTTATTATATTATGCGGGTAGAATTACATTTTCTATGTGTGATAGCAAGTACGCTTTGCTTTATTAGTTACTTGGAGTATACCGTGTTCTATTGTTCTTTGAAATGGTTAATAATTTGTCTGATTTCTCAAATTATAAACTATGACGTCAGTTCCGATGATGAAATAGTAAGCGAACTTGAGGATAATTTGGACGAAACCGCTGCCGACAACATTCAACCTGATTTGGACAGTGGAAGTAGTAGCGACGAAGCAAAGAGCGATGGATCAGCCTCTTTCGAAATATGTTAAAGGTGACAATGCAATGAAAACCAGATGTGCTCAAAAAATGGTAAATTTCTGTGGACCCCGTTTGAACAAAGAGAAAGATTGGACAGTGTAAATGTAATAAAACTTGACATCAGGTATTACCAGATATGCTTCTAATCATACAGACACATTTAGAAATGCTTTTGATTTATTTGTAAACAAATGTATGAAAACAATTATTTCGAACAAAACAAACATAGAAGTAACTTCACGGTTTGGAAATGAATCGAGTCATTCATCGAATTCGAATTGAATCAAAATCGAGTCGGATGCATATTTAGGTCTTATATTTGCTGGAGTTTTCAAATATAACGATGAAAGTTTAGATAACTTAAGGTCTGAAGTTTATGGAAGACGTAAATTCCTAGCAACTATATCATTGAAGAGGTTCAAGAAAAATTCTGCTATTTTGAGGTTTGATAAACGTTCAGATCGGGAAGCAAGAAAACAGAGTGATAAATTAGCAGCTGTAAGAGATACATGGGATAAATAAGTCTCATTGTGCCTATATTTTATAACCCAAATACAAATATTATGATTGATGACCAATTATTATTCGTTCGGAGGCCGATGTTCTTTTCGACAATATTATTTACTTTTGGAAAAAATTGATATAGAATTGATAAATAATCACATAGAGCACAGTAGTCTGGTCGAGAAGTGAGTTTTCTGCGAAAAATAGTTAAAACAGTCTTAAAAACATGGGGTTTGGTGCATTGGATTCGGAATTCAATCCTGAAGAATGGGAATTTTGGAATTTATCCGCCAATAAAAATTCCAATTGTTATAAACAAAAAACGAAAAGTCAAAAGGTAGTGTCCGTTTTGCAGCTATAACTCAAAAATATTAAAGTTAGCTCAAATTTGAAAAAAGTTCCTAAAAGAGGAGAAAATTTTAGTAAAATAACTCCCGACTCCGGAGTTGTAGCTCTATTATTTATAATTTTAATTTTACGCTGAAAATTGGGTTCCGCACGGCCGTTTCAGTCGCGCCGCCAAACAAGCGTGCATTATAAAATAATTTTTTCAATATTCAATATTAATTTAAAATTTGGAAAAATTATAGTGTCTTCTAGAAACTTGAAAGAATACGATCCCGTTGGAAAAAAATGTTTAACTCTATTTTTCTTAAAGTTATCTAATAGTTAATTAAGTAATTTTTCATGGACTTTAGTTTTATTAAATCTCATATAAAAGTTTAAATAATGCACCTATAATTTTTTTTCTTTTTGGAGCTCTTCTTATATACATAATAAACAAGACTCCGTTATAAAATTTATAAAGTTTTTATTTGTTTATTATGATTTTTTAAGTAAACAAAAATGAAAATGGGTAAAGTTATTAAAATTTTTTACTAAAATTTGATTGTAGTTGCTTCTGTATTTATATATCGTGTTTAATAGTTTTGCTAAAAAATTTTTTGCGCCATTTGTTTATAAATTTTTTATAAACAAATAGACAAGTTTAATATTTATCGAAAATTTTTTTTGGCCATTTTATTGTCTTCGTAAAATGATGATTTTAAAAAAATTTTTCTTAAAAACAATTTTTAATTGTTTATAATCGTTTTTTTCATTTATCAATCCTTTAAATTATTTATTTTTTTTAAATTCATCATTTTCTATTCTTAATATAATTATAAAAAAAATTTTTTATTTCAATTTTCATTGTTTATCAAATAAACAATTTGTTATAAACAAATTCTGATTTTCCTTATATTTTTTTGCCGTAACTTTAATAAATTATAAATACAGTCATGTGCATCAAAGTGGTCAAAAAATTTTCTCTATTTGTTTTGCATTTTAAATAATTTTTCAAATCAAACTCGAACCGTCCTCTGTTTTGTCAACTTTTAAATTGTTATAACTTCTAAACTATTGGTGATACGGTCTTTGACATTCAAGTCGATCTTTTAGACAATTTATAGATACAGAGGAGATAAAAATTGATTAGATATATCAATAAATTGTCTAAAAGATCGACTTGAATGTCAAAGACCGTATCACCAATAGTTTAGAAGTTATAACAATTTAAAAGTTGACAAAACAGAGGACGGTTTCGAGTTTGATTTGAAATTATTTAAAATGCAAAAACAATAGAAAAAATTTTTTGACCACTTTGATGCACATGACTGTATTTATAATTTATTAAAGTTACGGCAAAAAATATAAGGAAAATCAGAATTTGTTTATAACAAATTGTTTATTTGATAAACAATGAAAATTGAAATAAAATTTTATAATTATATTAAGAATGATGAAATTAAAAAAATTCTTAATAAATAATTTAAAGGATTGATAAATGAAAAACGATTATAAACAATTAAAATTGTTTTTAAGAAAAATTTTTTAAAATCATCATTTACAAGACAATAAAATAAAAAAAATTTTCGATAAATATTAAACTTGTCTATTTTATAAAAAATTTATAAACAAATGGCAAAATACAAAACTATTAACACAATATATAAATACAGAAACAACTACAATCAAATTAGTAAAAAAATTTTTAATAACTTACCCGGATTTTTTTTTGTTTACTTAAAAATCATAATAAACAAATAAAAACTTTTATAAATTTTATAACGGAGTCTTGTTTATTATGTATATAAGAAGAGCTACCAAAGAAAAAATTTATAGGTGCATTATTTAAACTTTTATATGAGATTTAATAAAAACTAAAGCTTGAAATTAACTATTAGATAACTTTAAGAAAAATAGAGTTAAACCTTTTTTCTAACGGGATCGTATTCTTTCAAGTTTCTAGAAGACACTATAATTTTCCAAATTTTTAATTAATATTGAATATTGAAAAAATTATTTTATAATGCACGCTTCGTTTGGCGGCGCGCGGCGTGCAAATGGAACCAATTTTCAGCGTAAAATTAAAATATAAATAATAGAGCTCAGGAGTTATTTTAAAAATTTTCTCTTTTGGGTGACTAACAATATTTTTGAGTTATAGTTGCAAAACGGACACTTTTTGACTTTTCGTTTTTGTTTATAACAATTGGGTTTTATTGGCGGATAAATTCAAAATTCCCATTCTTCAGGATTGTTCAATCCATATTTTAACTGTTTAACTAGCCTGAAAACTCTTCTGACCAGAAAAACTCTTCCTTGGAATGCAACACAGAATTAGTGCAACAGGTGCAATCAGGTGTAGTATGTCTGTTTCTCGGGATTCTAATAAAAAAAACAAGATGTAGTGTATGTCCATCTTCGAAAAATGTAAAACCTTCAAAAATATGTAAGAAATGCAAAAATTATATATGATCGAGACATTGTGAAATTTTGTGCTTGTCGTGTTGCCAAGAAAATGTTGCCAAGAATATTTTTTTTATTATTTCTGTATTTTTATTAAATAAATAATCATTATAAATAATTAGATTTGGTATATAATTAAAAGTATTTACCCAATACAAATAGAATCGGATCAATACGACCCGAGACTTCAAGTGTATATAGTATTTGAGGACCCGAGGAAGGTTTCCTTATTTGTCAAAAAAAAAATATGTCTAAGTGGCGTAGATAAAAAGGAAAAAATATTTTATAGTACAATCATACAATCAAGCTGATAACATTTCTAGGATGTGATAAATATACGGTCGGAGAAAAAGTTTTTCCATATCTTGTTAATTCAAGATAATGTTTCATCATTTTTTTTTGACATTAAATTATAATGAATAAATGGCATTTTGTTCAACAACTTGTTGTCTTCTGTAGGTAGTGACATAATTCCATTGACGTAGAAATTTTGGGACTTCTGATCAAAAAACTGCGACAAGTAATTTTGACAGTCCTCTCTTGACGTTCACCTAACACTCTAAAGAATTCTGAAGAGACCGAAACAGGTGAAAATCTGAGGGTGCAAGGTCAGGGCTATATGGAAAATGCATTAACACTTCCCAAGCAAACTCTTTTAATATTTGCCGAGTGACTTAAAACGTGTGTGGTCTGGCGTTATCATGGTGAAAAACAATACCGTCTCTGATGATTAATACCGACCGTTTTTTATTTTCTACTTCTTGCTTGCGTCTCACCAACTCTTGTCAGTAGAACTCTAAATTAATGATTTTGACCGGCGGTAATAGCTCATAATGAATAATGCCCTTCTAATCCCACCACACACATAGTATCAACTTATTGCGAGTTAATCCGGGTTTCGCTGTAGTCTGTGGAGCTTGCTTATCTTTTGACCATCATCTTTTTCGCACGTTCTCGTCGTAGGCAATCCATTTTTCATCGCCAGTGATCAATCTATTCAAAAACGGTTCGGTTTGAATATGTTTCAATAGAAAATCGCAAATGAGTACACGATTCATTAGATTTCTTTCAGTGAGCTCGTGTGGGTCCCAAGTATCAAGTTGTTTTATATATCTAGCTTTTTTCAAATAGATCAAAACTATTTTGTGGTCAATCCCCAGTTCTTCAGGTAAGTAGTAAGAATTAAAACGCCGATCTTGCTCTATTTTTTCCAAAATGGCATCGACTTTATCCGTAATATGTTGAACAGAACGAGGTTCATCTTTGACATCAAAACTACCGAACTGAAAACGCTTAAACCGGTTTTGTGTTACTCTTACCGACACTACATTAAGTCCATAAAAGTCACAATTTTTTTTCACGGCTTGTGTCGCATTTCTCACATTTTTGTAATAAACTTCAAAATGTATTGAATTTCTACGATAGATTCACACATTTTCGTGGACAGAAAAACAATAGAAAAATGACGGGTCACCGTTTTTGCTTTTTTTTTTTTAAATGTCATCTAGTTTATGATATCAAAACTAGCCAGATACAAACAGCACTACCAAAGAGAACTGAACTACTACACCCATTGTAAAAGTTCTTTCACAAATAGAAACATACGCTATACGAGCTGTGTCGGGGACTGGAATTAAGAACGGGACCCGGATGGAAGCAGTGAACCAGGGCCAGAACTGAAAGCAGGAACCTTATGGAGATGGACAGCGAGATCGTCGAATGGACAAGAAGATAAAGGGACACGCGAACGGAGAGCTGCTAATAAAGTACTTTATATCAAAATTAATAATTGGGACGACGTCAATAGGAAGATGGACTTTGTTACTAATGTCAGAAAGTGAACAAAAACCTATTTGGTTGTCCCGCACAAATGATTCGTACGGCTCAACTAGTTGTTTCTTATTATTTTAATTTACTTACAATCCAGAAGATATACTACTTACATGTCGAAGAAATAAGTTTAACCTTTCTTTTTAATCAGATTGACTTTCATGGTTCCAGTTGAAAAACAAAATTGTTTTTGTCGAACGAAAATGTCAATAGGTATGCCAATGATAACCTTTCAACTTTGGATAAAACCCGCCTTAATAAAGTTATCAATAATGTTCCTAAGTAAAGAACTGTCCATACTGAAATCATTGAAGAATTAAAGAATATCTAAGGTAAATATCTAATAAGCAACATAAAGAGAAATGAGATTTTCTCAAAATATAATTACATGTCATTTTTTTCGTGTAATACTCATCGCCCTTTACCGTGTAGTGCAAATATTGCAGCCGATGTACTTCTGTAACTCATTTATATCATTAAAGTAATTTAATTTATTTGTGTGTTGCATATAAGAAAAAGAAAATTGTTTGTAAAAGTATATTTCAGCAATTTTAATTTAAAATGGAAAACCGGCTAAGTGGGATTGAGAGTCGCACACCACTTATTCAATACAATGACCAATTAATATATAATATGCAAATTTTAATGTAAAAGTTATGACACAGTATTTAACAAATTAAGATCAACAAAAATGCTTTCTTCTTAAAAACCACTTCTAAAGTTATATTTTTATAGATCCGGCAATGTATTAAATAACGAAATTATTTAATACATTGCCATTATTTTTTATTGCAAATTATTCGGTTTAAACATTTACGGTGTCGAATTACAGTGCCATATTTTTTTCATCTTTTTCTAAAAACGCAAGTTTTTCTCATCGCAAGTACTGGTCATAAAAGCCATCAGTTTTTATCTGACACTTTGTGTCATCGGTCAATCGGTTCTCGAAATTAAGACAAATAAATAAATTTTTAAGATTGTAAAGTTTTTTTTTTATTCACATTTTATTTTCCGTTTGTAAATTCGACACCCTAAAATATTTTTATGTTTGTCCATTTAACGACCTTAAGTGATTTAAATGAAAAAGTGCAAATTATAGAGTTTAAGCTCTTGATGTCTGTGAATAAGTAGACCCGGAATCAACATGGACTACTTTTACCTTAGAAAAATACGAGGAAATGTTTATCATGATTAATCTCAAACAATACATAACAGGTTTCAAAAACATTTTCACTCTTCTATATAATACCTACCAATTTCCTTTGTAGTATGGGCTACTATTCTTAGCGAAAATAATTCCTTCCTCTAAATTTAAGCGACGGAGCTTCACTACACCAAAAATATAATTAATTGGACCAATAACTGTCAGCTTTTGTTTTCGACTTCACCAACGTGATCATATAATAATTTTTCTTGATTTTTTTATGCCTATTGGTTATTTCTAACAGCAATGTCCAAGCGAGGTCGGAGAATCGGCACTAGGACCGGGGTCGGAATGGATCGACCGGGATCGAGACACAGCGAGAAACAGGGCCCGGCATCGACGGCGGAATCGGCACAGATGTGGGAAACGACAGCGACAGCGAGCGATGTAAAAGATAGGTCGGAGCATTATTCCAAACGGTATGGTTATAATCCATATAAAATGATGATAATTTGAATTAAATTTTGATTCATTCGGTATTAAACCGACAGGCGATAGCTAGTCGCTTATAATTATCTGGATTTACACATTTTCATTTTGGGCACACGCGTCAAATTCGCCTATATATAATTATTGTATCACATTCCAACAGAATATAGGGAATACGTTGCTTGCTTTCTCCATTACCAGTAATAAAATCAGATTTACCCATATTCATTTATTGCATATCAATTAACACAAAAAATAATAAGATTCCAACGAAACTCTCTAGACTATCGCCAAATTTAATATTCTCTCCCAACACGAATTCCGATTATTACACGTAACACGATTTGAGTATTAGCACACGGCACACGGTAGACCTCAGTTCTTCCGGGGACGACGGAAATAACAGAGGAACTAATAACCCGACACCAGAGCCAATAACGTTTTTGCTCCGGCTAAACGGAACACGATTGCGCTCCGGCAGCCGATTACCAAGCCCTGAATCGCACGGCATCGCCTTCGAAATGAGTTTGTTGACACCGATAACATTATGCAGTATTATTTTGACTCGAACCTCACGAAGGTCGACGTACCGCAAAACGTACCGATGGAATTGTGCACAGAAACGAAAATAACGGATCGTAACCGAATTCCTTTGATCCAAAAAGAAAAAAAAAAACAAAATGAGAAAAAAATCTTCATAAAAAAATATAACATTATCTATGCGTGAAGAAAAAAATTCAACTTCGTTTCAGAACATTTATTTTGTATGTGAAAAAAAATAACCGAAATGTAAAATTAACGCCGCTTCTGTCGTGTTATTAGCAGTGTTTTGATAAGTGCAGAAAAATATTGTGAGAATTGATAAACTTCCAGACCGAAACTTGGCAAGTTTCGAGGTTCCCGACATTGTTCGATTTTGGATTAAATTTTTTTAAGAAAATTCAAAGATATTTTACTGCAACTATTTACTTATAAAACACGAAAAATCTTTTTCCGTGACCTATCATTTAATTTCGAAGAGCTTATGATTTTTAAACAAGTCATTGGACTAGGGCCTCTCGACGAACTTAATTTTAGAGGTCACTTTTTGTTCATTCACACTCACTTATTCACTTTCAATAAAAAGGCCACCTTCAAAATCACTTGCCACTCTCATGGCTTCATTTCAACTGTTTTTCATCCTAAAAGTTGCATTTGAGTTATGAGACGGTCAATCCGAATTTCATCACTAAACGTGACCTTTGAATAATTACAACGATTATAATCAATTGTTATTGACATAAATATGCCTTTCAACTATTTAACCAAAGATTTAAACAAATGTTATAGTGATTTACAAGTGCCTAATTTATTCGATGACATTCCTATACCTACCTATATTAAACAGAGACAAAATTAAAAATACTTGTAGATTTTTAACTGAAATTATAGTTGTGTACTTATATATATAAATTGTAATAATTATCAGATTATCACTGAAAAAATTGTTATATATACCAATATTATCAAATCAAAAATATCTTTATATCGTAGGTCATAAAATTACACTCGAATAAGTAATTAACGTATTCTTTTCGACGTTATTACCACCCATTCCAAATGCTGATTCACTTTGAGAAGAATGGGCAAGGAATATGAGGATTGCTCTTTTTTTGCTCATCGATACAAAGTATTGAATATTTAACAAATTAGTACACTACTTAGAAATAACAGTTCAATCCGATAGGGTTTTCCATTAAAATGTTCAGACATGGTATAATTGCCCTTGCCATATAACTTCTGTTCAGAAAAATGTTTAAATTCATAAAATGGCAAATTTTGAATGTCAGCTGAGATCTTATTATAAAAGCGCATACTTTAAATTGTTGGCTAACTTTGCTTAGTCGGGTTTTATGAACGGCTAGATCGTTATTACGTCGAGTGTTAATGTTATGGATGTCGCTCATTTTTTAAAACGATTCTATATTTCTCTTGAAATATACCAGGTTTTCGTATGTGTATTGTGACATTACAGTTGGAAATATTAATTTTTAAAATTCTGAGATTTACTTTTGGACTCAAATTATAAATAGCAAGGGCAGTCCTAATCTGCAATACAAAAATTGTATTAATATCAGCTGCATTATCCCATAATAAAATTAATAATATACTATGATAATAATACAGTCAACAATGCATCTAGCCTTCGCAGGTGACCGACGAGACGGCGGTCGCGTGAGGCGCCGGTGTCGCCACGCACGTGAAATGGAACGTCCACTTTTATAAGGAAGTAATGGGTAGGCGGCCCTTAAGCCTATACAGAACTTTTAAATAATGAAAGATTAGATAACCTATTTATAATATTACTTTGATGACTTTAATGCTAGAAAGTTATTATATAAAATATTTCTCGTTTTATATATGCAGCTTGAGAAGTCTTATTTGAGAGTACTAAAATCGATAATTATGTATGACGGTGAAATATTCAAATTCAAAATATCCTTATTTTATTTTATATAAAAAAATAATGTGTATAAAGACATATATATATATATGTTATCATTAAATTAAATTAACCGATCACCATAAAAATGGAACGACAAATTAAAAAAGTCAACAAAAAATACTTGGCTGAAATCAATACAAAAATTTGCTCTATGTGTTTATACTTTCAACTCTCGATGTAGTAAAACTAATAAAAGAAGTTCTAAGAGAAATAGTGAACTAAATAAATAGAAAAGGCCCTTTCAAACGTTCGGCGACTGCATCGGTTTAGTTAAAAAGGGACAGTCGACGAACGTGATGAGCTGTCGTGTTGAGCTATTAGGTTTTTAACTCTAAATTTAGTTAAGTTTCGCCAGACCTTAATTATTTTATTCATCCAATATTATATATAACATTTCAAATGCGCCTACTACGTTTCGCAACGATTTCGCAGAAAATGTGAGGTATACTCAGTTCATCGCAGTATAAACAGTATACAATGAAGTAAGCGAATGTAAATAAAAATATGTTCGAAGTTTGCCAGCTAAACTATGTAAATTTGTTCTCTAGATCACCAAATATAAATCACATTTTTCAAAGAAAATAAAAACATCTCTGAAGTTTACTTTTTTGCTTAATTCCCCGGCCCAACATATTTTTTTACTCGACTGCGCAAAGCGAAGAAAGATAATGTTTTATCATCCTATAGTATATAACGTATATATATAACGTCTGTTCCTTTGTGACGATCTAGAAACCAAACGCGTGGGCCGATTTTGATGATTTTTACGTCAATAGATTTGTCTTAATCTTGTGTCACTAAAGATATGACTGTAATTAAAATTCTATATGGCGACAGACGACAACCGTAAAAAAAAAATCGACTAACCATGCCAAGTGGAGGATCATTGAATAGGTTTTTAAAAATCAGCTTTAAGTTTTTCTAATAATTTTTCATTTCGAATTTAAGATCAAGACAAATGAAAGTTGTTTAGTAACCATTTTAATTTATATTTTGAAAACTTATAAAAAATCTGTGATAAAATTCTTAGACGTATAATAGGTCTTATTAATGTGAAAAATAATTATTATAAAGCCAGCTGTAACATATAAAACAGCAGTAAAGACGGAAAAAAAACACATACCAATATAGTGATCTATCATTGAATAAGTCATTCAAAATTAAGTTAACGTTTTCTAGAGAATTTTACGTCAACAGCCTCTATTCAAGCATTACACAAATTAAATGTATTATTTTTCCCTCCCCTAAGCGTAAAGTAGCAAGAATTTTATTTTTCTACGCTATCCCATGACGTAGGGTATCGTCGGATAGTTCATTCGAAACCATTGCGGGTCAGTGAAAACGATTTCTCGATTTAAGGATCCGTTTTCAAAATATTAAGCTTTAAAGTGCTAATTTTTATTAAGAGCCAAGTGTCCTTCCCTATCATATAAATGATTGTTCTTGGATATGCGATAAACCTCACGGGAGTAATACATGAAACGAAATAAAATGGAAAACTATCACGGATAAGTGAGCTTTACATATTAACGAGTAACGTATAAAATGCCAAGTGCATTTTATACGTATGTATATATCATACTTTCCGCCACAATTTACAATTTTGTCAGATATTATTAAAAATTTCCGTTAATTTAATTTTAAAAAATCCCTCAGTGCAGGTCCGTACTCAAAATTGATACTCATTTTCCAAAATTACTAAAATGATGTGAATCTACTAATTTGATTATTTTTTACATCTCTTCAAACATTTCTGACCTATCATACTATATTTAAAGAGTAGTGCCTGTGACCTCCGACCCGCGACTAATAGTTTACTCCGTAAAACGATTTTCTTGAAAAGTGTATATAAAATAGACAAAGAGGATAAATAACCACATTCCTATAATATTGAAAGCGTAGTCGAAAGCGTAATCATATTTATTTATATTGATTTGATAAAATGTATTATTAAATGAATCTATTGACACGACAAAATTTTCAAACGTCAAAACTCTACATCAAATAATTGGTAACAGCGGTAGTATAACATCATGTACATCGCAAACTTAACGTATCTAAAAATCAAACATTGTTGAAAAAAATTGTTTTTTTTTAATTCTATTTGAAATAAGAAATTATGATTTTTAGAAAAAAACCGATTTCTTAATTAATAATTTAAAGGCCAGATAAATAAAAAAGCGGTTATTAACAATTAAAAAATTTTTTTAATTTTTTCTAAAAATCATTATTTCACTTTGACAATATAATGGCAAAAAAATTTTTTTTTTTAATATTAAATTTGCCTATTTGTTTATAAAAAATTTTTAAACAAATGATGTAAAAAATTTTTCAACAAAGCAATGAAATGTAAAAATCGATACAAAAATAGTGAAAATCAAAGATTTCGTAAAAATTTTTAACTACATTTCCGCATTTTCATTTTTTGTTAACTTAGAAAAATCATTATAAACAAATAAAAAAACTTTAATAAATTTTTATACCAGAATCTTGTTTATTGAGTATATCAGAGTAAGCTCCAAGAGGGAAAAGATTTTTAGCTACATTATTTAAACGTTTATGATAGATTTTATGTTATCTTAAGTTCATGAAAAATTACTTAATTAACAATTGGATAACTTAAACAAAAATCAAGTTAAAAATATTTTGTAAACTGGATTGTATTCCTAAATGATACTATAATTTATTCAAATTTCTATATTGATAATAAATATTATAAAAAAATTATATTCTGACACTTAGTTTGTTTGGCGGCGACGTTACAACGTTGAAACTGCCGCGCGGAACGCTATTTTCAGCGTTAAATTAAAATTATAAATAATGGAGCTACAATTTCGGGAGTCGAGACATTTTTTATGAAATTTTCTCCTCTTTCAGAATCTTTTTTCAAAATGGAGCTTTTTTTAATATTTTGGAAGTTATTGTTAAAAAACGGAGACCACTTTTTTCTCTCTTCGTTTTTTGTTAGTAACAATTGCAATATTTTATAGCAAAAAAAATCCAAAATTCCCCTTTTTCAGAATAAAATTCTGAATCCAAAAAACCAAACCCCATATTTTTTAAATTGTGCTAACTATTTTTTGTAGAAAACTCACTTCTCGACCAGACTAAGATCAGGATCCCATTAGTAAACAAGGCCCCATTCACTCTCCTTTCAATATCCCTAGTATGTTTACTATCGTTTGTAAAACTACACAAGTATAAAAACTCTTTGATTTGTTCAACCCTCTCACCCTCTATATATACATATACTACTTTTTGCCCGCGGTTCCGCCCACGTACATTTTTTTTAGATAGGTTTCGGTTAAAATCCGTTCTTAGTGAGTGTCTACGTTCCGAAAAGAGTTACTATTCCAAATTTCAAGTCAATCGGACTTATTGTTTCAGAGATTTATATATACTAGATAATAATTTACAAATTTCGACTCAGGTTTTTACAGGTTTATTCAATGGAGTTTAAAATTATTTAAATTGTAGTACTCATTCACTGATACAAAACAAACAAAGGATACCGATTTAATCGCAAATATTGTTGATTGAAACGTGGGACGACAGTGAAAGGCAACCACTTATAGTTATATTGCGATATTTTGTAGATTCCCAAGTAGTCCACCGATTCATAAAATACATGGATGTCACTCTGGATCGCACAACTATTTCACTGAGTTGAGCACTTTTGCGTGTCCTCGAAGAATATGATTTTCTATCCAAAATAATAGCTCAAAAATATGACGGCGCGGAAGTTATGTCTTCTGAGCAAAACGGAGTCCAAGATAAAATTAAATAAAGTTGTCTTTTAGCCTTTTTTGTTTGGTGTTCTGTTCATATTTTAAATCTGATATTTCTAAATCTTGTCAACGCATCAGCAAAGCTAAGGGATTTTTCAATATTATGAAAAACATATCAATTTTTTATCACAGTAGCATAAAGATTAGTTTATTACGGCCAATTTACCAAAATACCGCGCGTCGCCGATACACATTGGTCTTAGAATTCGTGTATCGTAAATGTAACTTCTAAAGAAATTTTAAACATGATTGGTTTTTTCAAGAAAATATAGGGTCACGGGAAGAGTTTGTTTTGTATTTCATATACAAATTCTAGATAATTTTTACCATATTTTATTTACATTTAATTATAATGTATATGTTTATGTGAATTTATATATATGTAAAGAAATTATATTTCTTCGTGCCTCTTTTGACTATCCGTACTCAATGTACTGGCAGCTTAGAAGAGACATCTACGATAGTCCACTTGTCTAGGAGCGACAAATGTCAATGCTTTTCAAGTTGGAGAGTACTTGAGTGAAAGCTACAATATATAAAATTAACATGTGCAGGGAATCAACAAAGTAATGAAATTGTTTTAAATGTTGTTTCTTTGTCTTTACAGGTATGATATTAACACTATAGTGTAATTGTATAGTGTAATACATAGCGAACTGTACATAGCAATTGTACATAAAAATGTGAACAAACTTATGTTAAAATAAAACTTTGTCTTTACAGAGCAACAAATTCATTTAATTTGCTGATTCCTAAAAAAAATGCGGACAAATTCGACTAACATATATATATATATATATATATATATATATATATATATATACTATTTTGTTCTACTTGTTGCCATTTTGGAAGTAGTGACATAATCCCATTGCTGTAGGAATTTTGGGATTTCTGATCAAAATCAAATGTGACAAGCAGTATTTGATAGTCTTCTCTTGATGTTAACTTAACACTACCTAAAGAATTCTAAAGAGACCGAAACAAAGTCAGGACTATATGATGACATTAACACTTCCAACTTGGCTAAAGGTGTGTCTGGTCTGACATTATCACATTAAAAAATCACGCCCTTTCTCTTGATCAATTCTAGCTATTTTTTCTCCACTTCTTGCTTAAGTAACAACAGCTGTTGCGAGTAGATCAAAAATAATGGTTGTGCCAGGTGGTAAAAGTTCATAATGATCCTACCATACACATAGCATTAACTTATTGTGAGTTGACCCAGGTTTTGCAATAATCTGAGGAGCATTTTGACCGTGATCTTTTCTGCACATTCTTCTCAGAGGTAATCCATTATCTAGTTACAAATTGTTTTATCGTCAATCCCCAACTCTTCAGCTATATTGTAAGAACTAATATGCCGATCTAGCTTACCTTTTCCAAAAGGCATCGACTTTATCTGCAACAGGTCGACCAGAGGGAGGTTCATCTTTGACATCAAAATTATTAAACTGAAAATGCTTCTAGTAGTTTTGTACTACTCTTACCGACATTGCATTAACGTTACCAATTTTTTTTGTAGCTTGTGTCGCATTTTCTTTTGTAATAAAACTTAAAAGTGTGTTGATTTTCTATGTTAAATCCATTCATTTTGATGAACAGAAAATCAATAGAAAAATGGCAGCACACCATTTTTCCTTTTTATTTTTTTTAATGTCATCTATTTAATGATATCAAAAATAGCCAGATACAAACGGCACAACCAAAAAGATTTTATTTTAATTTATAAAATACGAAAAAACTTTCATTCCGATCTAATAATTGAGAATGTCTACAAATGGGATGATGATACATTAACTCAAGCCACATTATTCTTGCATAGCTTAAAAGAATTTGATTTTACCTTGCTTTTAGATGTTCTTCATATTTCACAGAACTAGTTATTCTTTACGAAACATTACAGAAAAAAACTTCTGTTGTAGGTTACTGAGTGCAGAAGATTCAAGAGTTTAAAATATTCTTTCAGAATTTCACATCAAAATTTTTGGACATTTATAATAATACTGTAAGCCCTTGTGACCAGCCAAAAGAAAACAAAATGTAGACAACATCAACAATCATTACAAGCATATATTTATTGAAATATTGAAAAAGAACTGTTGACTTATTTAAAACGTTCTGCAATCTTTTAAAATTACGTTTTGAGAATTATTTAAAAAACTCAGGCGGGTAGATTGAATGTATAAATAATATATTATTAGTTTTAAAGAAACATTTGCAGTCACAATTTCCATAACATTATTATATATTTTACGTAGTTAGGCACAAAAATGATAGCAGGGTGATAATAAAGGCCTTTAAATGGCCACTTTGGTTACCCAGTAGCTGATTAGATTGTCCAACATTTCATGAATAATTCCATCAATTACTTGGATATCTAGTGTGGTCAAAGAAGGCTCTACGACAATGATGACTGGCGATAGCACGCGACTTTATTTTGTAAGTTTTTTTTATAATATAAGAAATATCTGAAGCGTATACAGGATTTAACTGTTTCATGCCTTCCTTTACTCAAATTCCTATGACTGCCACTACCACATAGTAATTGGATAATAAAGTAACGCTTTATTTACGCTTTATTGTAACACTACAATAATAATTCAAATAAATAAGTACTTTTAATAGAAAACTTAAAGTTTCACATTATTTCTAATATTATCTTCACATATCCCACATATAAGGCAAATTTGAATCAAGTCTATTTGAATTAATACTCTAACCTTTGAATGATTCCAGCTGTCATTTCAGAAGAATTGTTGCAAGGAGATCATTTTATTCCGTTCTGTTTTTTTCTCAATATAAAACTAATTTACCTGCTTTATTTGTTGCCAAATTAACATTTAAATTTTATATTTCCTTTACTGGCACATTACACAATTTTTTCTAAAATATATTAATACACAAATGCAAATAATTTAAATTTTATTATATAGAAATTTATAATCTTACAAAATTTTTTTTTTGAAAAATGTTTGAAATCATGAGTAAATGAGTTTAAAATTTTTAAATCACCCTATGAGACATTGAAATTATGTGTTAGAATAGTTGATTTCATATATTAGAATGAATTAGAACATATTCCCTTATGAAATTTTATATTACATTTAAAATAAAACCATTTATAATTTCTTATATATATTTTATACACAAAACATATTTTATTAAGAACCAAAAAATAAATACTACAACATTGAATTAAACTGCTGCAAAAGTCTGTCAGACATTACAGTAATATGTTCCATTACTAAATCTTTTTTTAAACAATAACTTACAGTAAATCAGCAAATCATTACGAGTATGGAAATGGAAACTCCTCTAGATTTTTAATAAAATACTTAACATTGAAGGTCTTGGCTTTTTTAATTGGAAATAAACTACCTTTTACTTATAATAACTGTAATTAAAAATAATTATTTTCTTAACTATTTGTAGTTAATTTAAATAAGTTATATTATTAAAAACGGTAGTAGAGCAAAGAAATTAAATTGAATGTCACACCTAAAACAGTATTAAGAAACTAAGTGCTATAAAATTGTGAGCGTCTGATTTCTGAATTAAAACTAAAAAGATTTGTTACAATTTTAGCATAAAATGAACCGTGAATTCTTAAAACTGATTAATTTACAGAAAACATTTAGCATGAGATTCATTTAAAAAGTAAGTAAATATAAGAGTAGATCTTGTGCATTGTATCATTCATTTAAAAAAATATGAAATCATGGAAGATATTTCGAAGAACTTTGTGTACTTGTAAGTTGTCATTAAATCTTAAATAAGCTTGAAACATATCACCTAGTTTAACGTTTTTCTCTGATGAAATTAAATATACCTACTGACTGAAAAATCAATAACAGTATATGAATTGTCAATTGAAGTAAGGAAACTATAACTTTATATAGAACTGTATAAACTTACCTTATACGGTGATTTCGATGCTGTAGGTCTGAATTCAATGTAAAATGAATATTCATAAATTAATTTACGTGCTTAATAATTTCAAAGCTCAAAAAACAACGGACGGACAATAGGCTTATTTGACAATTCATGTCTGATATTTGACAACAGCAGGCACTCTTTGACATTTACGTTCCAATCCAAGCAAAACAAATTTTACGAAAAAAAAATCAGCTTTAGTTAATGATATGCACGGCATTTATTTATTGAATTTCCAGACGCATTATATTTTCATTTAATTATAGTAATTATAATAAGTACATAACTGACTGCATATGCCCTACTCCGTATATGGTACTATAATACATTTTGCTTACGAAAAAATAAATAAAAAATATTCATTCGTTTTAATTCACAAGCTGTCAAGACTTCTACAAAAATTTAGTAAGTATACCATATAGATGATATGCGAGCAATATGTGAAATAACTTCACTATGTCAGGTTTTTTACCGATCTACTGTTGAAATATATCATCCCAATCTATTTCTATATTTCGGATTCAAAGACGTTCAGCCCCCTCTCTCTCTCAGCCTATTACGAGTTTAAGGCTGTTGCCTAAAGAACTTTTTTACGATGTCTTGACAACGTTTAAGGTTGATAGCTTAAGCATTAACAAAAAACAGCCGAGTGATTTTCTTACTTTTATTTATTTTAAAACTCTTTGCTAAATTCGTTCTTGGTCACGATTCGAACCAAATACCTTCGGATGTAAAGGCTGTACTTAAGCAAAGATTTCGACTGTTCATTTATATTTTATCGTTTCGCAGTTTGAATTTAATAGAAATTGTGCGAGTACTTTCTTTTAAATATTTTGTTACATTTATAATCTAATAATTCATGATTTTTATTATATCTAATAAACATATGTATACATACATGTCATTTCTAAAATAACAGCTACTTTTTTAAGTTTTAGGTATTTGTTAAAAACCTTAATTTTGGGACATTTTGAAATTTTACAATGCTTAATAATAAAATCGTAAATATATGATAATGGGTGCAAGGATCATTTTGAGCCAAAATTGATTAAGAAATACGAAAAAAATAATTTACAGAAGAAAAATGATTTTCGCAATTTATTATATTTGACTTGTATAAAAAACAATCTGTACAGAAATCGGCTGGCATTATCTACTTTTGTAATCATTAGAAACGCCCTGACAACAAATAGTAAATTAGGACTTCGAAATGTTTTGTTTATGAATTCTACAATATATCTTAAATAAGAATATATAAGTAAATGAAATACCATGATGAAAATGAATCTTTTGTATCATAAACCATCATTTTGAAGAAATAGCCATAGTATTATTGGTAGGTTAACCTACTTATTAAAGAATGTTCTATTTTTAACAATTACTTTTTGCTTAATAAATGTACATGAAAGTATGAACTTTTTTTGATCTTTATGTTTAGTAAAATTTGAACAATGATATCATGTTTGAAGAGTATTTGTACTTTTTCTGTATAGGCTAAAAAACAGTAGAATAAATGTAAAGTGCAAAACGACTTACCTACCATAAAATACATAAAAATCATTGATGAATAATTTTATTTTCGAGTAGAAAGCATAAATATTTTTTTATATACCCAATTCTTAAAGAATTTGTTAGTTTCTTTTGATCCTTCACTACAGAGGCAACTCCCACGATGTTATTTCGGACTGAGGGGTTTACCGGTTTAGACACTAATTCCTCATAATCACTGTTACAGTTCCAGGCTAATGATTATTAATATCATCAAGCAGAAATAACATACAAAACCAATGATTTAACTTGCTCTCTGAGAGATGGAATAAGAGGTTTCATCTGTCTTCAGTTTGAAACGCACTGGTCAATTTTTGTTCACCTATGGTCAGAAATTGCAACCATTACCTTCTAATTCAAAAGCAATAAGTAGACCACTTGCTAGTACTACTGTTCAATCGGGGAAATAATTATTGATAAATTAATAATTGTAAAAATGTCATGAAATAAAGAAAAAAATTAAGTATGAACAAAAATACACAAAAAAAAAACAAAGTTAAGAGCAAATAACGTTTAATTTAAGACATTCTTCTCTAAATGCACAACTACTGTACAACAAAATTACTGTAGACAGTATCACTAAAATATAGCTTCTTCTGTTTCTGGTTAACCAGAAACTAAAATTCTTCCACAGACAAAATTTTTGGTTTTTGATGTACTTCTATGAGTGAAGTATTTCAAATGACACATGATACTGTTAAAAATGCCAAGGTTATAAACTGATTACATGCCACAAGCAAGAGCATTTTCATACCTAGCAGAAACATCAACCCAATTTGCAACTTCAAATATTGCTTTAACATAATTCGCTCTCAAATTTTTGTATTGAAGATAGTATGCATGCTCCCAAACATCTATTCCGAAAAGTGGTATCAAGCCTGTGAAAAAAGACAAATATTTAACTTTATAAACACTTTTAAAACATTTATTCAAATCATTTGAAATAGGATCAAGCTTTTTTGCATCTAATTTGATAGAATGTGGGCAAAGTCTAAGAAAATAAACATGTAATCATAAATGTACTATTACAAAACTGTCTAAGAGCATGTCGGACCATGCTTAATTCCATAGTAGTAGAGGGGAAAGTAGGCAACCTTTATTCTTTTAATTCCTTAGGGTATATTCTCTCAGCTAATGCCCAACTTTCATAAATGACTAATTGGGGAAGTTGTACAAAAAAGTTTAATTAAACATTTTAATTAAAATGATTGGCACATGATTTAGCTAGGCAACCTATTTTCGATGTATCAATGTATACATTGTCTGGTATATATTCTTTATTATCATTAAATAACAGATAGGGCTATGTATTTCTTATATCAGATATCACACTATTTATAATTGATATATGAATACACCATGAAAATTAAGTATTTTGTTCTAATGTTTAAAAAGTTATATTATATTAAATCCTAGAATTTCTGATAATTGATTTAAGTAAGACTTTTCATCATTATAACAATTGAGTTATGATGGTAACATTAAAAATTTGGATGAAAAACAATTTTTATTTCTATATAATCAAATTTCTTCTCATTTTATGTAGACAGTTCAAAATATAATTTTTGTATTGATATATATAAAAAAATATATGTTGTATTCCATGAGAAAATGGTGAATAATAAAAAAGTACCAGTCGTTGCTTCGAGAGGATCTTGATTAGCACATGTCGCTATCTGTAGTGTGTTTGTCAAAGGGTTGTATCCCAACCAGGCCCATCCTGAGCCCTGCACACAAGTTGCAGCAGTTGCTAACTGAGCTTTCATATTTTCCCAAGTACCGAATTCCTTAAAAGATTTTTACAATCATGAAACTGATAAAGTATTGAATATTTTAAATACAAGTAGTTAGTATCAAGCTTTGTTAAGTTTTAAACATTTGAATTAAAATTGTCAGGTTAAATAGTTTGTAGGCATGTATTATTGAAAAAAACACTTTATTTTTAAGTGACAAATAGTTTTTATAATTCTTTTAGTTATATCTAGATAATAAAAAGATTTTTTAGATTAAAAAAATTTCTTAATAGGTATATTATTATTATTGTTAACATGCTAATCATATTATATTTTTATTAAGAATTATAAACAGGTCCATAAGATTGGCCACTGTTTTTTTGTAGCACCTTAGATTAAAAAACAAATGCTTAATTAGAGAACCGTTTTGTTAATTATTTCATTTAGATTTTTAAGCAAATTGAAAAACAATTTCACATTTAATTAAAATTATCTTTATAACTAAGAACATTCAAAACAAATAAAACTTATCTTGTTTTTGTAAGTAATTTAAAACATTTATGCAGTGGAATATTTATGCATTTTTATCTCATGCGATATTGTAAATAAAAACAATATGACTATACGAAAAATGTAAATATCATAAAGAAACATACAAAATGGTGTTTCTACACAAATTAAATGGGTAAACTAAAATACTTAAAGTATTCTATAATTTACAAAATAAGCAGACTATGAAAAAATGTTAGTGCATTGAGAAAATAGTATTAAAAAAATAAAGAGAAAATGTTAAAAAAGTTGCATTTTGGTAGCAATTAGTATATGTCTGAATTATTAGAAAACTGAAATTAAAATGAATCAAGCACCCTAACATCTTGAAAAACTATATTATAATCATTACTTCTCCACATTTTTAACAAGCTTTTCAGATGGTTTGCCACCATTAGGGGAGAGATTCTGCCAAAATATGGTGTGGTTGATATGACCACCTCCATTGAATCTGATTGACTGAGTCAAATTCACGACCTTCGAGATGTCACCTGCGAGATTCAAATACATGATTAAGTTCCAAGTATTATGTAGAGTGTGTGAACAAAACATACATCCAATTTGCAACTAACAAATTTATTTGTCAATGGATCACCCAACATTTTTCTGTGAAGACTTAATTATTAACATGATACTTTCTACCTAAAAACCACATATGCAAGCAATTATAATAATTTCAAGTAGATACACAATAATCCTACTACTTTTATATATCTAAATATAAAGATATAATTTATACATACATCTCTGAAATTACTTGTACATAAATTCTATCTAGGTATTTACTATATATGAAAACATGAAGTTTAAGATGTTTTTATCTATGATATTTGTTTACTTCTCCACAGCTTGTAGGAACAAACAAGAAGGTTGAGTGGGACAGGGAGTGAGATTACACCAAAAAATTGTGTGATTTAGATGACCACCACCATTTAACTTCAAGATTCCATTCAAGTTCAACATAGTTAAAACATCTCCTGTTGAAAAAGATAATATAACAATAGTATTTAAATCAAATATATGCTTTAAAAAAAATTGTTTAATTTTATTGTACTATTGGATGATATAGTGCATCAACATAAATATATTTCAATATATTTGAAATACAAATAACATAGCTTTATTTTGTACATAACATAAAACTATATTAATAGTATTTCAAATATTTTCCATTACCTTATATCCTTATACATAAAAATTCATATTACAAACATAACTGCATATGTTTTTGCTTGGAAGACTCAAAAAAAGTATTTACCAATAGTTGAAAATTTGATACAATATTGCATTCAAATATGAGTGGGTTTTTTATAGTAAAAATAGCATGTGTCTTTAACTCTAAACACGAACTTGTATTAATGAACTGAACTGCTACACCAATGAAAATTCTTTCACTAATAGAAAGCTGTAGCGGTACTATCCCTGAATAATATACACTATTTAGTATAGACTCAATTATAAATTACATTAAAGTATATTTATAATTTGGCCCAATTTTGATACTACCATTTGCCCTGGCTTTGTCCAAATTGGTGCAGCCACCAGCAGTGGTATTAAATTTGAAACAGAGCCGGGAAACATAATCAAAAGCTATTAAAGGGACTGTAAATACAGGACTGAGATTGAAATCAAATATATAACCAGGATTAGAATCAAGAGAAAGACCAGGATCTAAATTAGGAGCAGTATCAGTATAAGAATTAATAATTGGACAAAGATTAAGATTGATAACAAAAGCCATCATTATAAAAAATAAAGGAATGCATTCTATGTCCACGTGAGGAAGCTGCGAGCGGAGAGCTAGTCTTTTATAAATATAGAAATTAAAACTAGACATCAAATTTTTTTTTTTCAAAGTAAATAAAACTTACCTTTGGACATAGCACAAGCTAACATCTCTTCAGCAGCATTCAGGTTGTTAACATAAGCGGCATGATGTTGACTGTGATGCAAACACATGATGTCTCGACTGATTACCGGCTCCAGGGCATTGTATTCGTAAGCCAATACAGGTAGGGTATGTTTTTGCTTCTTGATTGTAGTAACACCTACTGTACGAGCTGTCGCCCTGTACAACACCAAAACAAAATCGGTAAACATACTTAACGATACTAAAAATAATTACAAATCTAAAAACCAAATTTACGCGAGGGTGTTGATCTTGCGTATGGCGAACATATCTTGTAAGATTTTATTTTCAACCTATTAATAAACCGGTCCTGAAAAACTACAAATTTAAAATATTTTACTTATGATTATATAACTATTTTTTTTTCAAATTTTCTTGACATTACATGACGTTTCTCCAACCTGAACAATTGAAGTCCAAATAATTATTAAATCCGGTTTACTTGACAACCAGTGAAATTAAGTGTTACCTACACTACAAAACGAATAGCCTATTATGATAAAGTTTAAATCTTTGAAAAATCCGTTAGGCAGTAAATTCAAGCAAGAATAATAGTGTGTACATAAATGAAGCAAATTTCATCGAATTAAAACAACAAGTGCTACAAAAAATAAATTTACAATATTTACATGTATAAATGTCCTTTGTTTTTGGTTTCAAATATTTATTCATAGATGTAATATCTTTAATTTTTAGCATTTTTTAGGGCATAATCAACTATATCAGTTATTATTTTACACTTCTACACTATATAATTTAGTTTTTTTAATTACCATATACAACACGTCTTTCTTAAAAATAAATAGTTCTTTATATACATTGAATTGCTTGGGCATAGTGATTATATTACTAATTTTAAACGGTTTTCTTCAGTTATCATAGCTTTATAACTCATACATAATGTTTATAAAAACAAAATTATAATAGATTATAAAAAATGAATCGATTTGTTTTGTTTGCACATACTTCTCAAAATAAATACTTTAATTAGCTTTGTTTTTTGCACATTCGAGCATCTGTTATCCAGTGTTTATATGTATTCATATTCTATCGGTAACATATTATGTATATTTGTACATTTATGTCCATTAAAATTAAATTAGTTTTGAAAACTTATAAGCATTTTTTTTTTATATACGTGCTTATTTATGACGTTTTAAAATTATTATAACTACTTATGCGGATTTCATTTTGTTTCAATTCAAATATCACTTTGATACTTAATGATGGTGCCAAGTATCAATAGGACTTTATTTTCCAAGAAAAATTACGGTATTGTACTACGGAAAAAAAAGACGAACATATTTTGTCCACGATATATTTCTATGCTCGTTTTTCTTGTAAGACCTAAGTCCTACTCAATTATTAAGTCCTTAGGTGATAATTGTAAGTTATTTTAAAAACGAAAATCGACACAAAAACAATGATGCCATAGTCAACGCCGGTGCTAGCCCTTGATCAGATAGATAAATTTTCTTTCGGCACCCTTTGGTCGCTACGTCAGCATTACATCATTTTTTTTTTTGACAGCAATTGTAAATCTACTATTATATCAGTATGATTGGTGAACCTGATTGTCATGTTATACAGCTGTACCACATTTACGTATTAAGCGCGTGGGGGTCAACAAAGTATGACTTCGTGTAGGTAACAAGAGAAAGGATTAGTTATAAGATTCGTCACATCATATGCATGAACTTAAAATAATAAAACTCTAAACTACCAAGTTAACGAAAAACTTTAAAATAATTGGCTTATTGATGAATCAATGAAAAAAAAACAATCTGTTAATATTTTTGAAAATACTATTTTGATTTAAATTTTTTTAAGTTTCAAACTTATAAATGTGTAACTTTATAACAAGGGTGGGGGCAATCAAATGAATAAGCCACCTGTGACAATAAGAGGGATGATTTCAAAAATCATGACTTAGTATATCTATGGCCTCTTACCAGTTAGTTTAAAATTTAATTATCCCTCGGTTACTCTACGTGAGCAGTCATAACTATAGACTTAACAATTTTTGAGTTTGATACATTTTTTGTTTTCGTCACATATTTTACAAATTTACATCTTATACGAGACACTGAAATAAGTCTTTCAAGATGTGCATTTTTTTACCCTAATCTGGTTCTAAAATTACTAATTTAAGACAGCCATTATTTTATTATTTGGCCTCCATTGTGTGGAAATAACGAATCACTTACTTATAATTTTTCGGAAGATAAATAGTGTTTAACAAGTGTGATATTTGTCATCACATATTTATACCTACATATTTCATAAATTCCTCATTAAACACAAAAGTTTTTAAAATGAATTTCAATGAAAAGGCATTAGTGAAACAGCGGGAAATTTAAAAAAAATTTGCCTGGCATCATTAAATATGCTGTAAAAAACTATTTATGACAGTTAAATCTTCATGAATATTTTGTAAAAATATAGCTAGTTTTTTAACAAAGGATATAAAAATTCATTGAATTCTGGATTGCACAAGTGGATTTCATTATGCATCTTTTCGCAAATATCCTAATTTCCTTCTTTTTCAGAACAACTTTGCCAAAGTAACTGTAACAAAAACATATCATTGAAAATATACTTTAAATAATATAAAATAATATAGGCACAACCCTAATGAATGCTCGGCCTGACTGTAAGTGCGGCTTGCGGTCGGGTGGTCGGCTGCATGGAGCGCTACGGTATAGTATCTACGCATCAGGTGTTCTAAAATTGTCAGTAGGACATTTCTACGTAGATGTTCTAAGCTATTGTTCTCAGCTACTTTAATGACTATGGTTTCTTTACCAAAATTGTTTTATAAGGAGAGAAGATTAGGAATATTTATGAAAATATACATGATAAGATGCATTCTATGTATTTATACAATTACCTTCTCGGTAAGTAGTGATTAGTGGCTACTATATAGTAAAATGTTAATAAACAATAAATAACTACAAATCAGAGAATATTACAAAAATTGTATTGCTTAACGTCAAATAAGTTAATATCCATTTAAAATTGAGATCAGTATAGTAAATTTAGCTAAAGGCCACTATCTAAATGGATATGAAAAAAAAGTTTTGTAATCCACATTTTATGTAAGTGATTTTTAAACAGACACCTATGGTTGTGCAATTAGCCAAATAAGACTGTCAATTGACGTGGTAGTGGCAAAACTGTTTTATTACATAATAACTACCTTATTGCATACTGCCATTATGATCTTACACTTTGCGTTCTGGAAAACCTTTTGATAATTTAATTAAATTTGTTTCATAAAATAAAGCTATTTAATTTAATTTCAAGGTAAAATCTAGAGCTAGTAAAAACTTGTTTTGGAAAAAAATACATTAATACTATTCGTTTTAATATATTTATGAAAATATTTCATATGTACCTACTTAAAAACCTTGATGGTTTCTTGACAGAGGATAGCTGTCACACTATCAATACAAGAATAAAACTTGTAGAAACAAGAGAACAATCTGAGCACTATTCCCAGGTTTAGACCCGTAAGGGTTAATAATTATTTATAAAACTGAAATCTTTCTGATAAAGGAATAGAATTAAACAATGAATAATCAAATAAATGAAATACAATCCAGCGCCTTAATGTTAAAATTACGTGAAAAGATACTGATTTGAAAAAATTAGATTTTTTAAACCTTTTTATTATATTACTAAAACGTTTAACGATACTATAAATTTAAGATGGCATCGCGTTTAAGGTACTCAGAACCCCATGGGGGTTGAACTAGATGTATTCATACGGTAGCTTTATTAATTGTTTTTATATAGGTTTTGGCATACGTTATTTTACTATTTATTTCACTCATCGAACACACTTGCTTTTCTAGATTACTCATAGGGTCCACATTTACTTTTCAAAGTTTCCTTATTTCGGTTTTTTATTATTGTTTTCGCAAGTTTTCCAATATTTTTAATTATTCAAATTTAGGGATGGATTTGATTCACTTATGATAATAGCAAGAATGGAATTAAACAATGCAAAGTTTAATGTTGAATAAATAATGTGAAGTTGTAAAAATAAAGAAATCATTAAAGTTGTTATGTAAATGAAAATAATGTTAGAATAGGAGAAAAATTTCCTTTTACTAACAACATAAATTTATTTCACTGTGTTCGAAGTGTGTGGTGGGGGAAATGCAATGGGCCGCACGTATTTAGTATAAAACATTATATGATTAATGGGATGGGCCTCTTATTGATTCCAATACAATTTTATACAATAGTCACTGAGCACAATATATATTATTGGACATTGAAAAATAACGTACAAATAAAATGCTAAACAAAAGTTGAATTATCGTATTATATCATGAGTAATAATGATTCAATATATTATATTGCATATTGGTCCACAATGGCGGTTCGGTTTTCAAAGAACTCCAGCTTTAATGACATTTTAATGAATTTTACAAAATTTTACCCTCTGATTTAACAAATTTAGTTTTCGTTGCAAACTATTTTATATATAATTGCTACGAACGGTCAAAGTCCTGCTCCAGGACGCACCTTTTATCGATCGAAGTCTTGCTCCAGGACTTTAACCGTTAGCGGCCCGATCCCGCTTCGGAACTTTGGCCGTATAGTATTAAAGGCGAAATTATTTTGTTTTTTAAATGGTGTTTATGATAACAGTAGCTAGTTTAACAACATAGCTAATAATTTTACTCTGCGTAAGAAATTTGAAGTCATAGTAGTCATGAAGGCATTTTCAATTATTCCTATATTTATAGAGGCGTATCTATTTTATCGGCAGTGCATGGAAAGTAGTACTGCAATGAAATAATAGATGTCGCTAAAAGTTTTAGCATTTGACCGGTAGATGTCACATTAGTTACATTAATGGTTAGCACCCCATGATAGTCCATTTTCTAAAAATTTTGGTTTTTGAGTGTTCACTCGATTTCAAAGTTTCCATAGTTTAATAAACTTGATTTAATAAACTATGGGCATTGTGATTATATATCAAAAAACACACACAAAAACACAAATATTTAATAAAATGGACTTTTCATTGCCGTGTTAACCATTAATATATAATTATAATAAGGAAATAATAGCATTTAATTATAACAAAATTTGTGGAAATAAAACGATAAAAATAAAGACAAAATATATTTCTATAAAATAAATTATACATAGTAGCATATCACGTAATTCATACTTGTTAATATCTCTACTTTTGTGTTAATATTCATAAAATAATCGAAACAACTTTAGTACCTACCACAATTATTCGTAACTCACATCATAATCATTACTACAGTATACAGTATACAGTTTCCACATTTAAAGAATAATAAGCGTACTAATTTAACACAAGTGAATATTCAAGATGTACCATGTAAACGTATTTAATTAAGAATATATTAAATTTTAGACTAAATACATATCTAAGAGTCACATCAGTACACATTGTTGGAGAAAATTAATGTTGTTTTAAACGATCACATAAAGATATTTGGAATGCAATTAGTAAAAAAAATCAAATATAAAAAATAAACATCTCCTAAAGAATTACATATTAACACGTAAATATACCAAATACGCATATTACAATGTAAAACACTAAAATCTTAATATGTAATTGAATGGAATCACTTCTATACCTATACTTATGAATAAAAACAAGGAAAATAATAAGTGCCAAAATAAACTTTGTACAAGTCGGTGACAAAAGATGGTTATCAACTACTGTTGCCAGGCCCACGAGAAGAAAAAGCAGCAATTTACTAATAAAAAAAATAGAGTGAACCGTTAAATGTTTAATTCAAAACATTAGATTTCTTGTCTGTGAAATAAAAAAGAAGATTTCATACTTAATAGAAATAAAACAAGTTTTCAGAAAATTTATATACTTTAATATATTGCCTTAGTTAATTTTACCTTAATTGTACAAAAAATTCATTTAATAGTTACAAATTATTTAAATTAAGCAAAGTCAAGATAAAGTTGTTTTTGCTTTCATCCTTAGCAATTTCCGATACATTTTTCTTTTCGTATTCATTAAACTTCATTTGCTTTTTTGTTTTATTAAATTAATAGGAACTATTTATTTTAGATATTGTATATAGTGCGCCTTTAATAGTTGTAATTTGGGTAGTAATAAATAAGTAATAATAAAACACTTTTAAACATAGTTACATTATAATTATACTGAAAAGGACCTTTCCTTGTTCCACCTTTATAAAGCAAAAAAGCTTCTTTACTAATTCATGCAATGTGAGGAATACGTGAAATCCATCTCGTTTTTGTGTATTTCTAAAACTCTATAACATTGGGGAATTTATTTTATTCAAAAGATAAATTAACATCTCAAAATTTTTGCCATTTTCTATACAATTCAGTTACACTGTGTGACCAAATTTTTAGGAAGAAATATATGTAGTAATTCTACAATGGGATATTTTTTGAAATTCAGAATTGCGGTAGGATTTACAATGTTCATATATTCTCATTTTTGTTTTTTCTTTGATTAATTCTCATCGGTCATCAACGTTATCATTATAAGAAAATACTTTCAATTAGTTTTAGTATGGTGTAAAGCTGGTATGTACCATGAAACATATATATATATATATATATATATATATAAATCATTACAGTAAGTTGGTAATACTGATACCAAGAGTGGAACCTTCACTACATTTCTGTATTAAATAATGGAAATCATATAGAGATCTATATATTTGTGCCAGCTTCACGTATACATGAAACAAAAGTAATACCTCGTTACGAAGTAAAAAAAAAACCAGCGTTCAAAATTATTAAAATATAAAAAGGGACACAAGAACGAAAAGTAAATAAAGATAAGGGAAAAAGAAAAAAAAGGGAGAAAGGATATAAAAGGCAGTGTAAATACCTATAAACACAAACCATACAAGTAAATAATACATATGCATACAGTAAAAGTTATATATGTGATTCTATTTACAGTTTTATGTTATTATGGCTAATGAATGAGATAGGAAGGATAAGATTGATTTAGAGACATAGGATAGTAGAGTAGGAATGCTAATTGGGAAAGGGACACCAGAGTCTAGGTGAGAGTTTAGAAGATGGTGGCCATCACACAAAGGACAGGGAAGAAAGATGTGATTTAAGTACTCGTCGTACAGACTGCATTCGCATACCGATGAGTCTCTGATGCGAAGTTTAACTACGGGGTGGAGCAGTGACCAAATCTCATCCTGCAAATGGTTGATGTAGTTTGTTTGCTAAATTTGAGTTTAAAAAACCAGAGCTTAGGAGGGGTAAAGGGTTGAATATGGGAGTAATGGACCTCTTTAGGCTTTTTGGAAATCGACCAATGATGAGTCCACGAAGAAAGCAGCCATTTTTTAGACAAGGTAGCCAAATTATGGAAGTAATTATTATAGAAGATTTTATCCAAACAGGAGGTTGCGTACTTCGCTACCACGTCCACGTGTTCATTTCCTACGATATTCGAATGGTTAGGAACCCAGGCCAATGCAATCTGTAAACCTCTTTCATGGCATTGTTCGATTTGTTTTATTATTTTCTTTATTAAATGGTTGTGAGTTTTAGACTTAAAAGGGTTTGATTGGAGGGATTCGAGGGAACTACGGGAATCTGACAGTATGAGTGTGCGGAGTAATTTTAATAGAAGAGTGTACTTAACGGCTTCCAAAATGGCACGACGTACACTAGTAAAAATCGAGCTTTCGGGGGAGCATCTGACTTTCTGAACTATATTGTATTGGGAGTGGAATGTACCAACTCCGACGCATTCCGCTTCAGAAAGCTTAGAAGTGTCAGTGAAGATGGTGTGCCAGCCCAACCAACCGTTCTCTATTATGGAGCGGAAGTGGAGATCAGCACTGGGTCGTCCTTTGAAATACCGAAGTCCAAAATAATTCAGGTTGCCAGATTATGGTTTTGAACGAATAGTTAAAAAGGGACAATGTATTAATGGAATAGAAGTTAGCCTCTATGGCTTGAAGTCTCTGGAAGCTAAGAACAAGGCACAGAGATTTTCTTGAACTACCATATTGTTCGGATTCAAAGAATTTAGACAGTGGATAACAAATAAATTAAGGGGTGATTTGAAAACCATAATGATTTAGATATGAAGCGATCAGATAAAAACTGTCGGTGAAGAGAAGGAGGTGGATCTGCGCTTTCAAGTTGGAGTAGGTTGGTAGAGGAGAATTTCATACAATCCACGATTATCCGCAGAGCTTTAGCCTGGACTAAGCTCAATCTCTTTAAAGAGATAGACTTGATTAGCTCTAACAAGAATGACTCTTAGTCCAGGTAAATACGAACAATCGCATTGTGCAGGAGTTTAAGGAAACAGGGGTGGGCAGCCCACCATGTACCAGATAGGCAGCTTAGGACGCCGATGTTTTTCCCATTTTTGTGACGACGAGTTATAGTGATCGGTTTCCGATAATTTGAACTCAAGAAATAAACTAATAAACTTAACAGACTTTTTATAGGGAATCCTGACGCCCCCAAGTATAACAGGCACATCCGGCACCGTTATCTTCCTTGAGAAAACAACCAGGTTGTTATTAGAGGCGGAGAGCTCCAATCCAAGAGAGTAAAGATGCAGCTGCAAAGCCTGCAAGGACTCAGACAGAACCTAGGCAGCATTGAAGACGAAGTGTTAGAAAAATATAGAAGTCGAAAGTATACAGATTATATAAAAGCCGACTCAGTATGGACCCTTGAGGAAGGTCCCTCTACACCAATCGTGAGGCTCTAACCTCACTACCGATACGAAGAAGAATTCTTGTAGAGGACGAATATTCTTCCACAGGAAAATGGCTCTGAATAAAACAACGTCATTGTTACACTACACTGGCTTCACCCTCTTCGGCGGGCGCTCTGCTCCATTGTTATTTATTTAATTTGTTAAAACTATACAATTACAAATCATACGACTATGTTACAATATTAGTATTAAAACATAATTATTTACGATAAACATCGCAAATCTAGACAGTGTCCATGTTTCTATATTAATATAGAGCGCCAAAATAGGTTGCGTACGGACACCGTAAACTGTTCTTATTCCGTTTTTCCCTTATTTCTCTATCGGTTTTTGTCCTTTGTATCCTCCGAATATAGTAGCGAGCTGGCTGTATGCCCTAAATGCCTAACTTTCCTAATTATGGGTCATACAGCCATACGATTCCAGCTGCAATCAACGGCCCAAATACATCTATCGAGTATGTCATAAGACATACTGACAGCCTACAGGACATTTAATGAACCGAATATGTTCATTCAACATTTCAGAGGAAATTAAAATACATAACAATAACTATTCTTTATTGCCTGTCTGAAATCTATCCTATGTCCCAGCATAGCCTATCCCTATCTACCTGTTACGTATACGTGTTTCGCTCACTCGAGGATGATGCAATACTTTAAGCTATTGTATCATGCATGTGTGCATTTATATGCATTCCTTGTTTTATGTTATGTTATCTTTCATATAGCAAGCCGAACTTTAAGTAACACGATTACGAAAGCAAAATAATAATGGACTTTACGGACACGATAGCCTATAACTAACATATATACCTACTATTAATATCCCTATGTCAATCCCTATGTAAACCTATATTTACATTTTCAAGTACGATAACGTTGTGTATGTACACAACTCCATATAATGTAAATACCACTTAAACTATTTCATTGTCATGTCGTCGTCCGTTCCGAAAGTAGATTACAGTTAAAGTTACTCAGCCTCACTAGCATCTTTAGCTTATCAAGATTGTTCCTAAGGATCGGAAGCTGTACGTTATCATAAGCGGAGGAAACATCAAGAAAAGCTGCTATAATAGACTTTCCCTGGAAGAAGGATACGCGAATATCGGAGGTAAATATGCTGAGGCTGTCTATAGTGCTTCCACAATTTCTGGATCCTTACTGAGAATTGGCCAAGAGGCCGCAGCTCTCGGCGATCCACTCCAATCGGTTCTTAACCAAGTGTTCAGCAATCTTTGCTAAAACAGAGGACAGAACAATTGGGCGATGTGTGCAGCAGGGTCGTCTGGATTCCTTTGTTTTTTAAATGTTGAGATTATAAGTCTGTGTTTTCCAGGTGATAGTAATGTTACCTATAATTACAACCGAATTAAGTATATCCAGGTAGTAAGACAGAACCTGTTCAGGAGCGTTGATTAGGAAATTGTAAGGGATGCCATTAATGTGAAGGGCTGAATCTTTCAGTGATGAGAGCTCTAAATTCAATTCATATACTGAAAAGTGTGCATCTAGGCTGCTGGTGAGAAAAAAAGTGTAAGAATAAGGTTTTCTATTTAGATTGGGAACAAATGAGGGGGCAATATTATTCATGAACCGGGTTATCCACTCTGAAGTGTTCAGGCACGGGAAAACTGCCTCGTGAAAAGAGCTGCGAAATTTACGAATTTGTTTTCAAATTGTGTGGGAAGAGACATCAGGGGAAATAGACTCCCAGAAGCAGCGCCATCCTTCTAACTTCTTCCTGCAAAGAAGCCACCTGGAATTGACACGTATGTTAGAAAGGTTTATAAAGTTTCCTGGGACATGTTTTGACAATATAGGATTACAGATCCTCTTCTGTCCTCAACAGCTAGTGTGCATTTTTGGTCCCACCACGGTGGGGACAGAATGCCCCCTACGGAGTATTTCTTTAGTGGATACATGTCTTTGGCTACCGATACCATGGCTTGGAACAGAACATCGACACAGGAAGTGAGGTCTGAAGCAGAGAGTTTATGTTATTTAGCAAATCTATAGTCGAGTTGATCCCTGTAACCATTCCAATCAGCATCCTTTAATTTGTATTTTAATAGGAGAATCATTTTTATAGGAGAGGGCCGAGAAAAAGGAAGTTTGATAATGATCTGGAAATTATTGCTACCATAAGAATTCTGTAGGACTTCCCAGGACAAGAGTTGGACTAGATCAGGAGAGCAGAAATATAAGTCTAATGCACTGGGGTTCGAATGCGGTCTAACTCGATGCGTTGGGGTGTCATTGTTCAGGATGAAAAGATTGAGTTTATCCATTATGTCGACCAAAGTCCTGCCAGCGGCATCGACGCCACTACAACCCCAAAGGGTATGATGACAGTTGAAGTCACCGAGCACAATATAAGGTCTCACAAGGGTGGAGAGGATAGCTTCTCACTCATTTATGATTAAGGGAGAAGGTGAGGCAATGTATAAGGACAGGAAAGTAGTACCCTCAACTTTCACGGCAACTGCCTGGAGACCATCGCCATGGGCAGGGATACGAACCTACGAAAAGAGAGTATGATTTCTAATGGGCGTGAAGAGGATCGGGAAAAACTGCATTGCTCTCTCTTTCCTGAATCCTACAGACGCCGATCGCAGGATTTTCTTAAAAAACACCGGGTGGATCATACTGCCAGCAGAAGGGGAAGCTTCGATCCTCTGGCAATAAATGACAAATAGGCCTATGCCATTTTTATTATACTCCAGACGCTCTACGCTATTTGTTGAAGAGCTAGTTGAGTCAGAATGAATAGCGAGGGAAGGTTGAGTAGGACTAACGGTAGTGAGATGAGGGAGGGATGGAACAATGTTTAACGAAGGGGGTTGAGAGCTGACCGTTATATATAATTTAGAGTTTGTCCAATGCCTTTCTTTACGAGCACGTTTTTTTCGATAACCTTTCCTTTTTATTTATTTCATTCTCCGAGAAGGACATAGTTGTAGCATCAGAAACAATGACAAACGAGGCCGGAAGAGGGGCTAATAAGGAATGTAGAACATTTGTAGGAGGTTGGCCCGTAACATCGGGCGGGTCGTCTATCTTGGATTCATAGCCTTTTTCGCAGAAAATAAACGATAATAGGTTATAAAAATTATAAATAAATTAAGTTAAACCCAAAACGCAATACGAAAAAAAAATAGATGTATTAAAAGGTATAAACACAACAATGAACGCTAGAAATTGGACAAAAATACCAGAAAAAGTTACACACTTGGATGCTCGATGTATGCTTCCACTGACATTCTCATATTGGAATCAATTTTTTTGTTTTTGATGATATCTAAATGCAAGTTTTTAATTTGAAAACTAAAAGTACCCGCAGCGAACCTAGTAATGTCACTTTTAAATATAAGCCATTAATGTATGAAAGTTACGACGCACTACCCAAGCCAGTCGTCCGTCATAAATCGAATTCTTGGTCCGTATTATTTTAATGTTTTCCTTTTATTTGAATATCAAATAGTACTAAAAAATACATATTATAAATTTTACATATTTTTGAAAGTAAATATTTTACAGCGCTGGTTTAGGAGTTTTGATTAGAATAATCACGATCGAAACGCCGAGTGACGATGTAGTCTTCATTTATAATGATGGTTTTCGTATTCGAAATTTTTAATATAATCCTTATATGAAAAACAATAATACAAGTGCGTTTTAAACTTTTGATATGTTTAAATATTTAAAAAAATGTACAAAGTTTTGGAGCAGGACTTCGGGCCTTTTAGGGGTAATATAGGAAAGTATATTATTTTGAAATTTTGTTCCATGCAATTTAAATGCTGCATTTAGCGACAATAATCATTAACATAGTTTTTCAAAAAAGTATTTTAAAACATTTTTTATAAAATATTTGTTATATTCTATGCATTTATGCAGAAATATTATTCAACTTTTCATAAAAAACACTTTTTTTTCGCAAATTTAAATGAATTTCATTTTATAGACATTCTGTTGGGAATCGCGGTTTTTTGGGATTCTCAACAGATTCGGGAATGTATTTGATTATTATTTCATTTTTCATAAAATAAATAACAAAATTTAATAACGCTTATATTTCAGAGTTTGCAATAAATTGACGAAATTTTAAAGAATAAATGATTCCACTTGAGGATATCTCTACAAAAAAACAACGGTCCGACAATAAAAGTTTACCTGATCTGCGATCCCTTGACACCTTTTTTTAAAGGAGACAGGCAAAATGGACCTAACCGTGTCCGGCAATATGATATATATATATATATATATATATAGAAAAATAGTAAGTATTAAGGTTATCATTATGCGGGCATTTTGACATTTAAAAAGGGAAATTGTTCCTAAAACACTAACAATTTTACATAAAAAACAACTAACAAGTATTCAAATCACTTCTGTTAACAGTATTATCAATCACTACTTAGCATTTGCTTAAGTGCCACAGAGTACCTTTGTATAGTAGGATTACTTTTGTTAGAAAAACATACATATGGTGATACGACTCGCTATTAAAAACATTTTGAAGTGATAACGTCTTATAAAAGGATGAACGCTGGCTGCACGCACGAAAAGCACGACTCATTGTCCCGTTCTGCCTGAGCCGAGCATGCGAGCGAGAGCGCTGAACAATAGAAAGGCACGTTCGGCCTAAACGTTCGGCTTGTGACGCATCTATCTCTTTACTGTATCATTTAAGCGGAAAAATATTTGAATTAACGAGAGCAAATAAATGTTAATTTATCGAAAACATTGTCATTTTCAATTAACTCCTTCTTTATATTATACATAATAATGATAATTCAGTGATAATATTTTAATTCAATTCATAAAAGAATGCAATTTTTCATCAATGTTCTCTTATGACATTAGCACGTAAAATTATCGTCCGTAAACCTACTTTACAGGCAATCAATTTTTATTTAGTGTAATATTATGACTATTATTGTACCAGGTAGTTTAATTTATTTCTAATGTAAAATCACAAGTGATAGAAACAATAATGAATATAAAAATGATAAAAAAGAACAAATATATATTATTAAATAATTTATTTCGATGAATTTTAAATAGATATTAAAAAAATAGATGCATTATTATATTAGCTCGTGATACCTCAAAAACAGCAGTTTTGATATAGCTCATGTCATTGATTAGAAAACAAAATGTTATTAAAATTATACTGAAATTTTGATTATACTACACGTCTACCGTTATTGGTCAGATGAGAGTGTGTATTATTGCGATTTGTGCAAGCTTGAATTTGTTTTTAAAGTTGCAAAATGATGTAACGATCAGTATCGCTATTATAGTAAAAGTATACCACGTGTACTTATAAGTTATTTTATTGTCATTGTCAAAATGTAAATAATTAAAATGAGGTGACTATATGGACAATTGCAACAACAGATAGATATTTTCATTGTGAAAAGTAAAACGGATCAAGATTCTGTTTATTGATGAATAATTCTGTAGAAACAGAATTAATGATCAAAATAATCTACTTTATAAACAATGTTTTATTATTTCACGAATATGAATAAGTCCAAATCCAACAGAGAAAGTTCTGCAATACCTTAATAAACCAATGGTATAACGATTCCAATCCATGCTTTGAGTTTGGTGGAAACCTAGGCCGATCAAAGGGCCATTTGCAGTTACCTAATATTTTAGAAACTTTGTTTTGGCATTACTAAAGTGCACGCATAAATGTTATTCAGTTTCATGGAATACGTTAATAAATAATGGGCCATGCCGCCCGATAAAGTTACCTAGTCCTTAGATGCATTATACGCTATAAAAGCTATTGCTTAATTAGCACCATGTTTATGAACGACAGTACGAGACGACACGAACGGAACGAACGATCACGTATAATGTGAACGAAAACTTTTAAGATGTTCAGTGAATATTCGTATCTTGAAAAAGTTGTGCGGAATACACATATTACCGGGGGGTGCAGCTCGGAACAAATTTACTTATTTAAAATAAAGGCGATACGCCGCGCCATCTATATGAGAGCACAGCAAGCTTTTTACCAATTTTTTAATAAAATGTCGACAGATAGCGCTTTAAGCTTAAAATAAATATAATCATATAAAAATTAATTAATATACACATTACTTTTCTAAAAAAAATATGATTAGTTGCATTATATAATTATACGTCCTTAAAATAAGATTGAAGTAATTAGATGGATTTTAATATTTTTATATGATTGCAATAAAATAGACATTGTGATCATACGTCTATTGGTAACACTGTACACTTTCATTGGCGTCTCGTGTTATGAAAGCGTCTTTTACCTTTAACCTCTGTTAATTTTTGATAAATATCAATTAATTATTATTGTTATTACTAGTTTATTGTTGTTATTTAATATTTTTATTGTTTGTTTCTGTTTTCGTACTTCATCTTTAAGTGAACGTTGTTACTAACAATGCCTCAACGTCGACGATGTATTTTTGAATGTAAAAAATTTGGTAAGTAAATAATACAGTATGGTTAAGATAGGAATGTTTAATTTTTACTATACTGTTAGAGGTAAAATATATAAAATAACTTAGCATTTACTAAGTACTCAGGCATAACCTTAAAATTTTTCCAGATATATCGTTTTCCAAAACTAAAATACTCAAGTTTGGATAGATTTACCGATTGGGTGAAGATTGTTGGTGTAAGAAAAGAAAATGTTGAAGATTATGTTTACGACAACTATAGTACATGTGATCGACATTTCGAAAAACGATATTTTCATTCGCATTCCAAGAGATTAAGCAAAACAGCATTACCATCTTTAAAATTGTGTAAGCATAATTGGCATTTAATTTCATAGTGATTTAAATTGTAAGAATAAGGAGTGCTATTAACTTAGAATTTTGGGAAAATATTTTAATGAGTTTAAACTTCAAAGGGTTAAAAGAAGAAATCAAATAGAAAACAAATTAAATTTATAATTTAGTAAGAATTGGTCAATTTTATTGTTGTTTAATCTCCAGCCTTATTTTGCCCATTTTTGCTATTGCACCAAGTAATTAAGTCTAAATTATTTCTTTTGTGATGTGTTCTAGATATGTTTTCAATTCATTTTTAGTGCTGTACTGTTTCATAAATGTTACCACAGCCATTCATTAAACTCGACATTAAGTTTTATGCAAACTTTCATACTACAGTTTCTAACAAATTCATTCATTTTTGATAAGTGTTATATGGTAGGTCTTTAGAAACAGATGATATTAAATAATTTAAATAAACATTCCTTAAAGGATTGTTATATTATTTAGCATTTAAAAGATGTTCACCATTTTTTTTTAAGAAATTTACTAATACTTAATTATGCTATATCTATTGACAAATAAGAAATCACTACTTTTAATCTGCATTTGACTTATTCCTTTGGGCTTTATCTAAAGATTTGTTTAGGTAGCTAATTAATTTCACAATTAAATAAGCGTTGAGTAAGTTGTGTAACAAAATTGCAGCTATGCCATGCTTCCTTGGCTCAGGGATTCCTACATGAACTTTTAGCTTTACATTAGTATGATATACTGTCAGTTTTTGAGGTGCTTATTTTTTAATACATTATTGCAATTCGTTTTTATTAATATAAAACCATCATAAGAAATTTAATCTGATTTAATGGGATAGGAAAAATAACAATTTATATCTTTTAATATTGGGCTTTTCACAATTAAAAAATGTTGAAAACCATGTTTAAAATTGATAATTTATTGAAAAGTTTGCAGCTATTTGTCTTTTAAAAAACTTTCCTTCACATACTCCATTAAATAAGTACAAAAAAATTACAGCTTTACAAGATGCTATTCATGTTCCTGGATGTAGCAATTTTGATTGTGTGAATTGCTTTTTAAGTTTATACATTACTTGAACTAGAGTATTTAAATGTATGGTTTGGTTAACAGTGTGGTTTTGTTACAACAAAATTTTTCATGAGTACTGTATACAGCAGAATTGTTAAAGTATCTATCTTAATAGTAATAAGTCTTGTTCTTTAATTTTTTGTTACAACAGATGTTTCAATTTATATTTTAATTTTTCAGATCACAATTTACTCCCGAAGAGCGTTTGGATACTGCAGATTTGTTATTAATCTTTGACAGACTGTTTGACTCCTATAATGGACATAGCTGCAGTGATTCGTCTAAAATATATAAAGGTTCTCTATAACTCCATTCTCCTCACTTCAAATCGTGTAGAAACATTGCCTGTATTAAAATCTATGAGGTACATTGAAAAATAAAAGAATGATAAAATCGATTATCTGCAAGTTCCATCATTCAAAAATTGAATACATAATTTGTATACCATGCAGGCGTGTTTAAATACTTGCATAAAAAGAAAAGTATGAAGTTTGTTGACTTTAATCAAGATCCACTGTGAATTTTTTTATTAGAAGTCAGGGCTATAGAAATACATCCCCAACATGTAGCCAATTAGAAAAAACATATAAAGCACTGTTGGTGAATTGTATAACATAGCAAATATCTACAAATGCAAATTGTGAAGATGATGAAAATAAGATATTCTTTCCATTACAATGTTTATAGCAGAAGGGTCAAAAGGTACATGGTGGTGAGGATGTGAATATAGAGCCATTATTAAATTTATTAACAAATAATAAGGTATAAAATGACAGTAATATTATACAATGCCAAACAAAAGTTATGTTGCAGGCTACAAATGTAAAACAAAAGTTTTAAAATCATGTGCATTTACTGATCAAATTGCTTACAAGGTCAAATAATTTGTAGATCTGTCTACTGATTGTTGTTTTTAACATGTGATAGCCATAAAGAAAATTTAAAAGATTATTAAATGGTAAGTATGTAACTTTTGATGAAAATGTTAAAATTACAAGCTTTTAATTATTATGAAAAGAAAAAAAAATGAGATTCATATCAAATTTAGATGGAACAATGTGGTATTTTTAAAATAGTAAATATTTGCATCTTTTATATTTAATTATTATATATTATTTTCATAATGCTTATTGAGTGTTTCTCAAATTCCAATTAAAGAATACTTAAGTTTTCCTGGGAATGAACTTAGAAACATTCTTGAACTTGTAGGATCATTGGATAGTGTAAAAGAAAAACTAGTGCATATTACAAAGTCAAAAGTCAGCCGAAAGTAGCTGATATCCTTGTGATTCAATTACTTCTCAGTTCTTAAAAGTATATTGTGAAATGGCTTGAAAATTATTAAAATTTGTTTTAAACATAAAGTTCAAATCATTCTTGTTTTTAATTTTGTTGTTATATTTTAATAAAATCTAGGAAAACATAAGTTGTTAGATTCAGAAACTAAAAGTGATAAGATGATTATAATTATATCATGCATTATTTAAACCTTGTGTAAAATTATTTATTGATTTTATGTATGAATATAAATCAGGTTTCCAAATGGTGTAAAATTTGGCACTTGTAGTTTATCATGGAATCACATTACTGTATATTGTATACAAATTTTGCTGTAGCTTCACCCTTGTGGACACAAACCTGAAACTAACTGAATTAATGCAAGGTGAACAGATTGTCATGAAAACACGCAAAGGTTTTATAATGTATTTGCTGGTAGCTACTCCACATTATACAAAATTAAATTCTTTTCGTGCATACTCATGTATTGCTCTGTATTATACAGAGCTTGGGGAAACAAACATCAGTACCTAGATGGGTGAGGCTTAGAATTGTGATTTTAGTTACACACAGCTGAAGGTTTATATGGTCAGTCAATAATTTAACAAATACAACTAATCTTTGAGACATGTACATGAATTAAATTTTTAAGTACATATATATGGAAATTCATAAAGGTGGAAAGTATAATGGCATTGCTGTAAGTTAGTGTTACACCTAATATTAAAGTAAGATATGTACTACAAAATTAGGTAACATGGTAACAAAGTCAAAATTGATTAAAAACAAATTTATCATTAGTACTTATTAGAATAAAAGAATGTCAACTTAATAACTAAAAAATTTAGTTCCACAAATATGTAGAAGCAGTGTCTGTGATAGAATTGGTTCACAAGCTCATGTACATTGTTAACACACTTTAATACATGTTTTATTGATCATTTTCACATATATATTCATCAAAAAGTGCTTCTAAGTAGAAGCATAATAAAATTATTATAAGTTTTTTATTTCAAAACTAGAAAATTCTGCTGTGACCTAAGCCATTAAGTTGTCTTTGTAGTACTTTAACATTTAGGACTATGGGATCGACATTAAAAATACATCAGAGAAATCTACATGATTAATGATCTATAAATGACCCTTATTTTTATGGTAGACTATTGATAGGTACTAACTGTTCTGTCTTAATATTTGACATTAGTGACCTTTGTAGTATCAATATTTTTGAATCAAAATAATAATACATAGCAGCAATATTTGAAGAGATTCAATTACAGAAATTAATAAAATACTTCATATTTCTTCCATTATTTTCTGAGAAGTAATATAATATAAAATATTGAACTGCTAAAAACAAAGTTTACATTCAAATATATTCATAATACTGACATAGGTTATATTTATATGATACCATTATTAGACATTGTCCCTAAAGATTAAATAACATTTATTTTAACTGTTCTTTTTATTGAAATTTTGGAAATATAAAATTTGTTTTAAGAATAATGTACTTCTAGTTATTAATTTTTATATGAAAGATGTGTCTAATGCTAAATGTATTATTATTTTATTTTAATGTATTAATATCTTTTGTCTTTATTTAGGTCGAAAAATTATATGTATGTTGTCCAATTAAATTTCCCTAAGAGTGTGTACAATAAAGTTTTAAATAAAACAATATTGAAAAATTGTTTCATTTATGTTTTAGTTATTAATCTTAACTTGGTCTAAGGCCAAAATAATAAAATGAATGTGCAGTTTCAGAAGTTCCTTTTGTCGATTAATCACCAGCTAAAATTGGAAATCCTATGTTATTTCCATTATTTTAACTGGTGGTTAGTTGAGAATAGGAACTTCTGAGAACTGTAAAAAAAATTATAGTACCGAAGCGATTTAAATTTTCCCGCTATATCCGTCAAGCGCCATCTCTACGTGGGACCGGAGAAATAATCTGTCAAATCGCGAGTTTCTCGTCTATACCTTAAATATATAGTATAGTTTGTGCATATTACGTTGTATAGAATCAGTGGCATATGACTGAAAAACTGAAAAACCTTGGATGTTTTCATACGTAAATTGCGTTTACCTACATCGTTGGTGCATACTCAAAGTTTTAGTGTCAAGTATAATACATTGACAGTGCAATTGTTTATTTATAGATTGCTACAATTTACAGACATGTAATAAAATTAATTTTGTAATTTTAAAATGTCTCAGTGGGACACAGCAATACATCTTGTAGCCGGAGGGTCAGTACATGTACTTTCTTAATCTTTCAATATGACAGAAATTTAATACATGTGCTTGGTTTTGTTGTTTGGCTTTCCAATTATAACTCAATTTTCATCAATTATTAAACTTTAGATGTACCCATATTATGCAAAAAATATAGTACAGTTGTAAATGTTATTTTTTACTATGAATTGTACAAAATTTTGTAGATCTTTCATCATAGTTAACTTATTTGTTAAATGCTAATTGTAAGTTACAAATAACTATTTTATGAAATAAAATTGAGCGACTATTTGTAATAAACAATTTCTGTATCTTAATTATTCTTTAACTGATAATAAATTAGAATTTTATATTGCTTTGCTTATTATTGTAATAGTTATAATTTTATGAATGTTTATTTGGGGGAAACAAGCTTTAAAATATTTGTAAATCTAAAAGTTATGCAATTGCCATGAAAGGTGATATGATATAATTATATATGAAACATGATAATAATAGATAACTTTGCTTTGTTACATACTTATAATGTTATGATAATATACACCTGGTTATACGTATAGTTCCCAAAACTCTTAATTTTCTTTTTCTTATATTTCCCTGTTATTTTAATATATATTACCATTTTAATGAACAACAAAAATTACATGAATACTCCTACTTAAATGATTAGTAAAAAAGTCCCTTGTAAGGTGCAAAAATTATCTTTGAGTAAAAGTATTGTCTATTTTATTCTAAATAGACACTATAGTACATATATCCTTAATAAAATCGTTCCTGAAATGATTTCTAACATTCTTGATGATGTATTTGGGTATCACATAATTATCTCTGTAAACCTTCTTACTTATCTAATAAACTAAAAAATTTTGTTTGCGTAATATTTATTTTGATAATTTTCAATTCTAGGTGAAGACATGCAAACCCAAACATATTTATTAAAGTAAAATACTAATTTAAAAAGAGCTCCATTATTGCCTCCACACTTAAATGAGATTAAATAACCTTTGGGCTTATCTTTGCTAGGTACTTAATAAGATATTATATATAAATTTATGCTTCAATGTGTTATTGAGTATACCAAATTTATGAATGCAAAATAAATTTAATTTACTTGCTAAATAATTTTTAAAAAAGAAATTGCATTTTATTAATGGAAAGTTGTTCCTTCCAACCATTGTTAATGCAATGCTCAAAGGTACTGTGTTCACATTACATTAAATGTAACTAAAACCTAATAGTGCCTTAGGTACAATGCTTTAATGTGTTTATGTTAATACATATTGATACAAAATTACATAATTTTCTTATTTATATACAATTTATAGAAGGAACAACTGATACCTTAAAATTTTAAGTATTATTTGTACATTCAATAAATGTTATTAACAATTAATACTTCAGTTTATTAATCAATTTTTAAAATAGACATTACATTTTATTAGAATGATTAACTATATTTTTGTCTTTGTTATGCAGTATATTTAATGAATAAATTTCATTTGGGAGACAGAGTGGCTGGTACAGCTGGTGCAGTGGTAACATGTCCTTTGGAGGTGGTGAAGACTCGATTACAGTCCTCCAAGGGTGTGGGCATCCCACCATCAAATTCTTCATCTGACAAGAACATGGCGAACATTCGGAAAGTGTGTTCCAAGATTCCGAAAAATCAAGTAAGTCAATTACAATGTCAATTTTTTGAAGTCATGTAATTATTTTCCATGATTTAGTTGTAAATATACTAGGATATTTATATAAAGTTTTTAAAATAATTATGTCTTAAATAGTCCAAAAAAATAATCAAATATTGCAATATGTTTAACAAAATATATGAACAACTTCAATTGTATCTAATTTTTTGTTTTTCTATAAACAAAATATTGTAGTTTTTCTTTAGACATTATTAAGTATATTTGTTCATAACATATAATCTCATCCCTAATTCCCGAAGGGATAGGCAGATAACACAGATCTTTGTTTGATATGATACTTACATATGTTTTTTTTGCTTTACCAGCATTCATCAACTGTTTCATGCCAATATGTGAATTTCAGTTATTTAATTTAGCATTTCTTTTAGTATGGAACCAATTTAATCTGCATAAGTTTTTCCTAAAGGCCCCTTACCAACTCCTCTATCACACACTCTACTTTCGTTCAACTTTTCGACTTAGTCAAACCACTTCAACATGCCCTTCCACTCTGGTCCCTACATTTTCTCATGCTGCACCGTTATTCCACATTACTCTTCATACATCTACCTTTCAAGACTCCATGAGTACTTCACAGGGATTATTGTTGATTCTGCTTTTATGTTTTCTCTGTCTACCCAACTTTTACTACTGTATATAAACATGAAAACCAGGACTCTGTTATGGTTAACTAATTGTGCTTGCATAAAAGTACGTAAGAGCATGTTCTCATTTTGGATTTGCTCTTTTTTAATATATGACACAGATTTTTTCATTTAATTTTTTCACCTAATTCAATATTACCTTTATATACACTTTTGATTCTTTCAAACATCATAACATTGGTTTTGCTTACATTCATATTTAACTGCTTTTTTATTTTATATTTTTTTAAAGGGATTTTTAACTTTAATTTCATAAAACTGGCAAACTGACTGTGTGAGAATTCCCAAATTATCAGTATAAAAGGATTTATTGAGTAATAACTCAGTCATTTTAGGCCATGTTTCAAATTGTTTAAGATATGTGCAGTTCTTAAAGGATCGATCAGTTTTACTATAAACAGTTATTGTTAATGGACACAGTCACATGTTAACCAGCTTCTGGTAATTTAACCACGATTAGAACCCTAAGCAGAAACGCGCAAGAAATGCTGAGTACACCTGCTCATTTATGCAATAATTGATTATCAATTTTTTCTAAACTGAATTATATGTGCCTGTTTCAAATATAACATGTTAGATTAAATTCCTTTACATTACATGTCCTTATGACATCTTAATAAAAGTCAAGATACTTAAAATCATAAAATTCAAATATACATCACTAGAAAAAGAAGTGGATGAAGCATTACAAAACAGTGACCAAAGCACAAGCATAACAATGGGCTATGTATGTGTAAGTATATTTGACACAAAATCAACAAATGAAATGACAGTCGGTAGACTTACTTACTGTCAATGTAGTCGATGAATATTTATGGCTCATTTGTCTAAAATAAAAAAAGCAGGTTTTCAGCTAACTAATTTAATTTAAGGCAGTCAGTTGTTGCTTAGTAATGCTTCATCCACCTATATATATATATCCATGTATGCAAATATAAACCTTAAAGTTTAACTTGTCTTTATGATACATTTATTCCAGTCTAAAATAAGTACATTGCATGATATATGAATATGGGTATTTACATATTTGTTAATGTTTATGATTTAAGTTGGTGATATCGTATTATTCATATATGAAAATATTTATTGTAAAATATGTGTCAACATTCATAGTATTTATAACAATATGACAATTATGCAATTTTTAAAAAGAAAATGAGATATATCTCAATAGCTGTTGCCTGCATCTTCATTTACATAGTGGTTATGAAACAACAATTTTAACATATACATAAAAACTTGTCGTTCACTGCTCATTGCCTTTTATCACCCATAGAAAATTGTAAACATCATGTCATAGAATGTTCTTCAAGAAAGTGATGGATTGTTAGACACTTTTTTCTGTGACACTCGCACTGTCAAAAAGTCTTATGATACCATTTATGCAAATCTATTCAGTAGTCACTTCATATTAAAGAAGGAGAGTGTAGATTATTGTTAATAGAATACAAAAAAAAAATTTTTAAGTTGGTCCATTAGTTTTTGAGTGATGCTTAAAAAACAAACAAGCAAATATTCAGACAAAAATTTTAAGGGTCCATATATATATACAGTTCATGCTACTTCTTTTTTTTTAAATAAAATATTTAATGTACAAATTTGATTTCCTGATGATTTTATTATATGTATAGATAATATATTATTTTAGTGGTTTTTTTCTAGCTTCGCTACATGTATTTGTTTTTGTACTTATTTGTGTAAGTCTTATGATGGCTTTTCAAAATCTAGTATTTGATTTTCATTAAATTACACATTTTCTTTTCCATGATTACAATATTAAATGAAATCCAGATTCCAAATCTTCTGATGCTATAAAGACAATGCCAACTCAAACTAAGTCATGCTACTTAAGACAACATGCTGATATCAAAATCATTTTAAGTGTATGAAATCAACTCCCTAAACTCAAATCCAATTAAGTTTCTGTATTGCATCAAAAGCTGTGTGAAGTCAGGATGGCTAAAAATGATAGATAGTGGTTCATCCTCCAGGCTTCCATATAGCCTTCATCCCTTTGCACAGTTCTCTATTATTTTTAATGTTCAATTGTCCAGTTCTTCTGGGAACAGCCAAAAGACAAATCGATAGAAGAGACTTTAACAGTCTTATTTTACATTAAATGATGTATTAAATATTAGAAAATAATAATGGCTCACAAAATTTAATATGAGATTTACCAACTGGTATCTTACCTATTGATGACATATTAGTATCGTGTGGAAATATCTGTGAAAGATTTTCTAGACTTTACATCTTACTTCCTACACAATTAAACCTTCAAGTTTTATGAAAGTGTGGGTTATAACCCATACCTTCTTATTTATTGCACTGACTCACGACCTAAAACATATATTGTCTTTTGACAATAGAGGTTGTGATGTCACCAGTAGGAAATTGATAAACCCCATAAGTTTTATATGAGATTTTGTGACCAATTATTATTTTTTACTTCACAGTACATCATCTAACGTAAAATGAAACTATCTATAAATATCATTTTTATTTACAACCAAAATGAAATAGTTAGATAATTCTATTTTATAATTTAACTTTCCTACTTGCCGAAAGCATTAAAACTTTTTTCAAAGAGATCATGAATGTAATATTACTGCTGTATCTTTGAAAAACTAGATTTCACTGTTCATGTAAAAATGAAGTAATACCAAAAAAGTCAAGGATTTTTGTCAGTTTTATTGCAATGTATTTGCTTATTTATTTTTATTTTATATTTGTTATTAAAGAATTTCTTAGAAAAAGTAAGGATTTAATAAAATAAATAAAAGTTAAAATTATACCATTGCAAGTTATACTGACATTATTTGAATGCACTGCACTATCACAGCAATTGTATGCTCCATGGATAAGCTATGAAGGGAAACTTGTAAATAATCTATCTGAGTATGAAAGAAAGTATGAACACTGGGACTATTCTTTATTTTTCAATATAGTGCTCTAAAAGGGAAATGTACTTATTGCGTTTCTCATAAAAAACATTATGCTATTAAAAAAAGATCTTCTGTTTGTAGTTAAAATGCACATTTACTACGGATATTGTAATATTTGCTAAAAAGCATCATCCTATTAAATATTTTTCAAAACTGTAAGTGGGAAATATTCATAGGGTTTTAAGTTTGAGTTGTAAATGAAATACAAAATGCCATTATCTTATAAGTCATTAGATAACACTTAGATAATAATTATAATATTTTTGAAATCTACCTTTTTACCTCTCTTTCTGAAGGCACTTTACCCAGTGGGTTGGGCGATCAAGTTTTACAAAGACATTTTTATTTGTGGCCCGCTCTCTTGCTCGAGCACTATGCATATGCAATATCTTATCTTGTGAAATTAATAGGCCTCTATTGAATCTGTTTCACCTGTTCTTCTTTTTGGTCTGGCAAGATGGTACAAAAAATTAGCATTGATAATATATGGCATTCATCATAGTTTTTTAATTCCCTGCCAATGGATAGAACTCTAAAGTGGTTTTTCATTCTTAAATTTCCGTTATAGTGGTATTTGTTCACTTTCACAATCAATGATAATTTCTGTTATACATTGCTGGTTGTTGAATGAAATCAGCATTCTAAAATTAATTTCTTCACTTTTGCCACATTTTTGGTGATAACATGTCATAGGATCACTCACTACGGTGGTTGTCTTTGAGGTTCTCACAGTTTCATTGAAGGTGCTCCAAATAAAACAAGAGGAATTCAGAAAAGCAAGAATTAACATACTCATACATTGTCTGATCTGCAAATGCTAGCTTATTCAAAACTGGAATACACTAAAAATACTAAAATATAAAAGGCTAATATCATTTTATTTTTATGTTTGGTCAAAAGATATTGTTTTTCAGCCTACTCTCGCATTAAAGGGACTACTTGTTAATGCCTAGGGTTCCGTAATTAAATGATGTCCATGGGTCCTTATTACTAAGGTTCCTCTGTTCTCTTGTCTATCAATAGGCTATATCTCATGAAGCATTATAGGTAGACAGTTGAAATTTTCAGTGTGTATATCTTGCCATTATAACAACAAATTATAAAAATAAAATCAAATTAAAAATGAAGAGAGGTTCCTATATAAGAGAAATGTGTTTTTTCGGCATTTTTTGTTCAATCTCATTTTTTGTTTTTATTTTTCATTAACAATTTTTGGTGGTATGGAATCCTTCATGTGTAAGTTCAAATCGCACTTGACCAGTTTTTTCAAACTATTACAAAAATAAGGATTCTACAAATTTCCCAAAGATGAGATCTAGCTAAATCGATTTTTCGTTATCACATTTTCTACAGCAAGTGTTATTAAAATTTTTGAGAATGTAGTTAAAATAAGTATAAAATCTATTTAAAATTGAAATAATTAACCAATTATTACAAAATTGGGTTTTAAAAGTAGAACATAATAATAAGTACAGAACAGGTTCTTTTTTCATTTAATATTTTCACATTTAATAGCATAAATAATGAAAATTCATATACCTAAATAAAATATTGTTACGAATATAAAAGCAAATAATTGTGTTCCAAAGATAAGTCATAAATACCACACAATACGTATGAAGAAAGTCATGCAAGGATTTTATTGTAATATGCAATTTATATACATTCACTTTAGATATATAATAGCATTATGTTCTTTCTATTTAGCATAATAATCTATAACTAACTGTACCAACTAAGTGAATCAACATGCAAGTAATGTTATTTTGGCATTCACCCAAATATGTGCCCGGCCCGAGTATTGATTTTGTTTTTATCTTCGCTTAGTACATAAATTTACAATTTCGCGTCAGAGTTGCGTGCATCACGCTTACGTTTTTGGAAGACTATTTAAATGATGACCTTGTTTTGTACACATTTGTTTCTCATGAGTCTTTTTTTATTCTATTTGTTTGTGCAACTTGAACGTGATTTATCAACAATTAATTTTATTAAGGAGGAAACTACTTCGTCATTTATATATTTTTATATAAGCAGTTAAATGATAACTATTTTTGAATTTTATGTTCAAGTTATAGATTTCTTATTTAAATATTTTATTTATTATTTCTTTTGTTGTAAATTCTTCAATATCGTTGTTAATCAATATAATAACAATTGTAATAAGTTTGTTATAGTTGTTTTATAGTATCATATTTATTTCTTTAATTGTTGTATCCATTCCTATTATTTATTATAATTAGGTATGAAACAATAATAAATATTTCAAATTTTATTATAAAAAAATATTTGAATTCCTTACCCCCTCTTAAACTGCATGGAAGAGTAACTTTCCTAATTCAATATCATCCATGAGAGAGTTTCTATTTCAAACCAAAAAAAAATTTTAGTGTAAATAATGAACACGTTCATATCTAATGAACTTTAGATATGAATGTGTATTGAGAAGTCCCCACAGTGATTTCAAATGCATGTAGTGCATTCTTTCAGGAGACTCTTTGTATTTCAATATACTGGGAAGTTACACATTATTGTGGAACTGTATAGTCTAAATTAAAATGTTCTAGAATACACTTTATTGAATAATGAAAGCCATTGATATGGCTTGCTTGCATTGATGTGCTATCAATATCTTTGTACATATGTGAAAATTTTATGAAAACTTATAGCACTGTTCACTAACATAGCTCAACACTCTTGTTTTATGGTTTCTTATTTAATAAAAATTTTGTTTTTAATAAAGTTTTGCTTTCTACAGTAATTAAATGCATATTTTGTATGTTTGTTTGTAAAAAGATTTTTTTAGAAAGTCTAAGAGTCTATTGACACCAATCTACTTTTAATTCATGTTTTTTGCAACTGGTGAGTTGGTAGCTGGTGCACAATTGAGAGAATGTTAGAAATTTAGCAATTCAAAATAAAATTAAATGAAATAAAAACATTCAAGTTGGATAGTAGCAAAAATTATATTGTTGTTAGTTATTGATTAATATAAATCATAATGTATCATACTAAAAATTAAATCATTATTTTTAATTTCATTACTACTAAATGTTTAAAGTAACTTCTAAACAATAAAAAAAAGCCTGTGACAGACGGACTGTACTCATGAGTATTCCAGATTTTCCATTAATGGTGTGCCAACTAACATCATTTATAAGGTTGCATATAATTAAAATGATGCCATACAAGATTCCAGTTACAATCAAAACTGCTTAAGTCCAAAGTTATAGTGAGGATGAGAGACATGCATTAATTATTTCACTAACTTTTGTGCAAGATTATATTTTGTGCTTATGTAGCATATATTTTGTTATTTTAATTATTTTTCTATAAATATAAACAAATTGAAGGTATACATTTTTGTAAGATATACTAAATATTTATGTTTTTATGATATAATAAAAATCTGATTATTCTAAATGATTATATTTGCCAAATATCTTTTTTTTTTTTCAATTTTTAGAACAAATCTAACTTACACATTCTGGAGAAAAAAATTAACATACTTAGAATTTTGTTTTAGAAATTACCAATTAGTTACATTATAGAGTAGAATACAAGCGCTCTTAATAATAACTTATAAAATACTAGTGTTGTCATCAAACCAATTTCAACTTTTTTCATAAACTAGTGAAAAGTTTTTTCGAGACATAAATATTTGGAATCAGAATAGAAACATTTACAAATACATCTTTTTTTATTAATGCTAAATGGGATATTTGAAATTTTGTCAATTGAATAATAGAGAATCAATTTCTTTGATGATAACTCATCTGTTATCACTCAAAAATGGTAACCGGATGATAGATTTGGATAGAGTCCACATCCTCAGTAAATGCGTAGCACAAATATAGCCAATAAGTACTAATGTAACTATGCCCAATAAATGTGCGGCTACTTATAGATAGCCTTGGATCTCACTTGATAATGAGATATGACGGGGCAGTGTTAAATCTTATCACATTTTACTTTTAAAGAAAACATTTGTTTTGGGTTGCCTATTACAGAATTGAATGGAAGATTATGTAATAATTTGTACATTTATTTTTATTTTATACTATCACTGGATCTTTAATTTGTAATATAATAATGAAATTACACTAATGATTTGAGATTATTCTGGGTAGTTATGCTTGATGATTTTTGTATATCGCTGCTACTCTATGAGATCATTATCGCTATCACATTAATGTTACAATTATCTACTTACTACTCAGACAAGTTGTAAGATGTCAAGTGAAACATTCTTTCTATCTTAAAGTCTGCCGAGTATATAAATATAAAAGTGTGTCTGTTATGTTATGATAAACTCAAGAACAATTGAATCAAGTTAATGAGATTTTTATATTCTGTGGTATTGGCGAATGTCTTAAGCCATCTCAACATTATCATACAGCTTCAGTGCCTATAGTAAGCATAAATATGAATAGAAACGAATAAATCATTTAATATAAAGAAAATATAACAAGTAACTGTCTGCCAAACGTCCGGTTTGTACATTAAATTTGTTTAATATTTAATTTAATAATTAATCTCTTCATAAATTATGTCAAATTCAAAAAACTCTCAGTGGCCTCGCATTTGATGCTAAGCACAATATTTTAGGTTTCAGAACATTTAAAATTTTGTCATGGCACACCTAAATAAAACAAGTCAATATAGTCAAATACAAAAGTTTTTTGTATGGTTTTTTTTTAATAATCGTCTATATAATTATGTGTTGAGCATGGTGACACATCGCGTTTTGTAAAGTACAAGAAATACAATTTCTAATTATTAAAGTTGTGCCTTTATTAAAATGTAGGGAAATCTTTGAAATTGTTTCAAAACATCTTTGGACATTATATGTTTGAATATACGATTTATAAGCATTTTGTTTTTATTAATATACAAATAATCATTTAGTTTTATTTTTAAAACGAGTAACATTGCTAATTCCCATGCTCCATTTTCTGGCTTTGAAAACCCAATCATCAAATTTAAAACAATCAAAACGTAGACTTAAGAATTTCTAGATGCAAAGTTGATGTTTTGTGGATTCAGTGACGTTGGACAACTTTAGTTGCTTAATTAAAAAAACATTCAACAAAATGGACTTACACAGCAATGTCTTATTTTTATGTCGAGTGCCTACAGAAACCATATCATAGAACTCCAATACATCGTCGAAAGACAGAAGGCAGAAGAAATCCACCAGGTTTTTTAGATTATCAATTTTATTATCATACCTGTGTCAGAGATAATCATTTGCTCTAGGTCTGAGCTTTCCATAAGTAGTCAGTTGGCTTTTACATATATAGGGATGGCATTCACAACGATATATCTTTATCAGAGTATTAGCGAATGTCTCGAGATAAATACTGATTAATATTTATTGGGCAATTAATACATTCCAGATGTTGAATCTTGATTCTTTAGTTCCTTTCATTCTTTTCTTTTTTTTTTATTTATTTGTCTTTTGTCATTGAAATACAACAGAAATAATCTGTAGGCTAAATTCAGCAATATAATTTTAAAATTAAATTTGCATTTCATAAATTAATTTTGAAGGTTTAATAGGGAGTGAAAAAATATTTTCAATTTTATTAAGTGTAATTGAATCAAAGAGCATGAATTGAAAAACTTCTCATAAAGTATTTCTCTGCTGGCTTTCCTAATTATATATACTTTTAAAAATACAACTCAAATAATTTATTTTTCAACTGTGATTGAACCAAATGTCGCTCAATTTAGTTAATTTTTGTTTATTAATTTTTCGTTAAAACTGGAAAACATAAGAATTTCTAGTCATTTCTTAACCACATTTTTCCTACAGTAGAATTGTGTATATTTAATGGTTTCTAAAATAATGCCTTATACCATAATAGTACTCGCATTACATCATTATTATATTAATATTTTTGAACGACATGATTTTACAAGTTTGCATTTGTCCAGCCAAGTTAGTTACATTTTAAAAAATCCATTTTTATTTCTACCGATGCGAATTGAATCCCAGAATCTTGATATAGCTTGCATTCCTTTGTATGCGTGTAATTGAGCATGCGACTCGATTATTAGGCAATAAATTTAGAGAAAACCCATTGTTATATGAACATACAAAAGTGATGCCAAATTCACTAAATCTAAATATATAAAAAATGGTTGTTGGTACGTCTGAAGTTTATAGAATTCAATCCCTTTCGACGGAACACCTTGAAAGTTGGTGCATATATGTCTGTTTTCATTTTGAAGATGCAATCTATTTTAACATTTGTCTCGGACTTCATCAACTAGTACCTATATCGTTTCTAAAAATTCTTACACTAATAGAAAAATATACTATTCCTGAATTTATAGCTTATCTTCTATTAAGATATTAACATTTGCTCCGGCCTCGTATACATTGGAACCTTGACCGGTAGTGGTATCGGAATTGAAAGCGAACCGAGAAGTACAATCGAGGGCCGGGACTGAATCCGTAATTAAGAACGGGCCTGGGGTCCAAGGATTGACTGTTGGGTTGAAATTAGAACCCAGACCTGTTACTGCAATCGTGATCGGAGACCAGAATTAGAACACATCGTACAGCCACGAGGGCGAAGCCGCGAGCGTAAAGCTCGTGAAATCTAAAAAAATATTCATTATCAGATTTTAAATCGGAATAATTAAAAAATAAAAATAAAAGCCCCCCTTCAAAAACCTGTTGTACAACTGTTTGAACAGATTTCAAAAACGACTAATTTTAATTTTGTGTGTACTAAGTTTTACTGATGGCCATTGAAGTGTAGTTTTTCTGGGGACAAATCGTAGTATTATCACTTAGTTTTTGATTGTTAAGGAGTGCTGTGATTTTCATCATTAGCTCAGCAACATGAAATGATACCACACGCAAAAGCTTGAATAACTAAAAAAAAAAAAGAATTCAAACACACTATATGTTCCTATAATATTTAAGGGTTTCCTCGATTTCCATGGAATCCCGATCAGATCCTGATCCTGATCGGGATTCACTTTAGGATCATGGGACCACCTCGAGAGTATATTCTTTCAAACAAAAAAAAATCCGAAATCGCTCCACAATTGACATTATAGCAGTACATGCATAAAAAATACACACAACCAAACCTCCTCCTTTTTGAAGTCGGTTAAAAAAATGCGTTATATTTAGTACTTGATTGTATTACAATAAAATGGAATGGGGGGGATAGTCGTATAAAAAATTATTCCAAGTCTGTATACTTCTTACGACTTACGAATAAATCGGTCGACCAACGATGCTCGCCCGCGTCGGTTCTCATATTAACGTAATAACGATATCGATTGAATTCTGTTCTGTTAATAGAATTGCCGCTGGAGAGTAACCAAAACTGACGATCGCGTTAAGTGAATGGGGTACCTGTTCATGAACTTAATATAAACTAGCCCATGGTCATGGTATTTTAAAGAAGCAAAGGAAGGACTGAATACAAATACGACGGTAAACATAAGGGAGATATTGAAAGGAAAATTGAATGCGAGTAATAAGTGAATGGGACTTTGCGCGTTCTTGTGAATAACACAAGTATTTCGTAACAAGTGCGTTGAGTTATATTTTATGAAGTTTTGATTTCTACACGTATACTTCATAATAAAGGTTAAGGATGATAGGATAAACCTAAAAGTGGTATCAACGCGATGCGTATGCAATTCTTCCGCAGTGCGCGTGGAGCATCCTTCAAAGATAAATATAAGAATAATGATATGACAGAAGGGTAAGGCTAAGAAGGAAATGCAAATGATGAGTACAGGAAAGGATATATTGAGTTCGTTTCGCTATCTGAAAAAAGAATGAATGATAGTCGATTGACGAAAGAGAGTAACTCGTATGAAGTGAATGTGCCTAATAAAAATATTGAGAATGGGGGCACCTTAGAAAATTTTAAACAGACTAATTTAGTGATACGGTCTAAGAAGTTAAAAAAATAGTCTAACCCATATATGAAATTAAAGTAGGGTCAAGTTATGTACACCTAATCCACGAGTTTGTATGTAACAGACGCTGATGAATGTCAATGAAGAAAAAGCAATATATTAGTATCGTACGAAATAGAGGTCTGTAGCCTCTGCCTACCCCTCGGGAAGATAGGCTTTTATTAAGTAATAGAATAAAAAATGTACCTAGTAAATAAAATGTAACAATATGAGAAGAGAGTCATTTTAACCCTGCATCTCGGCGTAGTGATATAAGTATATATGTAGTTAAGAATTTTTAAAGAATCCGATTTTTCTTTTTAAATTACCTGGGAAATAAGTCATCAATAAAGATATTGACATAGTCATGACCAGAAAATATTTTATTTTTAATTTTACTTTTGGGAAAATAATGTTTTTAACTTGTGTTAAACGTGTTTTTATGTTAGGAAACATAAAAAAACACATGAACGAATTTTTCGAATTTAGTTTTAATTTATTTGAAATGTATTGCAACCAATTAGGCCTAATTCGAATCCGGTGTACGTACATCGAACACAACGCCGTGTACAATACAACGCACGAAACTCTGCCCCTATGAATTGCCTGCGAAAGATGTAATGCGCAGGTTTAACGCTCCCCGACCCTTCTGCCTTCTCCCCCGCGTTCATATTTTACGCTATTGCGACGCTTTCGTGAGTAACTTTACAGCAGTAGAGTTTCGTGCGTTGTACTGTACCTTACCGCGTTTGGAACGGCGCAACGACCTTTATATCGCACGACTTTTATTTTGACGCTAATCTTTATGATTGTAATCCTATAATTTATTACGCGCAATTGGTAATTCGTTTGTCGCGCAATACGTATTGCATAAGAAACTAAAAGTATTGATATTCACTTTTTTTTTTTTACAAATACAATTCGGCCAATTGACGCTTTAATAGAAAGTTACATGTATTTTGTTTATGTATTAATTAACTAAACGAGCTTAATGTTTAATAAAGAAGTATTGATTATTATCACTTATCGAGTTTCACACATATTGCATTATTACAAAGTTATTATGAAAAGTCCGCATGAAACAATAATTGATAAATATGTCATTACCGGAAAAGATCATACTAATTGAAAAACTGTGTGTATCTGCTTATCCTTACGAAAAACAGGCTTATATTTCGCAGGATTTGTAAATTTAGCATAATGACACTCACACAAACACATATCGGAAGCGTAAATGAAGATTTGAGCATATCAAAAATTGACTTATCGATATTTCTCATGAATCTGGTCCACTACTGGCAAAGGTACCTAGTGTAGCCGTACGTTAATCATAAACAGGTAAATGATAAAATGATCTGGACGTGTATTGTAATTGTTTGGTTTAATAGACACGATTGCAGTAATCTCGACAATGTCGGTGCTCGCATGCCAGTCACGATGCGTGCATCCTGATTGCACGTTCACCGACACGCCATCCTCATTACTGTTGAAATGCATTTTTATATTGTCACCTTCAATATAATAACTAATACCTTCTTGCTGTCTGCTCGTAAATCGGTAACCTTCTGCATTGTTTACAATAAACGGCCTGAAATGAAGTTATGCCGAACTTCCTATATATTTTTAAAATATAAATGTAAAAAGCAATAGGCGCGAGTCGCCATTTTTTACCTGTTTATGTTCTTAGTGTGATTTCGTACCATAATCAATAAATAGCAGAAAACATGCTTACATCGTGTGTCAGTGTTTTGTTGAACTGGTTTGTCCCGCGGCGCAATAACAAAACCCACGCGGTCAGTGTTGCATACCTACCACATTTTTTTTCCATGAAATAAAACTAAGTAAAAAAAATTGGATCAGTGAAACGATACGATATATTGTTATAAATAATTGTCTATACGCAACATTGTTCTTCGAAAGGACGCCCTCGCACTGAAAGTACTTACATAGTGTTATGTTTTACATCTTATGGAATAATAGTATTACCTAAAACGTTCCTGATGAGTTTCGGATAATCGAAACCTTTTTAAATTATATCACAAAACTCTTACAGTTTCATTTGACCTGTGCTTTTGCCTGAAGACAAAAAGACACGGTGATAGTTTATTACTAATTTTGGTATAACTATAGCGTCTACCTATTTGTTGCAGTCGGGTTGATTTTCTCCAAACTCATTTCGCATAGGAAATTAAAATTTGCACAAAAATAGATGTAAGTGCACAGGTTTATTTAATAGATTCTCATTCGAAACCGATTTTTCTGGTGTCGAATGTAACCGTTCGATAATTCGTTTACACAGCCGTTACGTAATACCTATATGTGAGTAGAGAAATACAAGTACGTCATTGTGAGTGGTTAATTATTTAATAGAATAACAATCAACATTTTTGGATGACAAGCGTGCAACCGCGTGATTCTCGTAAATTTAAAAAGTTCACAAAAAATGCACCTGGGCGGAAACAATTAGAGCCTTGAGACACTTTGAAAATCCTCTACATTCTCACACGTCCGATGTTAATTCGGAGTCTCAGATCCGCGCTCGGGCTCCGTCGTCGGGATGCGGTCTGAGAGGGCGGGAGGATGCGGTCTGAGAGGGCGTGCCGAGGGTGAGCGGAGGAGGACCAGAGTGCTATGAACATCCCGGCTCATGAAACGGGGCATTTCATTACCTCGCCTTAAAGTTCACAAACCCTACGCCGTACCTTAGAACAAATGTCCTGACAACCGGCTGAATTTTGTGGCCTCTTACAAATGTCGTTCATAGCGTTGGCGAAATCGTTCTTCGAGTGCATGGAGCGAAGCTCGCAGCCGAGCTTCAGGAGCAGGACAGGTTGTAATTCGAGTAGAGTAGTAAGACAAAGGCCCGGCCCGGAGGAGATTATGACCCCCCATGACTCGCTCGGATCCGCCCTTGATTCATGGACATTATTATGACATACATTCAATATGTATGTCATACGTGACTGTCTGCGTGGTGATCTTAGGTGTATACCTACGGCCACCACGCAGGTAGTAACGTATATGCAGGGTTAATTATTCTTCATTTGTATTGTATGGTTTCGCTTCCTTTTATATGTTTGTCAATTTCAAAAATTAACGGTCATATAGTGTCGTATAACGGCCAGTTTTATGACTGTATTATTTATATAGTGACTAATTATAAATGTGTTATCAAAGCAAGGCCCTCGTTTAAGGTCAACATAGTTTTTTTTTTTTGTTACTGTTGATTCATTTTTAATGCACATTTCAAAATTCTTTAATATAGTGCTTGAGAATGTGAAGACACTTTTACTGAAACTTATGAGGACAGAAAAAAGTAGAATAGACACGTTTTGCACATTTAACTTTATTCGACCCAAATTGAATTGGTAATTCACTTCCGTTTTTATTTCATTTGTATTATTCAAACAGTACTGAGAGCGTTTTTTATTTAATGAATCGATTTGTTGTAAAATGTATTAAATAAATTTAGCGTTTACGCTGGCTTTTTCCAACACATCCGTATACATATGCGCTAGTATTCTTTTTTTTTCGACTATCGTTCCGTGGGTTAGCGTCAATCCAATATGGATACCAAAGCAATGCCTCGAATAAATACCTTAATACGAAAAATCGGTTTCGGCTGTAGCTCTATAAAGAAGTAGATCCATAGCTGCTTAAATAGTATTGATAGAAATATTTATTTACTGTAAATTCGGTTCTATTAGTGGTCTCTTGTCAATCAAATGTGATGTGATCTCTTGCTGACGTGGTATGTGGTACACATAGCAAAATCGACACTGCACGTTCAATATATTTTTTTTTACTCCGATTCGAGAAAGACTCGATCGTGACGCCTTTTCGTTTGTCAGAAGTGCTGTGTGTTTAAAACCATACGTAATACGAGGTAGTTAGTTGTATAGGATCAGCCGCGCTCTCGCCGCTGCGCGAAATGGTACTCGCCCGGCGAGTTGAGCGAGTATCATCGCGTGATAGAATTTACTACGCCTTTTCTGCATATCGAGCCAATTAGTGATTACATAATGGACGAAAGTGCAAAACAAAACTATTGGAATATAAACAATATGCCGTTTTCTCGTTATTTTTTTTTTTTTAATCTTTACTATGGTTTTATAACACATGTTTCTATTTTTTGCTCCGTTCGAATTGTTCGGACGGGCGTAATAAAATAACGATAACAAAGGTCATTATCGGTAGCGGTCATTATCCGCGTTGAATGAATAACAGCCCATAATGTGGGTGTGCCCGCGCCGTCGGTCGGGGGCGCGGTGGTCGCGTACCGTGCAGTTGACGATTTTGCCGTGTGTACAGGAGGCGGCGCACGGGTGCCGGCGCACGATGGGCGCCCTGCTCGGCCGCTGGGGCGCCGGACACATGCTGATGTCGTACAATTGCCAGGTGCAGCCGCGCGCAGGGCACTCCCGGGCTCCCGGACGGATGACGCTGATACAGTGCATCAGGTGAGACCGACAACCCATTATTTTTTATCCTTGTAAGTATTATAAGTGTTGGTGCGTCTGTTAGCGGTCGTGTAACTGCTCAATGACTTGACCAATTCAGATCATATTCACACAATGTATTTGTTTTGTTCACATAATGGTTTCTGCCTATTAAGATCCTATAGGTAGTATTAAAATTTGTCAGCATATATTTATTGAACAAAATGACTCATGCTCACAATATGTGTTGATTTAATACATTAAAAAAAATCAAAATCTGGACTAGACGAGTGACGTTATAGTAGAGTTGGTACTATTTATTAACAACTGTGTCAACAATCTCGGTGTACAAATGCATTTTTTTTTGTATTTACAAACCGATATTGTTTATATTGACACGGTATGTTCGCAGGGTCAATAAAAAAAAGAAAGCATTTCACTCCTCGTACAGGAAATAGTAAAACAACATCTGCCGGACAAGGTACTTTGTAATATTTAATAAGATATACAGTACAATGCACGAAACTCTGCCGCTCTGAGTTACCTACGAGTGATGTAATGCGTAGGTTTAATGCTCCCCTTCCTTCTCTCCCGCTTGTTAATTTTACGCCATTGCGACGCTTATGTGACCAACTTCACAGCGGCGCAGAGTTTCGTGCGTTGTACTGTACCTATCTATATTACATATATCTAGGTATATACATAAACGACTAAAAGAAATAAGTTAGGCTGAATACGTGAATCAGATTCGAACGAATTTAACACAATGCATTTACAACTGCGTGATCGCACAAGAGTGACGGGCCAGCGATTTAAGCTATATATATACACACACACGTGAATGATGTTAAAGACAACGGTAGGCAATTTATGGATACACATGCAGTGTTTACAGTGTCACTCGAGTGTGGCGAGCTGCTGGTCGGAAAACTACCGCGTCCTCCAGATGTTCAGATAGAACTCCGTTTAACCCTCGTCTTCAATAGCTGGTCGAAGTGGGGTGCGACAACTCGAGAAGTTCATTTTTCGTTCGTTCGACGATAGTGAGACCGGTAGACGCGCCTCGACACCCTTAACTTTCCGTCTATCGCGCGCATTAATAAATGTCACTCGTATGATGCGTCATCTCAAGAAGTAACGTGGGAGCGATACATATTATTTTCTATAGCAAAGCACTATAGCTATCTCGCTCTTTCCGCTATCAAGATGGAACGCGCCCTTAAATGTGCTTTATTAATACTGGTTTATGTCGTCGTACTAACACTCACTTCAATTTTTGCTCGTGAAAGATGTGACGATTCAACCCCTTAGCGAATTTTCAATAATGTGTAATTAATGTCCAAAACGCCCGCAGTCTCACTTCATAGTATAATCTCCGGCTGTATCCAAATATATTAATCAAATATATGTGTCATGCGCTTGCATTCACTTTTATTCGGGTCATCAAAAAGGCTCACTCGATGTTGGATGTATATTTTCGTGCAAACTCTCTCAAGGATCGGTCCACTTTTTAATTTGTAACACTAGCTAGGGGACCGCTCGCGGCTTCACCCCTGTGTTTTTTTTTTTGTACAAACCTAGAAAAATTATATACCTAAACGTTCCTCATGAATCACTGTATCTATTGGTGAAAATCGCATAAAAGTCCGTTCAATCGTTTTTGGGTTTATCGCGAACAGACAGACAAACCCGGTGGAGGACCCTATTTTATAATATGTAGTGATGAAGCGTACTTAAACAATATTATATCAACTACATCTCATTACGAATTGGCCGCGTATATCGTTGAACGACAAATATCTTCGATCGATATGCACGCCGAGCGTGATGCCAAATTATGTGTTGATGCATACAGTGCATAATCAAGCATCCGAAATATAAATACGTTGCGCAGTGTCTGCGCCCCCGACCGCCTTAGAAGTGCTAAATTGAGCTATTCAACCGATTCGCTATACTTTTGTTACTCAACTAAAACGATTGTTGAAATATTTATAGAACGATCCGTTTTATTTTTCATTTGTAATAAATTCAAAAATAATATATCAACCTCTAGATGTCGTGACGACCGTTCGGATATTAAGAGGGCAGTGGTAATTTTTTTTCGTTCGTCAACACAAGAAAGATGATGTGAATCGTTTATTTTTATGACCATTCCGATGTTGTATGAAAATGAGTTTCTTCTTCATACGAAGAAAAAACTCATATTAGCAATATTTCACTTTTAAAATGGAACCATAAAAACGAAACCGATCCTTCCGCGACTCCCCGTCGTCCGCTTAATCGCGCGTAAGCATATCGATGTGTAATAATTTCGGCCGGCGGCGGCGCGGCGGACGTCACGCGCGCCCCCCGTCTACCTCCAGCGGATCTTAATCGGTACAGGGCTCTCTTATCGCCGGCCGGCTAACTGATACGGCGTCGGCGCCCCACGCGGCCGTCGCGTGAGGCGGAGCGCCTTTACAAATATTTAGTCGTATTCCGATGTGAGAAGATAGGCGAACTTACCGGTTCGAACCGGTCGCGTATTTGTAAATGCAACGTCAAAACTGATAGCGATGCTTTATGCCGATATGCGGATGAAATTCCTTGCGTCGAATTCTGAAAGTTGTCAAAAAGTATTGAGCTATTTAAGCGAACGCTTTCGATAGCCCTAACATCCAGTTTTGTAACTCCCTTCCCGAACGTCTAGCGTAAGAGATGTTTTGCTTCGTTAAAAAAACGAAATTAATTCTTATCATTACTTCAAAAACGCATAATAAACTAAATTAATACAGGATATTGTGCGTACATTTTTTATCGTCTTTGTTATCATTTTTCTCGTTCTGTGGAGAAATATTAAGTAAAACAAATGGTTATTTTAAGAAAATAGAACACTGTGAGTGTTCCAAATATATCCACTGCCCAACCCTCGTCATTAGGTTGTTATTCATTACTTTATCTACTAAACTGTTATGGAAATATTTTGTTTATAGTTTTAACTTCGAGAAAACATTAGACGTAAAACGGCCAAGCGAGTTAAATTTGTGACGGAAGTTTTTTTTATTAGTGATCAATCATAATGTCCCAGCTGAAAATATATGGTATCATGCTAAATATCTGATAATTTTAATTAGCATTGAAGAATGTACTGCATGCAGGGTATCAAATGCGCACTTTTTTTTACTTTTCAAATACTCTGACGTTGTGAATATGCAATAGGATGATCATGCAATTCATATATTTTAGAATATTTAGTATTAATGCGTTCTCAATTGCATGTGTAATAGCCCATTTATGTCTCCTACATATAAATAAATGTTCCAATATATAAACTTTATTATTATACATGTAACCTTTTATTATTATTATTTTTTTAACTAATAGTTTCGTAGATTTTTTTTAGTTACAAATGCGTTCCTATTTCATCCATAGAAAAGACCTACTTTCATAATAGACAGTGCGAAAATGTTGGATACCATGATTGTTAAAAATGGAGCCTTTAACTGATTTTGTATGTAACAAAGAAGGAGCTATAATTAACACAGTTCCTATACATCCTGTATCACTCTATCAATCTTGCTGCTTTATCTCGTTCGGTGTGTTGGAACACCTTATGTAATTAATGTATTCAATCGGGAACTTTATTTCAGTTTTGTTGACACCCCCCTTTTATCGCGAGAGCGGACTGATACTGTATCAATTTACGTCAGTTACTCTTCATTATCAATTTGTTTGGTTAATCATTCACTCTTGAGAGAGTTTGTCGCTAGGGCCCCGATTGAACTGTGTATCTTTGAATCACACTAAGAATATTTTCCATATTTGTTTGAAATTCAGATGACGAGCCTGGAACTAAAGTGGCCTATGTAACATTTTTACCACAATCCACTTTTGTACATATTACAACTTAAAAATATAAATTCTATTAATACAAAAGTGATCTATGTTATAATACATTTCTGGACAACTGATTTCTACCATAAAAATGCATATAATTAATTTAAATCTATATCATATAAATCTATAAAGTCAAGTTTTTTTCAGAATTTTAATAATGTTACATAGACCACTTTAGTTCCAGGCTCGTCAGATGTTCTTATCTAAAATAGAAAAACATGCGTAAAGTTGTTTTTTTAATACGTTACTGTATTGTTCTATTTATATATCCTGATGTCTTTTATAGATCAGACATGTTACACTTAATCAGGCCCCAGACTAATGTTATAAGAAAGCAATAATTGGGTATGTGCTTTTTTTGACGAGCTGACGTCCATGAAGAATGAATGAGATTGACAATGGAAATTTTTCAAAATACTGTATAATCTAAAAGGGTACAGCTGTGTCTAAATCTAGTAAGAAAATAAAAATAATCAATATATCATTATAAATATGATATCAATTTCAATAAATGCAATTAATAATATGATTAATTAATAGCAATTTGATTAGAAAGTAGATTAAAATCTGCATAAAAAAAATAGATTATTTTATTAATGCTGATAAAATTATCTAAATAATGTTACAGTTATTCTGCTAATAAGTTCCAAATAATAAAAGAAAGGAAATGTTTATGTCGGGAAGAGTATTTTTTTTTTAATTTTGGAAAAAAGACTATCACCAAAGAAAGTAAAGGGAATAACTTAAGCACAACCAAGGCAGTCAAGAATGATGTAGGATTAAGTTACAAAAGTAACTGAATTTATCTTGCCTCATTGAAAGTTTGTTAATGTAGGTGAAAATATATTCATTCATCCATTTCTTTGGTCAATAATTTAGATCCTCACATATAAATTAATCGATTAATTACTGTGTTATTCTTAAAAACAATGTGTCAGGCATATAGTGCAAACAGAAGGTCCCCGGGCGCTGTTCAAGGGGCTCGGCCCCAACCTGGTGGGTGTGGCACCATCGCGTGCTATTTACTTCTGTACGTACTCTCAGGCTAAAGCGATACTGAACCAACACCTTCCTCCTGACACTCCAGTCGTGCATTTGTCTGCTGCAAGTGCTGCAGGTAAAATATTTTCATTTAATTTTTATAAAATATTGTATTTGTTCATATTTATTGGTGTAAAACTAGAATGATTTACTTTGTCTGTGGTAGTGTGAGAATATTTACAGTTGTACAAGTGTACCAGGGATCAAATTCTGATATTAAATGTCATTAATGTTAGAATTAAACCATCAGTTTATACATCGGTATGTCGTAAATACTACATTTACTGTTATTGCAATTGTGATGCTGATTAGATGCTTTGATAATATTGATGCTATAGTGAATTTCCATTGATAAAACAGTTTAAAAAATGCAAAAACAATGCTATGACTGTCTCCCAGTAAAACTCAGTTGCTCAAGTATTTACTGAGTGTAATTCATAAATGCTTTAGAGGATTTTCATCAATTATATGAGCTCAAAATAGGAAGGTGGCTTTCACCAAAATCTCATCGAACCTCATTTACGAGAAGGGAGTGTAATGGAAAATTTTGTGTTCCCTTTGAAATTCAAGGAATTATGCCATTATAACATAATGTTCCTTTTTTTATATTGAACGTGTTTGATAATAAGAATATGACAAAAAAGAATATTTATTAAAAATTATTGGTGAAATAAGTAAGTAAGTGAGAAGTGGAAGTACTTTCAAAACTCACTAATGGGGAGAAGTGGCTCCGAATTTTAAAAAACGCGTAATTAATAGATATCCTTGTATGAATATTTTATTACCTTAAATTACTTATTTTAGGTTTCATGTCTTGCACGGCCACTAATCCGATTTGGTTTGTCAAGACCCGGCTGCAACTAGATGGGCAGAATGTAACAGCAGTACAATGCATCAAAAGGATATATCAGAAATCGGTATGTATTCAGTTTTAGATACCATTAGCCTAATAAATTATTTCTTTTTCAATTTTCACAAGGTGAATACAATATATATTTCACTATGTTTTCAATTTCAATTAGCTAATTGAATTTTCTGTGATGTATTAGTACATATTGTCTTGTGTGTTATTTATGAAATGCCAATTATTTTTATGAAATTCATCAAGACCCCATTGACTGATTAAATTACATTCTATTTTACATAATGTCATTTTTTACTGTGCACAAATACAAGATGGACGTCTGAGCCAGCATGTGGATTTTATATGTTCCTGCTCTTAGCATCTAAGAATGTTTCTTTAACCATTTAAAAATTGGTTCATTATTAATAATAATTTGAAGAAATTAGATACATAATAACAATTATATTTCATTAATTATTTTGTCAGTTTACAGTTAAGAACTTTGAATATATTCAAAGTTTGTTCAATTATGTAATTCCAATTTTAAATATTGAAGTAAATGTCGGGTTAAATATGAAAGACCCTTAAGATTTATGAACAACCTTCCAAAATTATATTGATAAAACTCTCCTATTTCAATTTAAAAAATTAGAAGTGATCAATTTAGCATAGCCTGAAGTTAATTTAAATTACAATTGTGAATAAAGCTAATAAAATTTGTGTTTTTAATAAAGAAATTAATCGCATTAAATATTTGTGTGAACAGTGAATGTTTGACCTGGAGAACGATCAAATATGCATATAATTTAAAATTTCATAAAAATTTATGATCATATAAAAGTAGAGTTGCCATATTAGTTTTTGACCATAAGTACCACCCAACTGATTACATGTAGACAATGTGTAATTCCTGCTTAACATTATTTATTAGTAAGTAATTATTACAATGCTTGTATATATTTTTATCCCACATTTCAAATTTTACCTTATTCATATTTTGACTATTACTTTCTAAAAATATTTCACTGTGCACATTCCTGAACATTGGCATAAAAGCTATTCCTTCATTATTTTTTAAATAGAAAAAATATTACAGGGCATCAGAGGCTTCTACAAGGGTATAACGGCATCGTATATGGGAATAAGCGAGACGGTGGTCCACTTCGTACTGTATGAGGGCGTGAAGGCGCGGCTGGCGGAGCGGCGCGTCGATGTCACCTCGCCTGAGCGTTCCCCGAAAGACTTTCTCGAGTTCATGGCGGCTGGGGCGTTCTCTAAGACCGTAGCATCATGTATAGCGTACCCTCACGGTGAGTTGGAATTTGTTGATAGGGGTAGTTCAGTTCAGATTTCAACGCTTGCAAACTTGCAAGAAATCTAAGAAAGTACACAAAAGCTAAAGGGATCCTAGAAGGTGACAACCTTTTTATTCGCAATTACTGTATTTACACACATTGTAATGAAATGTTACATATCACTTTTCTAATATGATAATAGATATGTATAAAGTTATTCAGAGCTATCTCCAAGTTTGTGTTAAGGAGCATACTTTCATCAATGTTAATATTGTCATTCTTAATGAAATTTTGGTCTATGTTTTCCTCTATCATAGTCTCTTTTGATGTGAAAATATTTATATAATTATAAGACTGGTGGTTTTTAGTTATATGACTCGTCTATGTACTAAATTGAAAAGCTATAAAATATTGAACGATTATAAATACTTTTTCTTGTGGATAGATTTCAGTATAGAGGAAACACAATCGTTATTCAATGTAAGGTGTTGTACAACCCTTATAGATTGTTAAGATGAAATACCACCTATTCAAAAATACAAAAAGAAGAACAAAAGCGAGAGAATCTATTTTAAGCATTTATTTATTCATTACATTTGATTCTGTGAATACTGAAATTTATTCCATTGTTACACTGTATTTTCTACTGTTCAGCTATATTTAAATGTTAATATTTTATTCATTATTGTCCCATATATGTGTTAATAAAACTCAAGTTAATGAAAAAGCCCATTTACTATGCTTATTATTATTTAAATATATCGATCATCCATACACAAATATGCCTATACATAATCCAAATGGACAAGGACTCATATAGTCATTATTTTTTTGGTTTAGCTATACAGTAGACAACACAATGTAATAAACACAAATAATTGAAACATTCGCAGAAGTGGCGAGGACGAGGCTTCGTGAAGAAGGAGATAAGTACCGCAAGTTTTGGCAAACGTTACATACAGTCTGGGCGGAGGAAGGCCATCGCGGTCTCTATAGGTAAATCCATAGATGTGTTTGTTAGTTTTAATTTGAGTGTATGTTTATGGGCAACACTGCGCTATGTCTACAAAGGTCAGGAGCAGATGGAGCTTGACATGTGCGAGTATATCATGAAAAATTATTAAAATTTACAGTAACTTCCTGCAATTGCTATAATTGTCTAAAATTATATATTACATGTAATTGAGACTAAAAACATAGTGGTGACCTCTTGGTGAAAATTATTTATTTTGAACAAAAGGTGCGAATTCTGACCATGGGTAGGCCAAACCAAGTCTAATTCGACTGATGACTTTTTAACTTAAATCAATTTTAGCCATTTACTCTGTGCCTCGGACAACACATTGTCAGTCTCAGACACTGAAATTGCATTGATGGAAATAGTCATTAGCAGCTCCAACCCACACTGGGTTGAAGCATAAATCCCAAGCTCCCAGATCTGAAATAAAGAAATTATGCGAGACGTGGTAATAAAACCCAAGACAACAATTTAATATACATGATATATTCTCTAACTATTAAAATAAATCTTTTAAACTGTAACTCTACAAATGAGTTACACACATGTAGTTGCACACTGGACTTTATTGATATATGGGGAATATTTTCTCCAGTGGAAATATAAAAAAATTATTCACTCCAATAGGCATGAATTATTTTTGTGTTGCATCCATCTTTTCATACATCTATTCATTCAATATGCAATTCCTTTTAGGGGCCTAGGTACCCAGCTCGTGAGGCAGATACCAAACACAGCCATCATGATGTCGACATATGAAGCAGTGGTGTACCTGCTCACGACTCATTTCAATGGCTCCTACTATGAGAACACCTAGCATATGAAACCTTTTGTGACAACTACGACGATTCCTTGATACTCTAAAAAAAAACTCAAAAATACCAGACCTATCTCGTTTCCTAAGATAATTCTGTATTCACCCTAACATAACAACAATTTCCTGATAAGAGTTGAACATAAAAAGACATCAATATACAGCGATTAATTTTCTGCTGTACTATTGGCTCCTTGCTACAAGGATATGCTCCCAAAATGTGTGGAATTGAAACATTTTTAAAGGTAAATAGATGAATATATAAAAATTGTTCGAAATTGGTAGGTACAAGTTTAATTAAAAAAAAAATAAGAATTTATTTTGTTTGTTCAAAAAGAAATTGCTTCAAATCACACAACTTTTAACTTGCAGCAAAAAAGCAATTTCAGAGCAAGTAATTATTCTGAATGTTAATGACTTTTAACTGTAATATCTCAATCAGTTGTAAATCAGTTTTTTTTTGTAATAATGACCATAACATATGCAATCCTTGACAATAACTAATCTTGTCTTTAAATATTATGGTACCAAGTATAATGGAAATAATCCATTGGTTTCATAATAAATGAAAAAACAGTTTTGGTTCCTATATATAAGTTCTAAGTTGATACCTCATTTTACAACTTTGTTTTTGATAGGATTGTTGATATTATTCATCTTTTTAAACCAGATTAAAGTGTTATTGATGTATTCACAAAGAAATGTATAAATTCATATTATTAATGTGAATTATATATTTTTACACTTAAAACTGTTTTGACTTTATAATATTGATTTGAAAATTATATATAGGTGTTTTATTCAAACACTCTAAGACCAGAAAACTTGAAAAAATATATATAGAGGTTGTATTTATGAAAAAAATCTCTTCTCATGTGATGTTAGAAGAAATTGGACATAACATCTATTATTAGGTTAAATGTACGAATTTCGAAACATTCAGGTCACATTGTCTTCTGTGACTGTACTAATAAACTTATTAATTTATTTCCTTCACTTGGGCATACCAAGTGCAACAAACAAGACAAGTTAGTATATTCATGCGAAGCTGCTCAAAGTGACAGAAACATGCTGTGCTACTTAGGATTGCAGTACTTATTGTCTTGTACATGTTGATCAGTAAATCCCTGCATACCTTCTTTCGTCCTAATTTTATGAATATTTAAATAATAATCATGTAATATTTAAAAAATAACCTTCTAGCTGCAAGTTGTCTATAAACACATGTATTGCTGCTACTAGTAATTGTTTTTATTTTTAACATTTGTATATCAAATGGTAGTTATAGACAAGTTGAATATTATGAATAAATTATATATTGTCAATAAATATAAAATTATAAAGTATATTCTTTACTCATATTGTTGAAAAACTTCTTGTGAAGTGATATACCTTCATCTTATGGTGAAAGAAATGTTTGATGGACTCGTATCTTTTAATAGTCTCTAAACAATAATTATTTCAGTAGACTTATATACAAGTCCAGAAGAATAAAGTAAAGAATATAAATATCCTGAAATGATAGTCAGAAAAATTAATTATTATACCAATCGTTAGTGCCACAGTTATCAGTCAGAAACTTCTAGTCTTAGTTATACTGAAAATGTCACTTTTATGTAATCTTAACTTAAAAAAAATGATATAAGCCCAATTATTAAATTATGCCAATAAATTCAATTTTTAAAAATTATTTAGCACAAAGCCTTTGACAATTTCTTATGTTATGTCTTATAATGTGAGCACAATTTTTACCATAAAGCATATTAGTATATCATTAAATATTAAACTTTGGGACATAAAACCACATCTTGATCTTTTGCATTTTAATATGTGGCAGTGCCATAAACATTTTTAAAAATGAATTGTTTTGATACGATATTCAGTGTGTTCATCAAATCTTATGAAATATGGATTAATTAAATAAACCTATACTCCAGGAAGGCTTCCATTTTGGTAGATACTTTTCTATGTGTGTCTTGTACATTTTGTTAATTTCAAAGTAAAATCAGCCCAGAACACATTACTAATTTTAAATTCATTAAATCTGACCATTGCGTTTTTATAATTTATATATTAAAAAAAAGATATTCCTAAGTTAAGATAGTCTTCAAATTCATTGTTAATTTAGGAATAATAAAAATCTTCTCAGAATGTGAAGTTAGCAAATTGTAAGCTGTGATATAGTGCTTGTACATATTAGTTGTTTGTTAACGCTTTTTGAGATGCACCGTTGTTAATTTTTGATGATTAGTGTAGTAGCTGGTTTAATAGGTACTATAAGATGATAACAATTTTATGTACTTTGAAAGTTCAACACGACGTATGGTAAGTTTTGAAGTGTAGTTTTGTGAATATATTATCTTTTGTAATGAATCAGTTAATAAATAGATTACAAATTATGTTATATTTTTATTTGTATTATCATACTTATAGTCCTTATAGGTCCTTCCACCATGTTTTAATACTGAAATTATGCACTAATACTTATAATTTGGATTTAAAGACTTGAGTGAAAAAAAATTCATTTCACACAGTGCTCTAGCATCATTTGCTTAATAAAGTATTAGTATCTCATATTTTAGATTATTTAGACTTCTTAAGAATATTCAAGAATGACAATTTACTTACTGATGCTACACATTTATTTTGGATGTCATTTTCAATGCAAAATATTTAAAAACAGAAAATAGCTTAGGAGAGCAGTGTCAATCCTGAATGTGAGTATCAATATCTTACATAATTATTACAGGATATTGATGCTATATTTAATGAGTGGGCATAATATAATCTGCCCTAATTACATCAAACAAAAGCCTTGCAAGGCACAAAACTTTGGCTGCAACTGACTATGTTGAAAAAATGGTCACGCATTGATGGTTAAAAACTGATAGATTGGTTAGGAATTAAGATATTACTACCTTTGAAGTGAAGAGATTAATTAAATGTGGATAAAAAATCGACTTACAATCCATTTAGGTTAAGATCACAATATTGCGACCAATATTTCTGAGGTAAGAAAGTAAAGGGTACCTGTATACACAAGCACCAGGCAGTGACTGTCAGAAATGAATAGCTTTTTAATAAAAATATTTTAAAGATATACAGGGAGTATATTCACTAAATGCACAATTTTGTGAAGAAGGATGGTACCCTTCCTTACCATGCCCCTTTCTGCAACTATTGCATTCCTGCTGATTTAATTGGAAATATCTTTGGAGATTATACTGAACTTAAATATTACAACATTATTTAAAATGTTATATATAAAAAATGCTTTATTATTGCACTCATTTCTTTCTGCGTAACGTCAATAGGTGTATATCCATAAGGAAAATCCACCAAATAAATGTTACAAAACATTATGTCAAGTCTTGCAACACACCATGGAAGTTTTCAGCTATTTTTATTGCCTTTGATTATGAAGTTAATGAATTACTTGAGAATAGTGTTACAACTGTAAAGGTAAAATAAAATGTAAATAAATAAAATTCTTTGAGTTTGTGATGATTCAATTTAATTTTGTTAAAACAAAGTTCTTTATTGCATATTACTCTCTAAACCAGCAGTATTCGACATGTGGCTTGGCAGATGTTTTTTTGTGGCCCGTTAATATAAAAACAAGTCTTGAAAACAATAACACAACACAATGTCAACGGGCTATTTAACATGATCAATAGTGACAAAAATATATATCTTTTATATAATATAGCATATGAAGGAGTTTAACAAAGGGTTAGATTGTAAAACAATGTTTGGTATCTATTTCAAAAACATTGTGGATTTTTCACTTAAAAATTAAATTAACGATCTAGTTGCCAGATAATATTTTTGTCAGAAGTGTTGAAAACAGTTTTAAAGCCTTTTTGATAATTTATCAAGTGATTTAAAAAAAATTATCTACTGCAGTTTGTTATTTATTTCCTCCAGATTACAGTGTTCACTTTTTATGATATATTGTGATAACTACACTATTTGAGTTGAAGTACATTAATGATATTTTCCAGTTGCCTTATCCAATCGCATTTGGATAACATTTTGAGAATAACATTTCATATACACAAATTCAATTTTTCTAAAATTATTAACTCTAAATCTCAAATTCAAAAATTGCATTAGATAATCAATTTTGTTTTGTTTTGTAAATGTGTGAGGTAAGACTTACATTAATTTATATTAAATCAAAATAAAATTGAACAAACATTTAATTAAACAATTGATTATTTGCTATGTAAATGTCGATTCATAAATTTAAACAAGAGTTGGTTCTTTAATTTTATTTTATCAAATAAAAAAATTTTTTCAAAAATTTTTCCTCTGACATTTTGAGAATATTACTTTTATTGATGTACTTTTGAGGTTAAATGGTTGATTCTCAAAGCCCCATGAATATGTTTATGAGGTCTGAAAGAAAAAAAAGATTGGAGACTGCGGTTCTAAACACATGGCAAATGAGAGCTAGACTGAAAAAAAGTATCCGACATGACACTTTTGCTACAGTTAGCATTTCAAAAACTGCTTGTATTCATTGACAAATGCCAAGATCCATACTATGCTGAATGCACTGGTTTTCATCTAACCACAAAAGTTAACCAACATCCAACGTTTAACAGCCACCTAACTTAAGCAGTGTCAGACACATTCAGTACTTGGATCGGTAATCACTTGGAAACACGGTACTAAATCAATGTACTATAGAAACTACACAATTAATGATATATGTGTTTGGAGCTATGCTTAATTATTGCTGTAATATGAAGTAGTTTTCAGGACCCGATATATGAGCAGGGGCAGTTGAGAAAAGGATGGATTATTAAATTCAGTAGATTAATATGCAAATCATGAGTAAAAATCACAGAAAATACTCACTTGTTAATATTAAACTTAAAAGTGTTGAATGCCATTACAGTTATAGAAACTCTAACATCTGGAAGCTAATTATTTTGATCAGACAACTTGCCGTACACACCAAATAGTTGTATCATTACTAATAACTAAATATAATCATGGATGTAAGACTATGATATATAATAATACTTTGCTGTTACTATTGATATTAAATCATATACATACATTGAAGGACTATACTTTACACAAGCATAAAAAGTTTAAATTTGTATAGTTGATTTTTCTCTCAGTTCTCATTGTACAACAATTTAATATTTTGAAGCTTATGATATGATCTTTTTTATAATGCATGTTTCGTTTGTGTTCTCTCTCGTCTCCTTTATATTTGCGATATCAATATAAACTTCACAATATCAATATCAATAGAAATTATTTTTTATTGTAATAATATACATTCACGAACACAAATTATGAGAGTCTAATTCTAAACCGTAAATGGCAAGAATTATTTTAAGAATTTGGTATTCAGACAATTTACACTTTAAGTATATTGATTATAAAAAGAGATCACACTTGTATATATATTTTTTCAACAAAATGATAGCAGTATCAAAGTAAACACACATATATAAATTAGAAATATATTTATGTTACTATAATTTACTTATAAGGGGCTTAATTAATGACCTAATTGAAACATTAGATATAACAACCCACACATGAGTAGAAATCGCATTGGGCACTGTACTAGGATATTGAAGTATAGATGTAAATGGAAACAAACTACCTGTTAAGACAACAATTGGTTCATGACGAAACCACACCATAGAAGTAATCATCAATAGTGTAATAACAGCTTGTAGAATTAAATGCACAGAACCTTTTACAGCTAAGCTTTTGCTGGCACGAGATTGAGAATTTTCTTTAAGATGAGTTTCCAAAATGTTGATTTTTCGTTGCAACTTGGAATATGCTGCAAAATCATCTTTTATCGAATATTTAGACTGTTCAGCTTTTAGCTTAATTATTTGGGTCCATGAATTGCGATCTTCTGAAGATGGTCGACTGAAGCATATAGCAATCTAAAAAATTATAAGTAAAATGTCAATCGATTACATATGCAAAATACAAAAACTTGAATATTTTGCAATGTTTTTATTAATATCTGACATACCGGTTTCACCAATAAAGGTACAAGAGCACTAATTATACACAAACTAACAAAATATATCAAAAGAAAACCATTTACTATTTCCATCATCTCTTATATTGCACGGTTAAAGAGTATTTTAGAATTTTATTAAAAAGAAAACACACATGACACAACATACACACTGTCAATTGACTTTAAAGTATAGTTTGTGACTACTCGATGCAATGACAGTGTGTGACCCATCTATGGTGTGGCCCACATGACGATGTGATTGATTTTAATATATGGATAAATTCAGATTGAAAGTGCTCTACTATGCATACTTTCGCTTTCTATATGCACCGCTACTACTATTGAACAATTTTCTTAAAATCAATGATAAGATACATGATTTTATACATAACATTACCTTAACAGCTCTCAAATCTTTACTAATTGACTCCATAATAAAGATTTACATCTTTATAAAAATATAAATAAACGAAAAAATTAAATACACAAATCAAGTATATTATTTTGTATATGTTATACGTAAATAGTATATTACATCTAAATCTCAGTAAGACCATTTCTCCTAGAGGCTATATAATATGTCGCATTAAGCCAGGTCAAACCTTTACGTGGCTTTTTAATAATTAAGTTAAAAGTTGCCGAATTGTACAAAATCCTTCCTGGTATCAATATTATCGTACATATAAAAATAATTTAAATGTGTGTCTGGTCGTTGTTAAGAGTTATGGTGACGTTTTTTATTTATGTAATTTGACGCGCCAATAGACAGGAGTTCGTGGCTAAGCAAAATGGAAAATGCCTAGAGTTTTTAAGTTTCTAACGTTTTGAATCACATTGAATATGTTGTATCTTTATTATAGTCTTATAAAGGCATATGATCCTAGCGCAGTTATGGCCGAAGTATATGAAACTCTTGTGTAGAATATCTTACCATAACTTTTGATTGTATATAAATTGTATGTACATATATTGGGAATTAAGACCTAACCTTAAAATCTCTAAATTTAAATTATTTTAGAACTTTTAATTATAAAAATATTTCTACAATAACGTGCAGTTAAGTAATAACTAATATTGTATTTAGTATCTTTTATTTGTAAGCAAAAAAAGTCTACGAATAAAAAGTACTCACTCAATCAAAGAGAGCCAATATAATTCGTTCCTATTCCATTAACTACGTATTGGAAATTAATCAATATAAAATTTATAACGTATAAAACATATATTAAATCTATGATATAAACATTGAATTTAATATTCAATTTAAGATTTTGCAAAATATTAAGATTGCTATATAAAGTCATATAGAATTAAGCACTTAAAAATCTTTTAGAAAATGTTTCTTTAAAAATTTTTCTTTATTGTTATTGCAATTCTCAGTATTCTAGACTTTGGAAAATATTACAATATATAATCATTTTGAGGAAGACATATATGATCACTAGTATTCTGGTTAAACACTAGTGGTCATATACCTGTCTTAATATTTGAGACGACAAATTGCAAGTCTACACAAAGAGTATGTTATTACTTCTAACAGCACTTGCCGTCGACTGATTATAAAAAAAGTCGACGGCTTTATTATTTACTTTATTTACTCATATATTAATATTTTTTTGTACAAATATTTGCATGAATATACCTACTTTACACTTTCCGGCAGTCTGCATGTACATACTCAAGAAGAAAACAGACTGAAATAAAACTACATAAGAATGAAACCGTGGAAACCGCCTAAAATTGTCGTTCATACATGTATCTTATTGACACGAGCAAACCTATTTCAAATAAAGAAGAAAATGTATTTTTTTCTTACGTGAAACAAGAGTACATATTTGAAAGTAGGTACTTGAAACGTTCAGTGGATGACTCGCACTTATTTAATATACAGTGAACTTAAATAAGAATCTAGTAACTCTTACTTTGTGGATTAATAATAGTTCGTCAAAATATAACGGTATATGGTTTTCTGCACGATAGCGGTTTTGGTTTTAAAAGATTTTTTTTTGGAATTTTTGTTGTGTTTGCAGTATGCAATAAATTAACACATCCCCAAGAATAAAAGAATGCCATATTTTGCATCAGGGTACAACTTTTCTTTAGAATACATAAAAAATGTTATCGAATATATAAATTTGCAAAATGCAATTGTGTTTTTAAGAATGTAAGAGTATCTTTTGCGTGAATACCATGTTGTCATAATTAATGTTAAATCGTTAATATTGTATTTAACAAAATGAAAAAAATCCGTAAATTCCGTTATTAATTGCAATGTTATAATTCTATTTTGAGTTGCTTATTATGCACATCAATAGCTTTTAAAAGTCTTAAGCGTAAACTAATCTTGTGTTAAGCGTTTCTCGCTCATTACGCTGTACATATATTAAATTTCTTAAATTATTATTTTCGATACCAATCTCGTTTTTGATCTCAATCTTAGACCTACTCTCGATTTCAGTGCCGGTTCCTAATATCGATCTTAGTTCTTTTTTGAACATAGTATTTTTCTAATATTCAAACAATTATTTTTTGTTAAACAATTATGTTTTGTATTTCAGAAGATTATATATTTCTAAGCAAAGAACATTACAAAGTTTTGCCTACAAATAAGTTCACAAACGACATACACAAGCTTATTTTATACGTTTAAAATTAAAAAGAAACACTTTTAAACTTGTTACCAATTTCATTATTGATAGTTGATACATAATTATCGGTTAAGTGATTTTTTCCTAAGATGTTAAAATCTTATTATATTCTCTCAATAATTTAATTATGACCGATATAATAGAAAGAGCGATAGTGGAAATATAAAATTTTTAAAAATGCAAAACAATTTGAATTTTTTTTTGTTTACTCAACGTATGAAATAAAAAAAATGCGTGCGTACAAAGTACACATGTCAGAAGTGCAACTTTTTTAGCAAAATATTTTTTAAGTCTTGTTTATATTTATGCAAATCTAAAACTTTAGATTTCCGAGACTAAGAGGAAGGGAAAAAGAAAGATATGTCTCAAGTCTGCGCCGTTCTTCGTCGAAAAGTTCCACCGTGCTCGAAAACCAGTGCCGCTGCACCGTTTTCTCGTCCACGGTCAGTCGAGCGATGATAAGCAGCGCCCGTACGCCAAGTTTCAAGTTTGTGCAGTTCTTCGTCGAAGAGTTCCATCGTGCGCAGAAACCAGCGCCGCTGCACCGTTTTCTCGTCCACGGTCAGTCGGGCGATGATAAGCAGCGCCCGTCAGCCAAGTCTCAAGTCTGTGCCGTTCTTCGTCGAAAAGGTCCACCGTGCGCGGAAACCAGCACCACTGCACCGTTTTCTCGTCCACGGTCAGTCGGGCGATGATAAGCAGCGTCCGTACGCCAAGTTTCAAGTTTGTGCAGTTCTTCGTCGAAGAGTTCCATCGTGCGCAGAAACCAGCGCCGCTGCACCGTTTTCTCGTCCACGGTCAGTCGGGCGATGATAAGCAGCGCCCATACGCCAAGTCTTAAGTCTATGCCGTTCTTCGTCGAAGAGTTCCACCGTGCGCGGAAATCAGCTCCGCTGCACCGTTTTCTCGTCCACGGTCAGTTGAGCGATGATAAGCAGCGCCCGTACGCCAAGTCTCAAGTCTATGCCGTTCTTCGTTGAAGAGTTCCACCGTGCGCGGAAACCAGCTCCGCTGCACCGTTTTGTCGTCTATGGTCAGTTGAGCGATGATAAGCAGCGCCCGTACACCAAGTCTCAAGTTTATGCCGTTCTTCGTCGAAGAGTTCCACCGTGCGCGGAAACCAGCTCCGCTGCACCGTTTTCTCGTCTACGGTCAGTTGAGCGATGATAAGCAGCGCCCGTACACCAAGTCTCAAGTTTATGCCGTTCTTCGTCGAAGAGTTCCACCGTGCGCGGAAACCAGCTCCGCTGCACCGTTTTCTCATCTACGGTCAGTTGAGCGATGATAAACAGCGCCCGTACGCCAAGTCTCAAGTCTGTACTGTTCTTCGTCGAAGAGTTACATCGTGCGCGGAAACTAGCACTGCAGCAACGTTTTACCGTCTACGAGGACGCGATTCGTCGCCAAGACAGTTATTATGCATTAGCATTATTTTTGTCGTTAAAATAGGATATTGTACAGAGTTATCTTAAGTTTCACATTTCCTTAAGCCCTTATTATTTAATACAAAAAAAAAACGCTGCACATCTTCGTGACGCTATTATTGCGTTTCATTCGTAAAAATTTTACCTTCGTGCGCCTAAAGAAGTTTCATTTTAAAAACAAAAACATTTCCGAAGCATTTCTACGTTCAACTAATTCTTTCTCTGAAAATTAGGCTGTGACAATTTATACTTCTTTTTAGATGTGTTATATATAAATGCTAAATGCTGTAATAATTTATATTAATCTTTAGGTATTCAATTTATTAAAATTTGGACAGTTGGTGACATCGTAATTTAAAACTATTGAAATTAATTACGTACTTAAATAAATATACATTATTAATATCACAATGAATTATGTATATGCCTATTTTTAAGTAATTTAAGTGTCTCTTTTAAATAGATTTAATATTTATTATAACCTTGAAGCTCTGCTTTTTTGGTAATAAATAAACTTACAAATATTCTTACAAAGATTCGTTATTAATGTTGTTTGCAATTAAGGAAGCATTTTTTAATCACGTTTTGTAATGTGCAGTAACAGAGCAATATCTTTGGACCACAACCCATTCCAGAATTATCCTGGACCGACGTATGTTTACATTTATTATATGTAGTTTGTATTGATAAATTAATAAAAAGTTTAAATATTTTTGTGTGAACTCGTGACAAAAGTATAACAATGTCGACGATAGTTTTGGTCTTGGTACGTCACATCACTAGACTTTCTCATATGTAATTATGAAAAATAAAAGGAATTATATTGTTAATAATACTACTTTTTTATTACAAACGTCTAGAAAATAACTATAAAGTGCAAGAAATATAAATCTAAAATGGTTATTTTTATTTTATGTTTCCCACTTTGTAATCTATAATGAATAAAAGCAACGCACTGGTATTGTGACTTTTATGATTGAAGCGTGATTGACATTTATTGTATTGGGGTTGAAAGTATACAAAAATATGCACATGTCGACGATCCGCTAAATTTTTAGTCCTTTTTACCTCAGACTGTACTAGCTTTGAGGGGGGCGCAGGAGGGCCAGCTTGAGTTAATGTAAACAGCTGCTCAAACGTTGTATACGGAGCAAATGGTTAAAAAAATCTGATTGAGTGAAGACATTTCCAATTCGTTTTAGCTGTTATAAACTACAGAATTGGTTTTTAATGTTTTGATTGTACATTTGTATAGCCCAATTTATTCTTATAAATTTACTGTCAAAAACAAATCTAATGTGAATGATGTATACGCAATTTGATAGTGCGAAGATTTTACTCAATGTATCATAGGTTAAATAATTACCTGTATGTTATTTTGAAACAACTAATAAGACATTAAGGGTTCCAAAACTATATTTTGCTATTGATATCGATTTTCCTGCAATAAAACTACGAGTAATTGAAACAATGAATACAATATTTTTATGTGTACAAAAGGAGCCATTAAATTTTATAGAAAAAGATGTATTGAAAGTTCCTTTAGAAACTCTTATAATATATTATATATACAGAACATGTATGCCTGAAGATATATCATTAAAGTTAGTTTATGTAAAAGATATTAATAGTTCATTATTTACATTGCCTGTGAAGGAAGAAAATTTAAATTTTGTTTCACTGGAAGAATTGCCATGGCAAGTATCATCATGTCTATTGCCAGTAGTAATATATGACGATACTGTCATTACAGGCTTATGTTCTGTAGCTCGACATATATCGAAGCATCAGAATCATCCCGTATGTTCATTTGAACATAAAGAGGGACTTTTAGGATTTCACAAAAATTGCCTCCAGGCTCCCAAAGAAACATCTGTATGGACAAAGTTTTGTGAAGTTGATTTAATAAATTCTGTTAAAATAATAAATAAATGTAATGTTTTGGATTCAATACCTATTGATTTAGTTAGATTTGAAAACCATCTAAATAAACCTGTGAAGATACATAATGTTTATAAAATTGCAAGGAATATGAAAAAGGAAAGTATGCAGTTCCACGAGACTGACACAGAATCTCATAATCAAGAAAAACTTACAAATCAGAGAATAGCCAAAAACAGAAAATGGAAATCAAATATTAAAAAAGAAATGGAAATTGACTGTTCTACAAAAATAGAAGATTTAGGTCTAGTGCATCAGTTTGCTGAAGGACCGTTTTTGACCTTGGCAGATTTAATACTCTATCCATGTTACTATATTATATATAACAGAATCAGTTATGATGTAATGAAATCTATATTACCATCTACATCCAAATGGTTTTTATTTATTCAAAAAATACAAGATTTGCAACAATCTCATTGTATATTAGAAAATCTTACTATAGACAAAAAAATAGAAATAAATAACATACAGTTACCAGAAACAAAAGATGTAAGTTTATACAAATGTGATCCAAAAAGGCACAACCCAAAGAAGAAATTATTCACAAGAGCTGAAGATATTGAAGCCGCTTTAAATGCTATTAAAGAAGACATGGAATTTTGTATCACTGAGAATAATTTAAAAATCGATACAATAAACTGGGAAAATGTGCCAGATGGAGCCAATCCCTCTGCAGGTCATCTGCCTGATGAAAGAATGACCAGGAAAACCCAACAGTTAGAAAATTTAACTTTAGCTGTTTTGAACATAGCTAAAGATGGTGATTTGATTGTTGATTTCTGCAGTGGTAGTGGGCATTTAGGTATCCTCATAGCACATTTTCTTCCAAAATGTACCATTATATTGTTGGAGAATAAGGAACAATCATTGTTGAGAGCTCGAAAAAGAGTGCATGAGATGAACCTAAAAAATGTTTATCTTTTTCAATGTAATTTAGATTTTTTTATAGGGAAATTTGATATAGGGATAGCTTTGCATGCATGTGGTGTTGCAAGTGATCTAGTTTTAGATAAATGCCTTGAAGCAAAAGCGAAGTTTGTACTATGCCCTTGTTGTTATGGCTCTTTACACATCACAGACAAAGTGAATTATCCTAGAAGTTGCAGATTCTCAATTATTAACTCAGAAAAGTATCTTTGTATAAGCCATGCAGCAGATCAGACGCATGAAAACCATCCCCTGACTGCTCGAGGAGCGAGATGTATGTCTGTAATTGATTCAGACCGTGCTAGATTAGCAGAGGAATTTGGGTACAAAGTGGTTTTGTCAAAATTAAAACCTTTATCGTGTACACCTAAAAATAATTTGTTATTAGGTGTACCAAATTTATGACTTATATTGTAATTAGTGTTCAGTGAAGATATTTGTGTAAAAGAAAGGATTTTAATAAAAAACAGATCATAATAATATAATTGTTCTTTTTATTGTTTTCTTCTGCAAGATAATTTACTAAACATGGCACTAAAGAAATATATTACTTTTCATTATTATTTACGAGCGAAGATCAGAGCTGTCCGGCTTGGTAAGTATACCTAGAAAAATAGAATTAAAAGTTATTAGAGAATTCTGAAAATAAAAAGGAAAAAATATGAACGGAGAATGTTCTTAAAACTAGTATCCACAATTTATGTATTCCTCTCTTCATGATTATTGTTTAATATTCAATTAATATAAAACAGAATACCTGAACAGAATCTTTCCTGTTGCCCCAAGGTGTGTTTTGAGTTAGGTGACTTTCTTCAGATGGCTCTATCCGTCCAAAACCTCCATATTTTTTACTGTCTGAGCTTAGTATTACCTAAAATAGAAGTTTGATTCTGTTTTTGATTACCGTTTTGGAGTTTTAAAAATATTAAAATGTATATAACGAAAACTATATTAAATCACTACATAATAGTCAATTTATAGATAGAAAGAAACTGTAATGGAATCATGTCAATACTGTATGAAATCATTCATTTGTATTTCTGCAAATATTTATAATCTCCTTTTTTAGAACAACTTAGCCAAAGTAAATATAACAAAAATATATCATTGACAAAGTATGTTTATACATAACATACATTTAATAAAGAGACAACTCTGCTCTACCAGACGGCGCTGGGCGTGGGTGTCCCGCACGGGTCGTAAAGGTCGCTAATAGTATTATTACATTAGTTTCTGATTTTCCACATGTATTTCACTCATCTCTAAACAAATAAGGCAAATTATCGCGTAAACGATCCTTCACGCTATTTATGGACTCGCAGGTAAGAATATCACCTCTGTAAACTCCTCGACAATAAATCAACAACAATATTTCAGATTGAATTTATTCTAGAAAATTAAATGCATTGTCACAAGCTTTTGGCTGATTTGTTACAAATAATGAAATATTTAATTAATAGAATTCAATCTATAAAAGTTTCATCTTTTATATGTATCATAGTATAGATACAAACATACTCTGATGTGATACGCGTAATCAAAGTACCCACTTTTTTTAGTTTTTCAGCTCACAAGTAGATCTCTCAAGTTTTCTGTTAATGCTTTTTTTTCATACATATTGATTGTCTGTACTATGGACAGGTGAAATTATTAGTATGCCTAATTATATTCAACAGATTTTAATATTATATGCCAGTTGATTTTCATCATAGATTAAGTACATATTAAAATTAAGTTAAATTTTTTTGTGTGATGCTGGAATAGCTATTAAAGAATGGTAGACAAATTTTAAAAAAGTATTTAGATTCTTCGATGCAATTCAACCCAATGATTTTTTTTATAAAGATCTAAGAGATAAGGACAGTTTCATTGATACTATACCACCATAAATGATAAGTAATAACTTTCCAGTCACATCTTTCCACTGATTGTTGTAGAGATTTAGATAAAATTGAGATGCCAAAAATTTTTTTCTGCTTTGGCATTCAAAACTCATTTACTGAAGACTAAATATGTTTCAGTTTTAGGATTGATAAATATATGGATATAAAAAACATATATGAAGAGATTCTAATGTATATGAAAACAACATATAGGTCGCAGGCTCACAGCTTAATTATAAATAAAAAATTAAAGACAATATTTAATTGAGAATACAGTGTAATAGGTCATTTTTCTTAAATTTATTTATAAACTCACTCATATAGTATGACCTTTGCATATCTCTCTTGCCTCACTGATATCCATCGATTTTTTCAGAAAGCTCTTTGGTTTTGAGTGCTTAAAATTGGCCCTTCTTTAATACGCCGCCAATTTGGTCTACATAGATTTTTCCATCACACACATTCGCTCTATAAATTAGTTTTGTCAGTCTACTTTCATTCATCCTTTCCAGACAGTCAAACCACTGCAACATAGCTTTTTCTACTCTAGGCACTTTATCTCCTTTCAAACCACACCACCCTCTCACATCACTGTTTTTACAACTATCTTTCGAAAACCCCCCACATTGCTATGCAGAGATCGTATCCCCACTTCATTGATTCTACTTTCACTTTTCTTCTGCCATGTCCAACTTTTACTACAGTGAACTTCTTACATAGAAATATTGGATTGTTATATCATGTGCTACATAATTATATTTTATAAGCAATAGGTAACAAAATTGAAGTCTGGTTGAATATAAAAGAAACAAAGAAATAAAATATTCGAACTAGCTTCACCACTCTAGAGAAACTTTTAAGTAATGTTGATTTAATTTGTACTCTACCTTGTAATCTCCAGGCACATCGACGCCGACGCGGTAGCCGGTGAAACTCTGTTGAGGGTGGAAATTGAAGACGAAAAGAAGTCCGGCGCGTTCAAACGCTATTACTTTGTCACCATCATGCTTACACGACACATATGCCTTATAAAAATCAGGAAAAAGTGTTAATTTCAAATATTATAATGCACGTTAATATTTATGTCATGGCTATTAACACTTTGACAGCTGATCACGGACTAGATACGTGACGCCTATTTATCCTAATTAGCCGCTCAAATAATAAACGTAGCATTAGTAGCGCGCCGGCACTTTTTAACAATATTGTTAGTTTCATAGAAATGAAACTATAATAGTTGCGACCGTGATTTTTTTTTCCTTTTATTAAAGGTGAAATATTTTATAATAAAAAATTAAAAAAACATGTCTCTTTTACATTTTTTTTATTAAAAAATCATCTTATAAAAAGTAAACTTTTCCAAAAAAAAAAAACTCTTACATTCAATTTTTTTAATTTTATCCACTCGAAAATGTACTTTCCCTCTGAAACCACATGTTCCTTCATCGATAGTTAGTTCTTCATCAGGGGAAAAGGCCCTCTGACACAAATTCGATAACTCCTCAAAATATGGCCGCAGTTTAAAAAAAGCGTCATAGCCTTCCTGGCCCCCGTGGTATATATTTCGAGTTGTCATTTAGATGAAGACAACTATATATGGCTCTGAAACGAGATCTCGTCATGATCTTTTTTGAAAATGGAGTTTGGATAATCTCTCTAGTGGACCAATATGAATCAAAACTTTCTTTGTCAACAAGCGTCATATGGATTATGATAGCCAAGAATTTCTTCATTTCTCGCATTGTAACAGGTTTCCAATTGTACAACATGCTTCCTAGCTTCAACACACCCTGTCTAGCTTGCTTTGCCTTCATTTGACTTGCATAGCGATTGGTTTCTTCTTTGAGAAGTTTCCAAAAAGAGTCTGGGAAAAAGATTGAAAAACAGTCGAATTCCGTTGAATATTATTCAATTGGAGGCATAACCGTACATAAATCTTGAAAGACAGGATTTTCAGGTAGATGTTCTATTGGTTTATATGACCATCCATTAGCTTCATCAATTTGTCGGGCATTATGTACAGTTCGACCTCCTCTGCCGCGACTGCGAGTTGAACGCGAACGCACTGTCGAACGAACACGACTTCAATCTGCTTCCCTAGACCTTGGCCATCCCCGAGTCCTTATCGGTAATTGACCACGCTCTGGTATGTCCTCGTCATTCAAGTCTAATTGTTCATGACCGGCTCTAAAGTCATCAACTGCCTCTGGAAAACAAAACATGTAGAACTTATTCAAAACCAATAGCAATAATTGATAAAAAACACAAGTAAAATCGATAACTTACCTCCAGTTTCATTTCTCTCGGTGTCCTCCTCAATATCGGAATCATCATCATTTTGTAAAATATCAAATATATCCCTAATGCCCCTGTCTGAATCCAGACGAAATCGTCGTCGCGAAGTCATTTCGTGCCAAAAATTTATACACTGTCGGGTCTCGATCGCTCGGCCGCGCTGGGACTACTGGCGCGAGAGACGACCCGACTCGGGCGATACTTCATCCCCCGCACCCCGCACACCGTAACTATTTGAAATGCGTTTGTGTGCGTAGCCTAAGCATTCATCTAAGCATTGACAATACGCGGATCACGGACGCAGGACGCTATTTTAGAATAAACAGTATTGAAATTCAAACACGTACTCAGTACGTTATCAGCATCTCTAACAAAAAAAGATGTCACAGACTGGGGACGTGATCGGCTGTCAGATATTAGCAATAAATAAAAGGCTTGGCTGTCAAAGTGTTAAGTATTATAGAAAGTTAGTAATTTTTTTATTTTTCCAATGGTTGGATTTTGTATCACCTTTTTTTTAATTAATTGATGATTTTTAAATTACTTTGTAACTTAATATTTTATTATTTCACAGGTCATTGCAACAAGAAAGGGATATTTATTAAAAAAAAAGTGATAAGAAAATTAAATACATAACTCCATTTTTGTGTTTAATTTTTTATGTTATGTTTCTTAACATAATATAAAAAACTACTACAACTAATTAATAGAATTCATAATTAGATCCTTAATATTAAGGTAATTTTCTTTAAAAATTTATCTTAATACTTTAAGACATTGAACAGTTAATTTTATTAATATTTAAATAAAAAAGTGGACAAGTGTGAATTTAATTCGCATAGAGAGAGTTGTGTATGTTATTCTATCATATTAATGAATCGAACTCAAATTTGTGGTAACTAAAAAAATATGTGGTACCAGATTGTAGATGTATATTGCTGAGTATATTGTCTATTGTTGAATTCTGTTTGCCATATATTCTTGAACATATGCACTACGACTGGGTGATAGAAGGTATACTGATAATTCATTTTTTATTTGTTCTTAAAATTAGCATTACGTCGCAAAAATACAAAGTCATAAACTGACACTTGGTAACTATGTGAGTACATAACTAGTGAATGTCTAGTGGACTTGAATCTATAAATTTCTTTTAGTTTTTTTCTGTAATCTATAAAGAAAAATCTTATGTATTTTTTCAAAATTTAAGGCATAGTAGTTTTTGAGATAAAGTGATCAATTTTCATCTATATTCTTAAAGAAAGTTAAAACTATTTTCTTTAAACCTATAATAATATATATATTCAAGTCCCTCACAATAATTACGTTTGATATGTCACATAGTACAGTTTGCAAATATTTTTTCAATTTTCTAATTTACCCCTAAATCTTATTTAAAATTCATTTATTTATGTTATAAGATTACGTTTGGTTCACAGATATACATATGTGTCCAAACGCCTATTTGATCGGTCCAATAGAGTCAGAGCAAATTGGCTGTCACAAATGGATAAACATACACACAAGTGATCTTATAAGAGTTTTATTTTTCATACAAAATTGGTCAAATTAACTAAATCCATATTAATAAGTATGGAAGATTATTTCGTTTTTTTTTAATAAGTCATAAAACTTACCGGGTTAGAATTGAGCCATCCATAAGTTTCCTCGAGTTGATTCATATCACGATCAAACTCGTTGAGGAACTTATACTTGAGCAGTTTGTCGTCGACGAGGTTCCATTGGCGGCGCGCGTAGTGGTACGATGAGTTGTTGCCAGCACGCGGGAAGTCCAACCACTCGGGATGGCCAAATTCATTGCCTGATTATAAACAGATAATATATAATTATAAAATAACTTCCATCTTTGTATATGGGTCACAGGTGATCAACACAAACTGAAATTTCACAATATTCTGACTAATACAAAGTTCATGCGTAAAAAGAAGTCATTTAATACAAATAGTTCAGGTAAGTGAGAATATACCATAAAATTATAAAGATGTTAATAATTAAAATGACATTTTTTTATTAACTATAAGTGTTATTGGAATCATATATAAAGACATATTGTTTTGTTATAATTATTAAAAAAAGAAACTATCAATAAATGTATGATTTCATTTAAGGGATAAACAACATTTATCAAAATTCATTTAAGGTTTACACATACGACATCCTTATCATTCGGTTAATGGAATTTTAGGATCTAAATGCATGCATAAAAAGATTACAAAAGGGAGCATTTAGAAGTGATGACAAGTGACGAAATGATCTATGCTTAGCCCTGTTTTTTTTTAAAGAGTATGATTACTTTCTCCATTTAATTGTTTGTTGCAATCATCTGGTTGTTGACTGAAATTGAAAAAGATATGGAAAAGTTATCTTAATTTATTACAATAAAAATAAATCAAGTTATAGAATAGTTTACTGTTATCCAGCATAACGATTTTCGCTTCTTTACTCAGTCTCTATAATATGAGAGTAGTAAAGAGTGAGTAATATGCAACAATTGTTCGGTTTCAATAGGGAATTATATTAATTTAAAAAACTATAAAGATTATATACAGCTCACCTATAAAATTGAGGTATGCCTCTCCGCCCAATGCTTGCGTGATGAGTCTGATTATACAGTGCAACGCCAATCCACGTTCAACAATTGGACTGGGTTCACTGAGGGTGCTCATGTGCGTGTACATGGCTGCGTCCATCAGCCAAAATGCTATCGTTTTGTCTCCCACTAGAGCCTGGATGATAATAAAAATATATGCAGATAATATTTATTACATAACTAAAACTTTGATTAGATAAATAAGTACACATCACATACATGTTTTGGTTTATTAAAATGCACCATAATTGAATAAATCAAAACACAAAAACAGTAATAAACACAAATTAGAAATTTTAATGTTATATTAGACATGTAAACGTGAAGGAACATGGAATATCAGAATATTTCAGAATTCGTTAAGAAACATCAGCCCCCAAGTCGCATTGGGCTAGCATGGAAGACTTACAGCAACAAGGCCCTCAATCTGAAATAAAAATATTGTGGGATGTCATACCTCAGTATGACATCCCACAATATTTTTATCATCTCCACTAATGAGTTAGTGGGGATATTATCAAACCGATACAATGACAATGATTAAGGAACATTATTATTTTAATTGTATTTATCCAATCCACGTAACATCTTACGGCACGGGAGGCATAAGTCTCTTTCAAAATATCAGCCAAGGGCAAACCGGGCTTGTGTAAAATATGTCTTCACAAACAGTTAATGAGCTTCAACCTTATTTTCGAGCGTCATCTAAATCTCGTCCCACTTTTTTCGCAATAACTAAAAATAAACGTTATTCCAAGGTTAAATCATTCCACTGATGCTACACATCCTCCCACTATCTTTCTTGTTCTAGATGAAACGACTAGGTGTTCAGCACTACATTCTGGCGCAATGCAGATTGGGGGTCCTACAACCGACAGTTCAACGTATTCTCCGAGATATGGAGCAAACAGCTAATTTACATAATTAGGTGAATAAGGAATATTTTGTTATTAGCATATATATATATATACATGATACCTAATGTGTATTTTTAAATTAAATTCGGTATCATCGGAAAGGTCTCGCCTTGAATTTGCACCTTTACATACACGTTTTCTTCGTCGATACTTAGTTATTATTTTTATTTTAATTCTCATCGGTTTTATAGTGTTTGTTAGTTGTCAGTTTGAATCAATTTCAAAACTCTTTTGGTCAAGTTACCCGTGATCGGGATAAGTAACGGTCTGATTGGAAAGCTATGCGTCGACCGCTCATTAAATAGAATTTTAGGTAAGAGTATCAAAAACCTGGTCATGGCTTTCTGCATAGGCAACGGTACCCTCCATCCAGCGGCGGTTGGTAAGTGTGTGCACTATGTGACCCATTTTCCAATCTTCATCGCGTTCTTCCTTCAGTAATTTAATCCACATGTCCGGTATGGCCATGCCCAGCCGGTAATCGAATCCAGTACCGCCCTCGTGAACAGGCCTGCATGAAGCTGGCATTCCTGACACATCCTATAAAAATGCAATCAATTCGATAAACTATTGATATGAATTCATATTCATTTTTAGGGGAGAATATTTTCCATTTTTATCAGTCATAAAGCAAACAGTCAATTGAATTGCAATTTTTTCAAAAGTAAAGTTAATTTATTTACAATTCACAACAATTTTAATCATTTTAGCAATATATAATAAGTCAATTTACCCAAGTAATCAAAAACAGTCAATACGCACCTCAGCAATAGTGATAGCTCTACTGTCAGTTTGATGAACCAGCTCATTAGCAAGCATTAAGTAAACAAGTGCTTCCGTGTCTACGTTCAAACCGTAATATTCGTCATAGTGTCCAGAGAATCCTTCTCCAACACCACGACTATGGTACAACATCGATGTGACCCCGTCAAATCTATGCAATGTCAAATGTTTACTTTAATGTTTCTGTTAGTCTATTTGTTTTAATTGCCCTATGAACTCATTTTTTTCTTTCCAAATCCTTTACCTTACTGAAACATCACTGATTAAAATGTAATACACACGGTGAAGCTATTCTTATTAAGTATGCCATTTGAAGTTTGTGGTGAATTATAGATGATGGTAACATGACATTAAATGAGGGCGTCTTACCAAAAATCAACATTATTCATATCTGGGCAGACCCCAATTTAAAGGTTTACTTTTCATAAAATTGTATATAAATATATATTCTTATTGTGTAATCTGTCCTTTTACCTTTCGATAGCCTCTTCTAAAGTAATAATTCACAATAAATAAATAAATACTATTAATGCTTCCAAGTAAATGTTTGTGCACATCTTTTAGAGTAATTTAGGTACACTTTAAATTAACACTTATTCACGAAATATTATAGGATGCAATAACAAACTTGTATTATTTAAATATGATCAATAGCGAATACTACATTAATGATGATTAATAAAACAATAGTAATGCTAGTTTATTCACCTGAATCCATCGAATTGATACTCTTCTTGATACCACCGCAAGTTCGATAATAAGAACCTCAGCACCTCCACTCTGAACGAAATAAGTAACATATGTCAGAAGGAATTATAATTAATATTACATTGAGGGGCAATCATAAGTTAAAATATTTTGGGAAGGTATGCCTTAGCGGTGGTCTGATTAAAACTACACACAACAGTAACAAATACTACATTTTAAATTGACAACACCTTGGATGATGTCATAATACAAATGTATACTTATTTAAAGACATAAAGTTTATGTTAGATACCTATGTAACAAAATTTTGATTTTGAATAATGCTACACAGAATGTTTCAGAATTTTTATGAGTATTTGTCTCAATATTAATATGTCATGTACAAAAATATAGTATCTATTTCATTAATGCACTTAATGATACTCTTTTACAATCGTTTAAATACAGTTTTAAATAACCCCTAAACCCAGCTAACAATTAAAATAATAAAAGATGTGTCTTTTTCCTTTTTTAGACACATAAATATAAGCACAACCACACTATACGGAGAGTAATATCCCTCGAGTCACTTTATCGTCGGAAGAACAGTACTACAACGCACGAAACTTTGCCGCTCTGAATTTCCTGCGAAGTGCGAATGATGTAATGCGCAGGTTTAACACTCCCCAACCCTTCTTTCTTCTCCCCCGCGTGCCAATTTTACGCCATTGCGATGTTTTCATGACTAACTTCGCAGCGGCAAAGTTTCGTGTATTGTACTGTACCGGCGATCACTTGTAAAGTACATTTTATGCGATGACGTCTGATGACGATGATATTTGAGCTCTGTTTAAATTTACAGTATGTAGTTGAACAGCACCACGCCAATTTTTCTTGTTATGTAGCATCATATTATATTTACAATAAGCATAATAAAAATAACAATAACCATGAACAGAAAAATAGATAACTATTTTAAGCATTAATGAACCAACCTATTTAATTATTATCACTCAGTACGGCGTTGCCGCTGTTCTCCCCACCGCTAATTTCCTTTCGACTCCTCTTGTCTTTTTTCAGTGCGAACTCAACGCGACACAAAAGGGTGTTAGTGTACGTTCAATGTGGATACGATACCGGTGGTAAATACCAATAATCTACGTGCCTAAGTTGCATTTTTGTTTTAATTTTACGTCAAACGTCATTGATACGTACAATTTAGTTATGCGTTGTTGCCAAAGCGCGTGCGCAATCAGATTAATGACACATGTTTTTTAATTTATTTTTTCGTACTATATTCTTTATATTTCATTTTATGTACTAGACTACATTTTCAAACACTAATGATAGAGATTAAATAAAAATATTATGTTGTATTTGCAGAGACGAGTAACGCGATGCTGTTCATTTACATACTTTATAACCTTTACGATTGCCTATTTATATACCTACACTATTCGTGTTTGCTTATAACTATTAGAAAGAAGAAAGAACAAATATATTATAATAAAAAGATTTTTCTTTGAAGTTTGGAAAATGGTGTGGGTTATTAAAAATATTTTTTTTTTTAATTTTCTATAGTATTCTCATTTACGTAATTTTATTTTTTAACATAATGTAGTTCTCTCAAATAAATATGAAAAAAGTTACGACTCTTACAAAAAATATTTAAAACCATCGGAATATAATTTATATAGATTGTTATTTTATTTAAAGTTTTAATGGTTAATAAAAAAATAAATTAAAAATAAAAATAACAACATTTCAACGTTTTCCATAAAATGTATGCAACGTACTTTGCGATAATAAAACCTAATACGCAAATCTCTTTAGATATGATGTTATGTTATATAATATACGTATATAATTTTAGTCCATTATTAGTACTCACTCAGAATAATTGAAAAGCCGAGAGTCCCACAAAGGATGATTGCCTCGCGGCCCGTCGTGGAAGTAGCCCGCGTTTGTACCATCGAACTCGTTCAGGCCGTCGAGGGTGTTTTTAGAGGCGTGCGAATGGACGACATCCAACAAGACGTATATGCCGAGCTCGTGAGCTCGATCTATCAGCGCTTTTAGCTCGCAGGGCGTGCCGTAGCGGCTGTCGAATTAATATACAAGTTAAATTACTTCAAAACAATTACAAATAATTTTAAATTGAGAAATTCGATTAAGAACCTCTTCCACCCCGTCACCTTTTAAATTGATATTTAACAAAAGTCATTTTTTAAATTAATTTTGCGTTCCGCCTCCTCCTTTTAACGGTTGTTCTGTCTAAAAGGAAGACGTGGAACGCAAATTTTATCTTAAAAGTTGCTTTCTGTTAAAAATCAGTTTAAAAGGTGATGGTGCAAAAGGCTCTAAATGAGAAACATTAGATGTGTTTAATAACAGTTCAGTAAAATATGAATATGGTAGAAAACAAAGTAGTAGTAGTAAAAACCGGCCAAAGTCGAATCGAACTCGCATACCGAGGGTTCCGTACCATCACATTTTTTTCTTTCACCAGTTCAGGATTTTTTTGTGCGAGCCCAACTCGCATTGCTCTCATTTTTATTATTTTATATTTTAGTTTAGAAGGTGCACTACAGGATACTAATAACGTGGACGCACGAGTGTGTTAGCGTTATCACAATAGACAGAAAAAAATACAAATACTTTTAAAATAAGTTTGTTTTTATATGGAGAATCAACTTATATTTTTACTTTTGTTTAACAGTTGTTAGGGTGTCTCTCATAATAGCATATTCTGTCGAAATTTTAACTGGCTTCCTATTACGGTTCAAAAGCTACAGTCTTTTAAAGGTAGAACGGACAGATAGACAGACGGCGCAAACTTAACGATAAGCTTCCGCATATAGAATCCTAAAAATCATCAAACGGTCACTTACCTACTAGCAGCATAAAAACTAGTAACTTGGTAACCAAATGAGGCATAATAAGCGTGTTCCATGATGGCCATGAGTTGGATGGCATTGTATCCTGAAACGAAAAAAAGAGATACGTAGGTATTTCAAGTGTTTTTCATGACTCATGAAAAGAAGATATTTTTGAATTTCATTTTGAATATTATTTTAAAATATAGTGTTCGGCGTTGTAAAATTATATAATATTTTAATTTATTCTTATACTAATATTTTCTTTCATTCAAATTTCGTATATATAATATTCTCAATTACAAATATTATTATGTATGTTCTTCCAAATACATACAAATATAAGCCATATTCACGTGGACGAAACTCCAGGCATAAACTAATGTATTTGTAAACAATTTCATTTATTACAAATCTAGTTATTTACATAGAACAGCAGTCTAGTTTGAAGTACTAAAAACTAATAAGAAGAAAATAATAATGAACAAATGAAAAAATCCTACAAGAAATACAAAAAAAAGGGCTTTAAACGAGGGTCATACCTAGACTCTTGATCCTGGGCAAAACATTGTCTCTGAATTCATTGTAAGTGCCTACCCTGCCCTCGGGCGTGGCGATGCCCACGTGGCACTCGTAGATGCGCAGCGACGTTGGCCGGGGAACTTTACTGTGCTTGAATTGATACGGCTGTTCAAAGGAAAAGAACAAGAATGAGACCGGATATTAAAACGAAAATAAAAACAAAATCAAAACCAGAAATGGGACCGCGATTTTTGAGAATCGTTTCGATGAGTGGTCATAAAAGATGATGACATTTATTCTATATCCATGCGGGCGAAGCCGTAAGAAGACGACTAATTTTAACAATATTTTTATTTTGTATAATTTTAGACAATCAATAATAAAATGCAGAGGTAATTAAAGTTGTAATATACAATATTACATTATATAGCTCACAAATTGTACGTAGGTATGTATCTCTACGTATAATAAAATTGTAGACCTCGTATACGTCAAATAACTTTAAAAAAAAATCCTTTTTTTTTTTGGGCAGGGGAGGCTTGCAAAGAACAAATAATATACATTTTTATTTTTCTGTTCATAGGTTTGTCTGTTGTTTGAACTCGCATCATGCAAGAACCTCTTAATCGATTCAAAATCCACTTTCTAACAGACTAACTAAAATAAAAGATATTCAATTTTAAATAAAAGTTTAGCTATAACACCTCACAGGAGCCGCCGAATCGTAGTGACTGCGTCGGTAATAACAAAATAAATAGAACAATTTAATACTACCTACATTTGTTTTTGGTACAAGAATAGTTGTTGTTTTTGGTTAGGATTAAACCGGGGGTGGGTATTGTGAGGGAATCATGACCGGGATCTAAACAGAGACCGGAATTGGAACAAAGAGTGGGATCGCAATCAGGATCATGGTCAGCGTGATCGATCGATATAAAATATGGAGGAGTTCATTGTAGGTATGTCCACACTGGCGGGCCTACGAGCTAGATACATAATAAAAATAAAAAATTGGTTACCTGTAAAGTCGGTATACGGGCGAAAGTTTACGTGACAACGACTTTGAGTGGTAAATCATTTTAATGTGAATATTCATTCGTATAGTAGGAAGAAGGATGAAATAATAGTAACAATTTAAAACATTTATTTATACAAAATTATATTTAAAACATTAATTTATACAAAGAATCTCGCACTGAATTTCATATTAACAAATTATTTTTACCTTTACATACATACGTATTTATATACAAATATACATACAATAACTTGCAATACATTTGCGTACAATGAAACAGCGTTTACTACAACAACTTGTTCCTATCTGACTCTCTCTCGTTCGGTGACTCATCGTAACGTTACCGAGCGTTACACTTTTCATAAAGTGACTCCCAGCCGCAACCTAATTTAAGACGTTGTCGTCTAAAATAGAATAAAATAACTTTTTGTTCTGTTTATATGTGACTGCTTATAAACTATCCACCGAATTAAATCGTGAGGTAAAATAACAACGCCATATTTCTATATAAAACATATCTAGTTATGGCCGGCTAGGTAGTAGGACAAAATCAATTGTGTTCAGATAATATTTTATTATTACTGAAAGGAATTAAATAATACGTAATTATTTTTTACAACATTGTCATTTTTCTTATCTCATTCGTATTACCTATTACTAAAGAAATGGGATTTGGTGTTCGGTTAAAAAAAGTTAGGAGTTGGTATCTTTATTACAGCAGACATTAAGATTTATCTAATCTTTAAAGTATTAGAAACCTGTTCAGGGCGATAGATAAATTGCTGGTACGTGAATCCTTCATGAGGTTTTACGTAGCTGGCCCAGGGTGAAATGCGATACAAATTCTCGTTGACTATAATTTGGATCCGACTTCCGTGTTTCAGGGGGCAGGACCCGTCTGGATTTGCGGGGATTTTTAACTCCCATTTGCCGAATTCCAGTCTGTGGAACGCGTGGCTTTTGGAATTCCAACCATCTGAAAATACATTAAAAGTTTAGGGAGAAGGAGACCCAATGCTAATGTACTAATTGTAATGCATATATAGATTTACTACAAATTAAAAAAAAAAAGTGTGTATTACCTTCACTTTTACGTCATCGTATTCGATAACATTATGACATCATCGTTTAATATTTATGACTGTCTAATTAAGCTATTCATAAACAAGGGTAACAATGTTATCGTGCCAAGTTTTTATTATTCCGCTGCTAAAGCATACCCACCCACAGACATTTTATTTCAGATTGAGGGTCGGGAGTTTAAACGCGTTATAATGGCGCAGTACTGACAACGTTCGAGACTGACACCTCGACGTATTCTCTGAGGCGGAGAGATCAGTTTAATTTGACTTAGATTAAAAGCTCAGTGGGTCATTTCTCCCTTAGTAGTCAGGGTTCGATACGGTACCTCTCGCTGCGAAAGCAACGTTCGCGACCACGTCATAGCCATCGATGATACGTTCAGGTTGCTATTTATTTTATTATTTTTAAAACTTTTTTATAATATTAACAAACGCATATCAGTAATGAATATATACATTTAGTGGAAATGCAAAAAAAAAAAGTCAAGAGCGCGTCGAAATCGCGCGGCGATGGTTCAGAAAAATTAAGTCATTTACTGGGTAGTGCATTTCGCGTTTATATACAGTACAACGCACGAAACTCTGCCGCTCTGAATGGTCTGCGAATGATGTATAACGCAGGTTATAACCCTCGACCTTTTCTTCTTCTCCCCTGCATTTCTTTATGCGCCATTGCGACACTTTCGTGACCAACTTTGCAGCGGCAGAGTTTCGTGCGTTTCATTGTAGTTATTTCGTAATTTCGTTTCATTTTAAATATCTGAATTGCTTTCAATTTTTCATAATTAACGTATGGAGCCGTATTTCTTTTAAGTATTAGGCTAGATCGTAACTAATGGAACAGATAGAATAGTTTCAAAGATAGGAGCATTTTATTAGGTCGTCGAACAATGTCGTGAGCAATAGCCATATTATAGTATTTTAATCATTCACGGTTATTAAAACTTGGTTAATGTAGTTGGGCACTGTCCAATAGTACTGCATCTATTAAGAAAGTGGATTAAACTCACTGAAGTCTCCCTGAAGATGAATAGAATGTGCTCCTGGAGCCCACTCTCGCCAGATAACGCTGCCGTCGGCGTTGAACTGAGGCCCGTAATAAAGATAGCCTTTCGTGAAGGCGTCCACGCCGCCCTCCCAAGAGGACATGCGGTCCCATAGATCTTTAAAGCACCCATATCTTAAAAAAAGAAGACATCATTTTAAAAATAAGATCGTATATACTTTGAATACATTCATGCGTCTTTTTATAAATATATATCATAATTTCCTTTTTCTTTGGATAGTTATAGCTAAATAGATTTCTAATAGAAATCAATAGTCTTTGCCTATCCTTCTGGGAAATAGCCTTATTTATATTATTATAACTAAATAATACTATAATTTATGGCGAAAATGGACGCTGGATTGTTTTCAGGGAAACAACTAGTAATTGTATGAAATGCGTGTTTTAATTTTGATCAATCTGTTCTTATATACTATCTCGTGAACAATGGGTTCACAAAATCCGCCAATCAAATGTCAAAAATTTTATCCAATCGAAACAATCGTTAGTGCCTTAATCGTTTTTTAATTGTTTTCAATTGTTTCAATTGTATTCCTTTGTTTTTGTGGCGGCGACCGAGACGGGGCGGGCCGCAAAGCGTATGCACGCGTCGTATTTTAAATATCCCCACAAGCATTTTGCTTCAGCAGACGGTCGGCGGACGCCGTGGTGAACGGTCGCACTCTGGTATCGAAGCGGCGCGCGAAGAATTCTGTGGCGAGGCGATAACGTGTGCGATGCAGGGTTCGATCTGTAGCTCGCAATTTCCGCGAGCGTACCGTAGTTCTTTTCAAAACTGTTTTTATGTTTCACACATACGTCGTAGGTCGCCACAATTAAATTAGAACTAAAAATCTGAGATAAAATAACAAATAGGTACTGCTGTACAGACAACATTATTTCGTTGGTTATGACATCGTATGACAACTGCGAAACATCGAAATCAAACATTCGACTGTACATACCGGAGCAATATCGCTATGAAGCATTTAAAAGTGTTCACAATATAAGCCACGCTGGTACGTGCACTACCCGCAAGATTCCATCACGAAAATATTTTTGGCCATCGATGAACACTGACATTGCAAAATGGACAAGAAGCTGCATACACTGCCAGAAAAACAAAATACAGTGACACACATTCAACGCTGTTTCGAATAAGCGATCCACTAAGCGATCGATTTCAACACGTCCACATCGACATCGTTGGACCGCTACCCACTACCGAGCAAGGGCACCGCGACCTCATCACGATGATCGACCGATAGACGAAATGGCCCGAAGCGATACCTACAGACAGTATAACAGCCGAAAACGTAGCGAATACTTACGCTTTACGTAGACTTTCATTTCCTATTCTGTTACTAATTATTTAATCTCAAAATAAAATATAAGCTATATGACACGCGGATAGTGAAGCTTTGTACGTGTTAACGAATTATTGAAATTGTCTTAGGAATATAAATTTATGGATGGAGTCAGGGGTAAATGTTGACAACCTAATTTACCACGAAATAGTGTAGCTATTATTGAAAAAAATTTTAGAAAGGGTTCAGTAGTTCGGTTTTGCAATACAAATACCTAGATGAAACCGGGGTCAAATGCTAATGTTTTTTTCAGAAACCTTCCCGGACGTGCGTTAACAAAGTCAATTAGATCAATTGGTTTAAGCACGCATAGGAGACAAATATAAATTCACTTTGTATATTTGAATTCCTTCATTTTTTATATCAATCAATATCAATCTTAACTTCAGTTTCGATTTTGATTTTGAACAAAAAAGAATTATTAAGAAATATTCATCGTGTGAACAGTTCACACGATGAATATTTCTTAATAGGGTTAAGGTCGTTTGTTCTTCTAAAAAAACCTTAAAAAAAACCATTATAAATTATTTCCGAATTTTCATATTTTCTGGACAATTTTTCCAATTTTTCTTCCCTAATAATATTATTCGGATTATTACGGACTTTTAAAAAACTAAACTGAATCTGTCCAGAGATTCTCAAATGACGCACTTACTAATGAACAGCATTTCTTTTTAATTACACATTAGATATGTAAATGTTCTATAACTTTGACCGGATCGACTAACTAAAATCAACCTTGTGGCATTCGAGAACTTAATGTTTAATATGAATAACTTTGTATGAAACTGGTCAAGGTCATATGCAAATATTTTCAATGACATACCTACTTTAAAATATATTTTCTATAGATTTAATTGTTAGATTATGATTACTATGAATAAAAATTAAACTGCTATATTTTATACCTATCTTCGATTGTTAAAAAGTAACTTCACATTTGTGGAAAAATATAAAAAAAATACAATTCGATTGACAATTTCGTTAATGAACTTTACGATGTTTTATAGCAGTCAGGGGGGGGGGGAGTATTTTATACATTCTTTACCTATATTCCTACATAAGAATAGTTCCTGTATAATTAAGCTTGAAAAGTACAAAAACTTTTCACATTAATACTTACGTAACTATGTTTTACGTTTATTATTGTAAAGGGCCATCAAGGTCGTTACAATCATTTTTATATAAATATATTCCGTTTACAATGTTTCGCCGTGACCTTCCGAATGACATTGTAAGCAGACGCAGTTCCGTTACCAACATTACGAACTTATACAGATTAACTTACTTATGAATTTAAAAAACAAGTACGTATATTAACACGCTTCACAAAATAAATAGTTATAAGTATTTATAAGTATCTTTATAAAAAATAATTTAATTAAAACTTGAAAGTACACTACAAAAAATGAAAACATTATAGCCTATTTTTTGAGAGCGTTATGATAATCAATATACACTCACGCAAGTTTCATGTAACGGAACGTTGCTAACAACGTAAACAACCTACAAGTAACCTTAGCTATTGTTGAATTAAGTGCTAATACTTTATTAAAAACCCACATAATACATACAATTTCATAAAAACAGTGCTTAAACACTCACCTTCGTCTAATTTCACGTTCATAGGGCTTTAAATATCCATCACGTGTCAATAATTTCTCTAAATCCGGCACAGGAACATCCATCGGATCCATAGCAGAATAGTTACCTCCCATTTATATGTGTAAATTATAGTAGGTAGATATATGTAAATGTGTGCGTGCGAACGCGCCAAAGTACAAACTAAACTATCACGCCCAGCGATGTCTACCGTTTAAATGATACGGTTTTACGATAACACTGCCCAGTTTTCAACTCAATAAATAACGATGAGGAATATGATAAAATGGGTCATCCATGTCAACGTATACTGCACTGAATACGAATTTTACTAGAATTAAATTAAATATTTAAGTACCTTGATTTTTTTTAATACCTTTTAGTGAGATTGTAGGTATACAAAAAACTAAAATGAAAGAGCTGTCTACTTATTTTTATTTGTGTGGTTTTTAATTTATTTTTTAGGAATTATTTCAAGGTTATTTGCTGAAACAAGGCTGCTATTGATGCTACATCCAATTGTCTTCTTGGAGGCTAATAATCATTGAAAAAAATATTGTACTGATTTACTCTAAGGGTAACTGATTGAAAATAGATTTACTGACATAATTTATTCATGTGCTTGTTCCTAACAGGCATGATAGTACTAAATAAATTGAAAATTTTAATACAAAAAAAGTAAAATATGTTTTTTACTTTTGATTATTTTGTAAAAGTTATTAAAAATAAGTATTCCTTTAATGATACATTGAAGACTATTCAGGCATGGCAAGTGATGTTATGGAAAAAAAATCTGTAAATTCATTGCAAATACATAAACTTTTAACAAATTTATAATTGTTCCTATACTTTTTAAACTGCAATTAATTATTTTTTTTACTTGTGTGTAATTATTGAGAAACTGGTATTTATACATTTATGAATTGAATTTGACATTGTAATACCTATGTATTTTTATTACATTTTACATTCTAAATATTTGTGAACAGTAAAATTCATATGCATTAGTTTAATTTATATGTACAACTATCCTACTATTTGGTTTTTAATTAGTTTAATGGGCTGCCACAGGCAATGTATAGTTTGACAAATAATTACAATTTTTATACATGAACTGAATATCAGATTTTGTTTTAAATTTCATAAATTGAGAATTCAATAACAATTGGAAAATGTTTAAAAGATGATTTTCAACAAATGAACTTAAGATTACAAAAATGAATGTGGGTATATATAAAAATTATGTGAGTAGGATGCTTGGCATCACTCATCTTAATTTTTTTATTACTATTTGTAAAAGTAGATTGTGAAAATATCACAGAGCATTCCGCAATCTCGTTTATTTTTTCCCAAAATTACTCTTGAATTTGTTAAACGGATAAATTATACCAAATTGGGTTATAATAGCTTTCGCCCGCGGTTCCATCCACGTGGATATAGAAAGTCAATTATGATCTTGTTCTCGGTCACACTTTCAATTGTGGTCATAGTCCTGCTCTTAATTCTGACTTCGGTCTTGACATATATACCGATTCCGACTTCGGTATGTTTATGTAAGTAAAGTCACAAGTAAAAGCTAGTATTGTTATAAATCATGGCTTGTCTTATTCTTATGTGAAGTTCTATCAAAACCCAACTAGTTGCATGTAAGCGTAACAAACATTCATCCACATATCGTCACAAATTTTCACATTTATTATATCAGTAAGATATTACTGCATAATCTAAACATATCATCTAACACTCCACTGATACAACCATTACATGGAATTCTCCCTGTTGATTTAAAACAATCAAGTTTTTCTATTCAGAGACCATTCAGTACTTTTATACTTGTAACAACATACTTTTTCTGATTTTTTTCTTTTCTTAATAAAACATTGTAATTCATATTTGTAATTTCAGAAAGACACATGTCTCTATGTGGTAGGAAATTAATACATTACATTATATTCATGCGTACATACAGGTCAAAGAATTATGAGTGTTAAAAAAAAATACCATTTCATTATAAAACCATGTTAGAAACTGGATACTGACTGGACAAATACATTTTTATCTTTTTCTAAATGAACAATTTGTTTACTATCATTAAATTGATGTTTCATATTATGTTTCATATTGTATATGCAAAAAACCTGTCTGACATACATATTAATTTTGTAGGTATCGAAAAAATTATATAGGATTCTTTAAAATTTTAAATTCCTTGATTTAGCTAAAACTTGAGAAAACATCTGACAACACAATAAACATGAAAGACAAAATACCACTTTTGACCACTACGACAGATATTGTAGCACAAATGTACCCTTCCTCGGATTTCGGTACTCAGGTTCGAAATCAGCGTTCAGCAGCGACAAGACTATATACATTCTATCAATTTCTCAATTGTATGTTTACATCTTTTCTAGAAATTCATTATTATATTTTGTATTACTTTATATTAGATTATCTCCTTTTTATTACTCTCGGGGTCTATGCACACAGGCAAGAGCCCCAATCTACTCTTTAACTCCCCAGCTAACATTCTATCCTTTTTAAATTTAAATTAATAAATAGTACCCAAATGTAACTCACGTTTGCAGGACAACATGGAGGCCGGATGCCTCACATGCCACCTACATAACTCAATTACTACAATATTTTTTGCAATTTTACTACCCACCAATTATCAGTGCCTACACCATGCTAGTCACCCTGATGTATGGGCTGTGTGAAAACGTTATATATTCACACTTGAACAGCGTGGTCACACACACAGACATGTGTGTATATATACACTAAATAAGGATTTGGAAATAAAGCTTGGAAAGGGAAAATAAGAAGTAAAACGTTTGGGATATAGAAACTACTAAAGCTATTAAATTCAAAATTTCTATTTAGCTAATCATTACTGATAAAAAATTATGACATTCATTGAAATAAGAGTTGAAACTTTTATGTAGAAAAATGAAAGTATTGAAATTACATGACGAAGCTTTTACAAAAAGCTTTCGAATAAATAACTGCTTCATCTTATTTTTACCACTAAAGATTAAAATTTCTTTCACTCATAGAAAACTACACTATCCCAGGACAAATTTTATTTTGATACTGCCATTAGCTATGTCTTCATCCATAACGGGTAACAAAAATGAGACTGCACTCAGGGTGAGATAGAGTTGAAAGTCGAGACCGGGATCAAAATCAAAAATAAGATCAAGATCAACATTGATTGTGGAATTAAGAACAGACCAGAATCAATGAAAACTCCTGAGTTTAAAATTTAAAGTGAGACTGTGACCGAAAATGGAATAGGCATCTCCTTACACCAAGAATGGAGTTAAAATCAAAAGAGGAACCGTGTTTGGAATCGAGAACAAGATAGCCATAGGGATCTTGACTTTGTAATGGGGCAATATACGAGATGGAGGAATTCATTTTATTTACGCGGGGGGAGTCACGGGAAAAAGCTAGTAATGAATATATAAACATTCTATAGTCAACAGAATGATGTTTTAGATTAATTTCCTATATTTCACTTTCTGCAATTGTAGTTTTCACTTTTATTTGTAGTGTGAGATAGGTTAACATTTAATACTGTCATAGAAGAAGAGTTTTTGGACCTCCTTTCAGAAAAACCAAAAAAAAATTGATATTAAATTTTAATTTATTTCACTACAAGACTTCAAAATTTAAATAGTATTAAAATATATCAGTTCCAGTTTTTCTAGCTCTGTCCACAGCTTCATTGGGTTGTAATTTTTCTTCATCAGATGGTTCTAAAGGCTGTCCATTAACATCCAATTTACCTGATTTATAATCCATAACAATTTTTTTACTGTACACAGCATCAAAAAGCTGTTCTGCTGTAAATTCACTTTGTGTAACATCATCTGCCTTGTATGACACGTAAGGTTTGAAAGGGCAATCTGTAAGATCTGGGACTATAAGCTCTGGAATCATTTCGGGAACTGTTACGAATGTATTGTTCAATACGTAACCAACTTCGCGAACTCCTCTCTTATCAACCGGTAATTCTGGGTTTCGACTTTGAGCTTGCTGCTGTTTGTGTAATCGTGTACCTCTTTTATTTATAAGCATAAATTTTCGAAAATTACGTTTTCCTTCTCTCGGAACTGACAAAGATATATTTCTTTTGGGTATGTACTGTAAAATACTATATAATTTAGACATTATACAGGCAAGCAAAGATTTAAAAAAAATTTAAAACGTATTTTTAATTACAAAAAAGATTTAATACAAACAAGTCTGTATTACACAAATGCAACTTGACGGCGCATTGATAGGTTATCAGTGTTGCTAACATTGAATTAGCTAATTAGCTCCTACCAAATTAAATAATTTAAACTACGTTAAAGGAAAAAGAATCTAAAAGTTTTGGCTAAACAGTTATTAACAAACAACTTTGCCAGTAAATTAACTAGTAAAGTCAGTAGCCATATAGCAGATCGCTTTGGATTACTTTATTATATTGTACATGACGATGTCTGCGCATTTTAACCCTGTTTCATTTTGAACGTTTAAAATACGTTTTTATGATTTTACAACTGTATGTAAAATCTGGGTAAGATTTTATTTTTTAATAAGCCCATCCAAAAATTTGTCATTCAATTACACCCACTTTATTTAAGTGCACTTTATAATTTCGGATTAAAAGGAAAAAATAAATTTTTAACTTCACCAGTGAAGCCCAATACTAAAAAGTTTTAAAATCAGGGCAATAGGGCAAGAAGATAAAAAAGCCAGAAAGAGGAAAAGAAAGAATAATTTGAAATTTAAACTTTTTATAAGAAATACATTTCTATAAAATGTAATTCTAAATTTTTATATTTTGTAAAATGTATTTCTAATTTTTCTATATTTCTCTATATATTAAAACTTTAAATATTTTCGAAGAATGAAAAACTTTTAGTCAAATTTTGAATTCATTAATTTTTGTTATGAAATTATTTATAAAACTAACTTCCTTGTGTTAATTTGCGGAGTTACAAAAATCCTATAGAGTAAGATTAAAGTGAGAATTTAATATCTACAAGTTTAATTAGAATCTTTTTTCAAAACTCATTCTTTTTAAATTGCATTAAAAAATAACACTTTACTTTTTTTAACTCTTCTCCAAAGTGTAAAACAAATTTATTTTCATTAATATTCATGTCAAAATCTATTACCACATTTATATCAAAAATGTACATATTCTAGAAACTTTCTGTGCTATATTTTATATAGCGGTGTAATATTTACCTAATAATGTTGAAGTATGAAATCGGCGTTGAAAAAGACACCAAAGTCAAATTAAAAGTTTATGCCAAAATTTACTAATAATACGAACACAAAATCAAAATATCTCTCAATGATCAAATTGTTTAATTACTGGATGAGCAAAAACTAACTAATTATATGTCTCTTTTTAGAAGAAAACTATATTTTAACCCTACTACATATATTTTTGATATTCTCGAAATAGTTCTTTTAAGTAACAGATTAATGAGTTAACTTGTTCTTGATTAATTCGAAACGTTTTGATGTTTTTGAAATAAAATTTTCACTCTTAGGTAATTTAAATTTATATAATATAGTTATATAGACGACTGATTATTAGGATTGAAAATTAATTTTAAAAAATGAAGAACTTTTTTATAAAAAGTGAATCTATGCTACATTGTTTTTGACGTGATAACGTCTTATAAATCGATGAACGCCAGCTGCACACACGAAAAAGCATGACTCATTGTGGCATTTCGCCTGAGCCGAGCGTGCGAGCGAGAGCGCGGAACAAGCGATAGACAGGCATGATCGGACTAAGGGTTCGGCTTGTGACGCATCTATCTCTTTACTGTATGATTTAAATAGAAAAATATTTGAATTAACGAGTGCAAATATATTTTATTTTATCGAAAACATTGTCATTTCTGATTAACTCCTTGTTTGTATTATATAAAATAATAATAATTCAGTGATAATAATTCAATTCAATTCATAAAAGAATGCAATTTTTCATCAATGTTTTCTTATGACATTATCACATAAAATTATTGTCCGTAAACCAACTTTACATACAACCAATTTTGATTTGCAAGATTTCACAACATACATCATTCTTATGTTTTGGTACATGCGTAAACTCACTTACATACCGATAAGTACTAAGTTGAACAAAAAAAAAATAAGTCCTATGACGGCATTAATCGACATTATACAGTTGTTCATTCATTGCAAATTGAAGAACGCTTACACGAAACTTTCATTTTACGCGAGTAGCATTACAATATATGTATTTTATCTTTATATCGTTTAATATGGATAACCTATTCAGAAAGAAACATAAGTGACTCACTTTAATGCCTCTTTCAGATCGTCTTCTTTTATGCCATCCTTAATGCTTATTTAACTCTTAGGTTTTAATAGCGATATGCACACTTTTTACCGGCGAATCAACCAGTTTTATTCGGTTTTCTTTAAGTCAGCTGCGTTATATTGGGATGACTTATTTTAGTAGTAGCATTATTTTGTTATATTTCACCGACATTCAATGAAAAAAATTTCCAAACGAATAAATCACAATATTTTATTCGTAGTAACTGGTAACATTTTATGACAAATTCATTGCCAGTTTCTTTAGAAGCTATGCATGAAATTAATGGCGGGAAAGAGAAATAGCGACATACTGTACGTGGAAATCAAACTATACTTAGAAAATGAATTTTAATACTCCTTCATTTGAAGTAATTCATTCTGATGACAAGGACTTCTTTGCAAAAATGGAAAAAAATATAAATATTGGGTTAGAGATACTGAAAAATATACAAGACGAAATTTTTGAAATGAGGCGTAAGTTATTTTTATTAGGTGGCGAAAAATATTTATTATATTAATAAAGCATCAGTGCCATCGATTATTTTATAATTAATTCTCTCTTAGCAATTATGTTAAAATATTTTCAGTTAATATAGCACGCATAAAAATGCAATTGCTTATGAAAATTAAAGCTACAGATTGGGAAGAATTGTCCGATTTCATAGGAATCAAAGTGAAAACAGCAGATGTGACACCGCAAATTGGAAATGATGATTTAAGCAATTCCGTTTTGAAAACGGATCATCTTTGAATTTCTTCACAATTTTTGTGGAAGTTGTTTTTGATATTTAGAAAATTCACGTTCAACTGTACTCCTTTATTTTATATATTTCGTTCTGCGCAAATTATTTCGATATTAAAGAATTTCTGCTAAATTAGTGGGGTTCACAGTGTGAGTAAACATTTATTAGCTTAATAGCCGTAGATGTATTGGGACCATACTGATGAAATGTAAATTTATATTGTCTTTTCAAAATCAATTCGTATAACACGTGTTGATTGTTATCAATAGTATTATATATGGTTGCGCCCCTAGCCACATATTTTTTATTTTCCAACTAAACCCAATAAGAATTTTAAATTGTTCATCACAAATTCTGGTCTTACTTGCAGAAAGAAAGAACTTTCTCTATTTATCTTAGTAAAATGACAACGCAATATAAATTATTTATGACAAACCATGAACGTAAAAATAGGTAGTGTATTTAGTAATACATGTAATGACCCAAGTAATGCATGGCGGCAGGCTCAGTGTATGGGCACGTCTATCTCACGACATAACGTCCACCACAATATGAATTCAATTTAAAGGCAGTCGATAGACTTAAGTATGAATGAATCTTCTTATGGCTACTACTTTTATAGTGAATCAAATTACTTTAAGACATGTTAACCATTGTTTAGCAAAATTTCACACTGTATTTATTATATGACACACTGAATTGTCAATTTTTTCCGTTTGAATATTGGTCAATAAATAAAGGTAAAAGTGAAAATTGTATATTTTATCATATAATGAGGACATAATAATAATAATAATAATATTGCAGAAAATGGAAATTACAATGTAATACAAAGAAACTACATTCCAAAAATTATGCAGTGACATTTTGTGCTGTATACCATAATTCCATACCATTTCTCAACATAAACTTAGTTTTATTTAAGTATCTAGAATACAATATATATATTCACTGCTGAAAAATTTGTTTGTCTAATTTATGGATAACCAACTTCATTATAAAAACCAGATCTCAGCATTATTACAGGTTTACGAAAATAATTTCTATATATCTATTACCATAATTTTATTTTCCCACTAATTTTAATCTGATTTGTACAAAGTGTTTGAACAAACTTTAAAGGCACTTACAAATAATATTTAAAGACATTTCAATTGTAATGAATTAGTTTATATCTCACTCTGATATTAAGAATATTCATATGAATTAAAAATAGTCATTGCAGGTGATCTACATTACTTTCAAAACAAATTGCAACAGTGACAAGAAAAATAAGTATTAAATAAAAAAAATCACGACCCATAACACCCAACAAAGACATAACAAAAGTAAATTTTATTGTCATTGGGAATGCTATAAAATTTGTCTTTATTTTACATAACTATTACACACTAAGTACAATATCACAACTCAACCTCTACCCACAAACAAACTCGTCCAGCTTTGTAGGCATAGATAATCATTTTCAAAATTATATTAGATCCTTAATCTAAAAATGAAAATTTCATTATATTTTTGTGCTTGTCGAAGTCTTCAGCATGTTTTGTTTGGATTATTGAAATCTGAATTCTAATGAGAAAACAATTCATATAACAACAGAACAACATAAAACTTTATTTTAAAACACACTCCATAAAATTCAAAATGACAGTTCGAATTTTACCATATGATGGACACAAACTATTTTTACTCATAAAATTCAAAGCTAAAGACTCGCTTATTCAGCCAATATATATTTATTTATTATCAGACTATGATGCGTTGTCGATTTGGTAGATAACTGAAAGACTCCACGCGCAAATAACACATACAGCTCGCGTGTTCGGGACCAAAACCGGCGTAGGGCGTCGGTCACGTGTCCGCCACCGCAGCGTCGTCGTGGTGGTTCTCGCAGTCGTCCAGCGTGTCCGTGGACGAGTGCGTCAGGTCGCTCAACTCGTCCATTTGCTTCTGCTTCTTGCGCACGTTCCAGTGCAGGCACTCGGCCAGCGAGTCGAACCAGTCCGATATCTGATCCTGGGCGCAGATCGACGGCACGGGGTACACGGATGTTGTTACGTAGAGACTACAAATAGATGTATGTTTTTTAACATTACCTCCATAGAAGAAAAAACATTTTCGAAATATGTTTAAGCATTAATTTATATGTTACAAAAGGGATAATACGATTGTTCAAATGTTACTTGTCTGATAATAAAGTTTAAAATATTACTATATTGTAATATACATAAGATTGAGAATATAAGCATAAATTTAAACAATAATCACTAAATTATAAAAACTGAACAAAAGAAAATCATAGGATTTGAAATAATAATTTACGTTTTATAGTGTACATATATCTTTAAATAAAGTACCAAAAGAGATATATTATTTTAGATTATTGTAAAAAAATAAAATAAAATTTGTTAATCAATAAAAAAATATAAAAGGATAAACCATGGCATAAAAACTTAAGCACATATTACCAGCATGCACATACAAACATAAAAAATAGGCTAATGAGCACCTTACCATGAATAAATGGATGTTTACCAAGACATAATAAAAATTTTAACAAAATGAACCACATAAGTTTCTGATTTCCTTAAAGTAAACAAGGATTGGTCAGAATGACAATGATTTTAGTTGATAAACAAAGAATAGTGCGCGTCATTTGAAGAATTTCAAAACTAACTCCCATCACCAAACCTCATAAGCATTTTGTATAGATAAACAGTAGTCCTGAAGCTGACCATCATTGGCATAACATTTGGATAATTGTATTTAAATGTCTCTAACATGTAACGAAGTTACATCAGTAATGAAATGATAACCTGAACCAATATTATTAAATTTCTTTTTATTATAGCATCTGTTAGTTTTATTTGAAGACTTTATTTATTGAACATGTGTGAAATTTAAACAGGTAATGAAACAATGAAATAAATTAAAATTAATAATTTCTCTTTACCAAAGCGCTTGTTAGTTTTGTTTTATTTTTATTCTATTGTTGAAACATTAATAAAACCGTGTACCAATTTTACATATATGTTTAACATATAGATAAAGTTACATCAATGAAACAACATACCGAAACTAAAGTTATTAACTTCATTGACTAAAATGATGCATAACTTTTTTTTTAATGAATATGTTGTGCTTTCTATGACAGTGAACGTTTATGATGTTGAAAGCTATAAAAAATTGTGCACAGATTATAATTTTAAGTGCGGTAAGCCTAAAATTTTGGAGTACTGTTTTTCTATACAAAATTGTAGTACTACGGGCGTACCTATCCCCTGGCTTTAACATGAGCTGCGAAAGCCCATCGAACGAAACGCTGGCAGGACTACGCGCTTCTAAGTTAGGCATTATCTGAAACAATTTGCCCAAAGTTTTCACTATACACGTTACAAATGTTTGAATACATTATTATTGAAATTCATCATAGATTTGATTATCGTATTTTTCACTTAATGGTGTAGATTTTTCCCCAAAAACACAGAATAACGTGTCTACTATATGAATTAGCCCAAGAAAATGCATAATTAATTATTAGTGGCATATTTCCGAACTATATACATGTTACTATACACAAATATAATAAAAGGCGTTTCTTATTTCAATTTTATGTTTATAGTTGTATCAGTTAAGCATTGAGTTTATCAGAAATAGAAACGTCTTCAATGTCGCCGAAATGGTAAGAACTCATAACAAACAATACATAAGCATAACGATAAAGTGTAACGAGAAACAGTGGTAAGCATTTCAATATTATTTAAAGCAAATTCACATCTATGTACATAACGAACATCGAATCATCTATTTCCTGGTATTTAAAACGCTGACGTACTGTTTCTCTATACACTGTGACGCGAGAACGCAGACAAGCGAGTTGTGTGGTTTCCGTGCATCACTCTGCCTGTATTCAATATGTACTACCTATCTCCGTGCTGCAATGCTTGTCGATTTCTACCGTCGAACGAGACCCACATCGCGTTGCGGGCCTCTGGTGACAGTGCGATCTACAAATGTGGTATAGAATATAATGTCCTAAAAAATGATAATTATAAATTCTACGAATGGTATAACTATAATAAGCCAAGTTGTTAGATTGAGATTTTTGGAACATTCAACATCTCCGAGGTCAAAAATTAGTAATTAAAAACGCAATTCAAGGGCAATGCAAGAAACAGGGTTAAAAAATTTTCATTAACATTCCTATGTGAAAAACCACCCTTTATTTAATTATGAAACATTTATGTAAATTTAGCAAGATTAATAAAACATTATTTAGAAAGGTGAAAATTATAAAATAAACTGACAGTCCTCGCAGTTTGTCTAGAAAGCACTTACTTTCATTACTGAGAAGCAAACAAATTTTTCTCATGCCAAGGGTGCTATTATCAATACATAAGCTTAGAATTACATTTAAATTAAAGGAAATATTTCTTAATATATTTACAAATTCATATCAATTCATTTAAAACCGTTATCCCATATCAAAATACAGCCTCGGGTCTAAGCTATCCACTGAAGACAAAAAGATTATCATCCATTTTCTGCACGGAACATGTTTATAAGGCAAGTTGATATATAACATGAAAATTGAAATATAAATGAGAAAAAAAAAGTTCACAAATAATGTATAAATATTTTTTTACGAATTTATTTAAATTAATAAAACACGATGAAATCATTCGGCATCGAGTTTTGATGATTAATTAATGTAATCCTAACCACCTAATATACCTATTAATACCTATAATTTTAGTGTTAATCCGATAACCTTCCTCGTTATCAGGTACAATAACGTTCATAGCATCGGCATGGTACACGGCGATTTTTTTATTAATCAAATGTGAATAAGAAGAATAATTCATCAGCAAAAATTCACTTGGATATTTTAAATTAATATCTATAATTACGATCTATACACAAAAATTAATAATCAAAATTTTCAAATCAAATCAAATAAAAAATATCTTTATTACATAGGTAATAGAAATTACACTTGAAATGCGTGATAAACAACTGTTTTTGACATTAACATTACCACCCATTACAAATGCTGATTCACCATGAGAAGAATGGGAAAGAAACTCAAGGCTTGCCCTTTTTTACTTATCAATACAAAATATTGAATAATTAATACTTACAACACTTTGTAATGACAAGAAGCAACCTGATAGAGTAGTTCAATCTCATGGATTTTTATCATTAAGATATTTAGACGGTATAATAGCCCTTGCCATATAACTTTCTTTTAACGAAACGTTTAAATTCATAAAATGGCAAAATTTGAATTTCAGCTAGGATTTTATTATAAAAGCGCACACATTGCCCCTTAAATCGTTTATTAACTTTGCTTGGACGGGATTTATGAGCAAATTTTGGCAATCCAGACCTATGCACGTCCCATCACAGACAGGCCTGATCATCCAATCTCAAGTGAAGCATCATTCATAGACAGCCTCCAGGTGAATACGAACAAATGCAGTGGAAAATATTTATTGTTTCCATCGAAAAATGTTATGATTCTAGCGCCAAACCCGACGGGTACTATCCGGCGTGGGTCTCACTCGCCTCCCTTCCCTAGCCACGCCACTGATTAGCATTATCAATCGCCATTAATTTATTCTCATTAATGCATTGCTTTGTGTCGGCTCCATTTTAATTTTATATTTGCAAGACACTTTTCACCCAATCACAATGAATTACCCCACAAGAAGTTTTATTTGAAACAATTTGTTGATATGTAGATTAAGCCACTGTTGAATGCATTCACTCACGAGAAATAGTAAGATTTGCACGATTTTACAGTCGAACATTCGCGTTAGTCAACGGCGCTATATAGATCTCAGTATTCATACGCGCTTTTACTTAGGTTCGTTCATTCTTCTTATAAAGAAAATGTATTGAAATAAAACCATTTTTTTTCGTACTTAAAAATATACCTAATTACATAAGATACGTGACTGTAGGCGGTCAGATTTTTATTCGTCAGCCCGTGAAATGATGTATACCTTCAGTTCGACTCCGGCCGGCACAACTATCGGACGAAAAGAGAGCGAGTGCGGGCAAATGGGTGTCACCATAATTGCGGGCACCGAGGGATGGATCATGCTAGCCCCCGCTGCCACCGCGTACGCCGTGCTGCCGGTGGGTGTCGACACTATTAAACCTGTTCAATTTAGGTAGACCTTTTAGTTTTTTAAATTAAACTTACTGTAATGATCATATTTTATGCATTTATCTAGACTCTGCTTAGGAATTTTACAACTAGTGTTATTTAAATTGTCTTTTTCTTATACATTACATATGTAATAACTAATTTTAATCTATAAACAGTGTTTCCTAAAATTAATTTCTATGTTTATAAACATTATAAAGATAAAGACAATTTAGGATATTTTTTATGTGCTAATAATGAGCAAAGGTGAATATATTTATTCATTATTTATCTCTACGATCACACCATGTTATGCAAATCAGGCATCCATTCTCACCATCTCCCTGTACTGACGTGATATGTTTCCCATCGAGGAACAGGTCTATATTAGACAGATACGGAGACGGTCCTCGGTCTACCACCACCTCATTCAGCACCAAGATTGTAGTCGGTTTTTTCTTATCCTTGCTTTCGTCTTGACTTTTGCGTAACACCACGCATTGGAGTCGTGAACGGAGTGTCAGAGCTGCGTGACCTGAGCAATGAATACATGTCGGTGAATTACATAAAGAGATAATATATTAAAAGTAATTCATATTGATATTTATGAACAATATTATAGAATTAAGAGTGTGCAATAACAAATGCTTACACAAAGTGCTAAGTACAGACAATTCAAAGGATCTATTAAATAAAAATACATCAAACTTTTGAGAAGAAAATTAACTTCTGAATAGTTGTAACAGTTAACCATTTATTCCAAATTCGCAGTAAATTTTTCCATCTGTCTATATTTTTTTAAGTGTGAGATAAAATCTAAATCGTAAATTTAGATAATAAAATAAATTACATGAATTAATATTTTATATAAAGGTGATTTTTCTTGTTCAAAATATTTTTACTTGGTGGTTTTTGAAAATATGTTTGTTATCAGCCATCAGCAATTTATTTTTATTTTGTTCTCTTTTAAAACCTGGAGTCGGGACCCCCTAGGCTGACTCGAAAGCTGGATTCTCTGGATTCACCCTTGAAAGTATGTAAGACACACCTAAGACTAAACGAATGCGTCCTGTGGTATTCAGTCAATAATAATATTTATGCAAGACTTGTGAAATTTGTTTTATTTTAGCAATTTTCTTTTCTTTACTATATTTATTATTATTTTCCATATAAATCATTATATAATAATATACAATATAAGACTTCTTTTTTCATTCTCAAATGTTATCATTCAGAATTATTATGGTCCTTTGCTTGTATTTCAAATTTCAATAGACCCATATGCAATAGCCTATTCCATAGAAAAGTGAAAACAAACAAACAAGTTTGGTTTCATACTCAATTAAATATAACACATTTAATATGAAATGGTTAAATTAGGTCTAAGGACTTAGTTAAACTTCACTTCAATATAATGAACGTTATAATCGTACTTGTTTGTTCCTTTTATTTCTTTACGGCATAGCTATTGAGTTGGATTTTTTTTATACAAACACACACACGCACACATATATATAGTGGAATCTCAATAACTAGAATGTTAAGGGAAAAAAATTCGAGTTAACGAGTTTTCGAGTTAACAACAACTTCGAGATACATATGACTGTGTCGACAAGGAACAAACATAACGTTCACAGCTGTGTTACTTAGAAAGTTTCATGAATGTATTCATTCATTGCACGTGTACAAGACAAAAACAATAGATCAGAAGCCCCGAACCCGAACATTCATTTTCAAATTTATTGCTATTATTTCGGGGAATTCCAAGTAGGACGTTATTATATTTTACCAACTATGACTTAGGGAGTCTCCTTTTTGAAATTCGAATTATAGAGTATAAATATGTATTATCAATACTTCGTAGGGAAATAACATTTTGTTCGAGTTACAAAGTCTAAGTAATTCGAGATACCGTGTATTTAGGGGTTCATCGGAAGGGAATGGTAATTTATTTCGACTTAACGAGGTTCGAGTTATTGAGATTTCACTATACATATATATATATACATTCAATGGCAAAACTGTACTAACCTTCAAGGACATTCATGACCTGCTCTTGAAAATTGCTGAATTCGAACGGCGTCAAAAATCCTAAAGATCCGAGGTGGAACGCCATCACCGGCGGGACGGATTGCTGGAAACGAACAAGGACCGCATCAGAGCTAGCTCATTGTAGCGAAGCTACTTTACTAATGTCTCAGGAGCGATTATAATGTCATTTGATATAATCTTAAAATCTTCTTAAAATCTAGTAATATTAGACTCATGGCTATCAGCACTGGTTTAGAACTATCATAAATATATTCGCGTCAGCATTTTAATCATTCTATATAGATAAGTAATGCTGTCAAATAGTATTAAGCTACATGTTCTACGTCAAGAATTTATACAGGTTGTGTAAATGAATCTCATTATTTTTTTTTTTCCAATAACAATAGATAACTTAATAAATGATCTATTATTATTGGAAACAAAAAAAGACTACTGTGTTTGAAACCGAAGAGTGGCGGTTACGGCCTTGGCAATGCCATAAGAAACATTTCTGTAAAAAGTAATAGGCTAGCAACTGCTTTTCTCAATAGTTTCATAGACAAAACGCTGTGCGTAGCGGCTTAATTTGAAACGATGTTTTCTTTACACTCTATTGTCCATAGAATTGTGAAATGGATCTAACTGTAGCCCCACCCGTGTAGACTAAACTTCTCGCGTTTATTCCAATTTGCAGAAGCATGATTTCTTTTTGGTTTTTAAGACCTAAATTTTCCACATAACACACTGCAATTAGAAGTAAAATTATTTCAATGCAATTTTTATTTCAAAAAAACATTTCAATGCAGGAGCCAGTTCTAATTTTATTACTAATCGACTAAATTTTTTCTCGACAATTTAGACGCTTAATAATAAAATAGGGAGATTTACATTTAAAGTAGTTATATGAGCGACATATTCGAGATGGCTCTCGACGGTGAATACAAAACGCTCTTCAAAATGTCCATGAAACTATTATTGAGACAAGCTCTAAATCCATGCGTCACTGGTTAGTTGACATTCAAAATGTCGATTGTACATTATTCGTTATACTTAAAATATATTCTCTACACAAAACTACAGGATTTGATCTGCACATATGAATGATAGCATTCCATTCATTTATTACAGAATACCTCGATCATCCGAATGATTTTAAGGAAAACAAAAAGAACGTCAATAAGGATTTTGTTTTCTTTATTATTATTATAATCTCACTCCTATTTCCCAGAAGAAGGGTAGACACAGACTACAGATTTCTACATAGTGCGATTTTTGCATATCTATCTTGCTTTACACACTTCCGATTTCTGTTTATTATATTTTTTAATAACAATAGCATTACTACTGGTCATGCCATGAAAGAGTCATAGAAAATGTGCAGGCAATACATTTAAACATTCTTGAACATTTACTTTGTCGAAAAGTATAAGCGATTATTTGAAGATGTGAAAAGCACATCTTCGGAAATAAAATCTTCTTTCGACAGCATTTCCTAATATACATACATTGTTGTTTTTCGCTTTTGAAAATAATGAAAGCGCACCTGGAATAATGAACTAGCGTGCAGAAGTGTGCCGTCGCCGCCGAGGCAGACTATGAAGTCTATTTTGTCGGTGAGGTCGTCAGTGCCGGCCCTGAACGTCATCAGTCTCTCGCGCACCGAGTTGAAGTCACCGTAATTCGCTAATAAGGAGTCTTCTAGAACTGCCGCTTCCACGAACACAACCATATGTTTTTCCTGAAAGCAGAAAAAACAAGAACGTAATTAGTTGTGTATTATATGGGTAGTTTAAAAAAAATCAAAAATCTTGTTCATACCTAGTTCGTGTGTTATTAATAGTATGATATCAGTTTATTTATAAAACAACTCAACCAATCTTCATGAAACTTGGCATTTATGTGTAATTTGGTCCAACTTGAGAGATATAATTTTATACTCTGATAGGTGGCATAGTTATCAAGTACTTTCTTTTCAATTTTTTTTCAGGAAGATTTTTCATTATTTTTTTTCAGATTTTTCATCCAAAACATACACATAAACACAAATTTTAATTTTCCTAGACTTTCATCCCTCCATTGGTACAAGACGGATTGACAAAAATATTGCTTACCAATTTGCATCACATTAAAATTAAAATCATTACTTAAATTCAGAACAACGTCTGCCCTTTCTTGTCCAATTTTCTAAAGTTATATATATTTTTTATTTTCGATGGTCATTTTTCAATTTTTTTTTGAGAACTGTCCTAATAATTCAATATGTTTATATAACATGTTTTCTGTCTGTAATAATTATGCATTTATTGATCGTAAAATATATGATTAAATTTTCATTCTTCTATAAAAACAGCTGAAAAGAATATAACCTATGAAGTAAAGATATTTGGAATTTGTATTTGCATAACAAGAACGGCAACAGAAACTAGGAAAGTAGGTAATTTGTTAATTTTTTCTTTGGACTTTGTAACACATTTGAATGTATACCTAAGGCGTGGAAGTTTTTGTTGTTTGTTCATGGAAAATATTATACAATATGACTATTTGGAAGAGTTTATGTAAAAGTTATTACTTGGTATCTCACGTTGTTAAGTATAATTATTATGTGGATATAAATTAGATGCCCACCTAGTGAACTATTGTCACTGACAACATTCTAGAAACTTGCGAGTGATCTTTCAGACGTAATGTTTTTTGCCCAACGATTATTACTGAAATAACAAAGTATGAGATCACATCGATATTCAATCTGCACTAGGTTTCTATTAAAACGATTTGTACGCCAATACTTTACGTAGAACTATCAAGTTTAATATAAGTTCTTTCGAAATGAGTGGAATCGAAGTGGAAGTCGGGAAGATTCTTCTTAGAGTTATCGAATGGAATATTATATCTATCCAAGAAAAGGTGAACCGATACAAATCCAAAAACATAACTAAAACACAATGTGAAAATACCTGTCTTAACGTAAAAATGATTGTCACCCGCCCGTAAGAGATCTATAAGTATTGTTAATAGTAAATTAATGTAATTTAATTATATACAGTAATTAGAGAAAATCCAATCATGAAGCAGGACATATTAATCCAGCGAATTGGATTTACACCTTTTCGTTTTTAATGCTTTTCGTATGATAAAAATTCATATAAAACATTTTGTTTATTGTGCTTAACTAAGTAATATTTTCTCAAATAATAAGGTATGTATTATCAAGTTTTAAATCGGTTGCAAAACTTTACAACCGATATAATAGATGTCTACAAGTTATTAAATATTTTTTTCTATCAGTTATTAAATACTTTTTTTTTTGTTTCCACAGAAAGGTGTAAGACAAATATCTATGAAAACAAAGAAGTTACAGGTGGAAAGCTATTGGCAGGCAAAAGAGTGGCATTGAATAAACTAAATTAATTATTAACGAAATATATTCACGTAATGGAACACTCCACCGTTTGTATTTAAATAAGTCATTGAATTTCCAATGACGCACGTCCGTTTTGCTCGGGACGATGGTCGGGCGACCGTTGCGACGTCACCGGCGGCGCCGGCCCGTGAAAGATTAATGCGCGGGTCGATCGTACTGGATCAGTCGACTATTTCCCTTCTGAATTTTTCTCGTGAACAGCATATTTCTTTGGCGTATTATAAATCGTTTGGTGTGCATTTTAGCCAGTCTGTTTAGTTTGTTTCATACAGCAGACACTTATATAAAACTTATGGCTACTTGAGATTTTCACGAAATTCAAACAAAATTCCTAATCTAGTGTCAAACTTAACAACCTTTCAATTTTTGGACTTCACAGCTGTGCCTACCTGAATTTTCAATGTATCCCATCGACGTGAAAAAAGGTAGTCTTATTAATATGACATTTAACACTCGCTCCCAATTTATTAATATTTATGCCTGCTCCAGGACGAATTCGCAACACAATACTTTACATATAAACTTTCTGCGAAAAACAAGGGCAGTAAGTAGTTCGCAAACTGTTTGCAGTTTAGTTCACGCATCCAATGAAAATGAACCCTTCCGTCATCTCCTGTGCCGCTGGATCGTATCGCTCATTTTTTTGTAGGTCTCGTAACTACAATAAATTAAAAAAACTGGTCGGACCATGCTTACAGTAGGGTTCCGAATCAGTTACTACAAACAAACGCACTATATATGAAAAAAAACTACGTTGTTACACTTTTATATCCGATGGTCTTCAAAATAATTTTCGTTGAAAGTGTTTATTAAGTGTTATCTTTGTAATTTTTTTTCATACTTTTAAACGTACGCTTTTAAAAATAGAGGGCGGGGGAGAGGGACACAATTTCTGCTACTTTCGGAGCGATTATTTCCAATATTATTCAAATAATGAAAATAAAATCTTCTAAACCTTAAAGTGTTTTTAAAATAATGTCGAAATATATGATACATGTCGATGTTTGCTGAAAAACATTTTTTTCGGCTTCTGTTACATGTATGGAGTGCTCCTCTTAGAAATATTTATTTTTGTTATTTAACTACCAAACTAAGTGCGGCTTATACAAAACACCTACACTATAAATTTCGTCAATACACATTTTATAGTTTCTTGAGTAAAATGCTTGTGACATACGAACGGACGGACATGACGAAACAATAAGGGTTCCCTTTTGTCATTTCTGCCCAAAACCTAACAAAAACAAAGAACAGAAAGCACGATGCCTAGGCACGAATGCGTTCGCGATCGCGCTCCGGAGACCGAGCGCGGACGTGAGCCCACGAAATGTCCAGAAGCGACTTCGCACTCGCGTTCACGATGCTCATGAGCTTTCGCGGCACGAGTGTAGAGTCCGCTGTACACTCAAAGACAATAAATCTTAATAAATGTAATACGACTTTGCTATTCCGACATATCTGTTAATCGGTTTGTCGTATTTACAATTCGAAATTTATCTATTATTTCAATTTATTTAGCAAAATTTTGGGGTTATTATAAGCACGGATTTATAAATTTAATTTTAAGAACTCGACAACACACTGTTACACACAATTTCAATATAATCCCAAATAATGGCAACATTGACCACCCACGCGCCGCGTAGTGGAGTCGTTCAACTCCGGAGAAGTGTATCTTATTCGGGATAAAGTTGAATCAACCTGTGTAAGATATAAACTGATCCATTTTTAAAACAGCGCAAGAAGGTCTTGTGATTCACGCTATTTAGTGGAAGAGATTAATGGTGAAATTGTAATGCCGTCACTTTTCAGGACGTTGGTGAGAATAGTTCAATTTAATTTAAGATTTATTAAATCTTCTTGAGTTTATCTAGAATAATTTTATTGAATGGACGGGATTGTATTGTATATATATGTTCTCTTCGACTATACAGTTTGTTCAAAGTAAGTACAAGAACGAAATAAATATAAAGAAAGTTGTATAAAGACAATAAATGACACTACAAATAAAATATGATTCAACATCTTGGATAAGCCAATATTTTCTTTGATTTAAAAATCAACAAGCTTTTTTTTTCACACTACGATTATCATTATAATAATTATAATGCTCTGTTAGGAGTACAAATAAGTTTCCGACGTTTTTTGTCAATAAAATAATATTTACTGCGAAAGAACGGTAATTTAATTTTAATCGAAGTATTGTCCATCACTAGCAACTACTTTTTTCCATCTTTCGTAGCGTTCGGATTCCACGTCTGAAGAACTCCTTATCTTTTTAGGTTATCCACGAATCAATCCAATTTTCGGTATCTTCATATGATGTGAACCGCTGCTCTGACAGAGCATGTGCCATTGACCGGGACAGATGACAGTCGGACGGCGCATTGCCTGGTGAACACGGCGGGTGGAGTAGTACTTCCCAATTACATGTTTTCAAATAGTTTTCACAGGAACAGCTACATGCGGACGAGCATTATCATGCAGAATAATAATTTTGTCGTGTCTGGAAGTAGCATTGAGGGCGTTTTTCCTTCAGAGCTCGGCTCAATCTCATCGATTGTGTTCGATATAGTTTTAGTGATCGTTTCGCTTGGATTAAGCAACTCGTAATACATCACACCCAGCTGATCCCACCAAATACACAGCATTAGATTTTTTCCACGAATATTCGGTTTTGCTGTGGATGTTGACGCGTGGCCAGGTAGCCTCCATGATTTTCTTCTTTCTGGATTATCATAATGTATCCACTTTTCATCACCGGTGACGATTCGATATAAAAAACTTTTTTATGCCTAGCTACAGCATTTCACTCACGTATAATCGGCGTTCTACATCTCTCGGCTTTAATTCGTATGGAACCCAATTATCTTGTTTATGAATCATTCCTAACGATTTTAAACGACGCGAGACTGCTTGCTGAGTGACTTCTACAGTGAGTGCAAGTTCCTTTTGTGTTTGAGACGAATCTTCCTCTAATAAGTCCTCCAATTCTGCATCCTCATAAATTTCTGAATTTATAAATTATTAATAATGAACCTATTTTTACTATTTATTTATTCTTAATTAGGATATTTTTCTCTCACTGTAATAAGAAACATTTTAAGTATACGGTCATTAAAACTATTTTTGAAAGCAGTAAATTTCTGAGCTTTTTATTCAATAATATTGCGGCCAATCAAAATTCACAAATTTTGTATAGAAGACATGTCTGTATTTCCGTTGTAAATAATAGAGCTCTTGTGCCGTTATTTATTTGGGAGGAGGATTATGCTGCTATTTATTTATTGTTATTTTTTAAGAGGGTAGTTCGTAACAATACTAACGTGTATAAGCCAGTGTACGAGCTGCACGAAAGGGGCGAGTATGGTGGCGTCGTGCACCTTCTTGATGACGAGCACCGTCAGCGGAGGCTTGTACCAGGTCAGCCTCTGGGAAGCTGGATCCTGAATTTGCCTGTGAAACAACAATCGATTAGGGAGTAAGTATTGCAACGATGCAATAGCCAAAATTGATGTATTTTTTTATATTGAATTTTAAAATATATTATTTAAGGCTTATGGATTTATTATATGTTAGCTCTTACCAAAAAAAATTTACTAAGAGGCTTTTGGCATATGCAAGCTTAGAGAAGTAGACAGAAATCGTAAATCCTCACTTACCACTATTCTTAAACACTTTTTTACTTCATTGACATTTATATCATTTTCATGATGATCAAATTCAATTATCAATCATACAATGAGTTAAAATAGTTGTTTTACTTCTCCAATAAGGAAATATCGTTTTTAGTGCACGAAAACAGACAAAAAATATAGTTTTTTTTTCCTCTAGAGAAAAAAGCTATTCTAATTTCGAATGCGAACCAGTCAGTCAAGTATTTTAAAACTAATTTGTAGTTTTAGCCGTTAGTTTATTTTTATCCTTTGTCCGCCATGGACTGCAGAATTATCCTATTACCCTAAAACAGCAATTCTTGTTCCATTTGCAAATCTATATTTAGTATATCAGAAGCGGTTCTAATAATTTTGATGGAAATTTGTACTTTGATAATGTTTGTGTTTGATAATAATATAGGCAAGGGCATCGCCAGCCGGACGGCGGGGCATCGGAAAGATGAGAACAAACAAAAGTTTGAGATTTTCGAGTATTAAGATTGCATTAACGTAAACTCTTTATTGCACAAATATACAAATTAAATAAAAAAAAAACCGGACAAGGGTATGTGTGCATTGGTGCATAGGAGCGAGCGAGGGAGTGCGCGTGCATGCGTGCGCATGGGTGTGTATGTACGTGTATATGTATATATAATATATTTTTTAATTTCGAATTTATTTCTAACTGGGGAGGTAAACAGTCGCAAGTAATTTGTTAATTAAAGTAAACTAGTGTGCATCAAGACCATCTGCATTTCTCGCTTTCTAACTATGCAAGTAATTCTATTTTAGAATGCTTCGTTTACTTTAGACTCAAAATATATTTCATTAGGATAAACTAATTTTCTCTCTTGTTGAATAAAATTTAATTTAGTAATTCAAACTTACGAACTTATTGAAAAGTTCAAGTGTTAATGATGATGCAAATGACGTGTTATCGTAAGAGATTTACAATTTTTCACCTAATAAGGAAAATATATGTATTATATTTAAGAAGGGAAACATTTAAATAGTACTTATTAATAAGCTACTATGTTTTGTGCGTATACGCGTTTCAAATGCTTATTTTTTAATTAAAAATGATACAAAGTCGGTCTTGTGTTAATCGTCTAGCCGAATTAGATGCTTGAAAACTGTAACGGTAAACTTGACACTGTTGACTAGACCCGTATAAATAACTTTTTACCAGAGTGAACAGAGAACAAAAAAAAATAACGGATTAAAAGGCACAAATTAGTTTTAGAACGTGCGATTTACTACTTTTTTGCTTTTGTAATTCGAATTACTTGTGTCTAGAAAAAAAAATAAAAATACAATTACGCTGTCTGTTTTCGACCATCAAAAGGGAATATGCCGAGTTGGAGATGTGAAAATATATATTTAAAGAAGATTATTCCAATGTTGCGTCGATAGACGTAGAAATAGCGATGTAAAAGAAAGATATGATTTAGAGATAGATAGGTATAGTAAAAGTACATAGCGGTACTTAAATTGAAGTGATGAGGATTTATTTCAAGTAAACTAATGACATATTCATAGTATAGAATGATGATAGAGTCGTGGACAAGGGACGTTCTATGGAAAATCTCATGCAGACGAAATTGCAGAAAGAATTTAATTCTTTTTTTTCTCGTTTTCATGGAGTTACTAATGAATGCTAATAAAGCAAAAGCGATGTGTAGGGGTGATAAAAGAGTCCCCTACTCTCGGTCTCTGCCTTTGAGAAAAGGCATGAGCTTATTTTTAATTCTCCATACAATCTTTTTCAAAAGTATACTGCATAAGTAAAAATAAACGAGTCATTAAGTCACATTAGTAATAAGTAGCAACGATTTATGTAGCAATTAATGTACTTACATAACCATAGCGGAATTTTTCATTATCCTGCCACATGGTCCAAATTGTTGTATGGGTGACGGGGCGTTCAGGGACCTGGTTCGCCTGTAACAAAGGAAAATTATTTCAATTACACCAACTATGTTTTAAGTATATAAAATATTATTATAATTTTTTTTCTTCTTATATATTAGACGCTATATATAATAAGCTGGAAATTACTCAAATTTGGTTTTACAACAAAAATATGGTTTGAGAGGTATTCATTTCTAACTGATTTCCAATTTTGTTTTGTTGGTAAAATAACTACGATTCACTCTTGCACTTGAAAAATAAGGATTTTAATTTTGTCTCTAGTAATCTACTAAAAGTGCGATTTGAAAATTCAATAGAAAAGTCAAACAACAACTACCTGAACTAAACTTTTGTCGGTTCATTTTCACGACGTATTCACACGACCAAGTCTCAAAGCGAACTGATTAAAACATCGCCGTATAATTTTAATTCGCTACAGCTATATACAGTATGATTGTAAAGCACACAATACAATACCAATTACTTAAACATTTCATATTGATTTATTGAAAAATCAAGAAACGCATATGAAAAGAGTTTACTTAATTCTTTTTTTTCTGCATTTGCTACCTGCATAGAAGGAATTGTACAATTATTGTGAGACGGACTCGAGAAAGAAATTCAATTAGTCCTCTTCAAAATTGTCTTCGATTCGGCAGGTACATTCACAAAGGTATATCATCACACAGTTGCGACTTCCCAAAGTTAAATAATTGTTGATTTGCGTAAGAAGAGTTATAAGATAGCGATTAGACTAACTACATACAAGAGCCCCAAATATTAAAATGTCCAATACTCTTTATCTTCAACTAAAATGGTAGAATTCGTATCATAATTTGCATATAGATAGTTAATAACGAATAGTCAATAACGTTTTTTTTCTAACCGTAGTTTTAAGTTATATAATGAAAAGTCGACTCTCTTTGTAGGCCTTATCAAATAATAGCGAAAATAGAAGGATTGTAGGAAAAACACGCAAACTTTTTTCCTACAATCCTACAGTCGACTTTTCATTATATAACTTAAATTATATCCATTATTCAAACTCATTTCGAATTATAATTCAAGAACGTTTCACATTTTACAGACACTTATTGACAGTTGACAAACCTCAATCTCATAAACGTCAGGTGTTAAACGAGAGGTTTCTGTTTACGTTCGCATTGGTCTTTAGTCCGAGTTCTGTCAGAAATGTGTACGTATAAATTTTAGGTGCGACTCGGCTTCATTTTTGGACTCTGTTATCTGTTCTCCGTCGATTACCTCGCTTACGTTCTATGGACTTTGGTTTCGAGCGTGATTTGCAGGTTTTTGTTATCGTGGGAAGGAAATTCCGCTATAGACGATTTTGTTTTAATCACATTATTTGTTACTTTTTGATATTATTGAAAGTAAAAATTTAATATTGTATTTTTTTTCATAATTCTACTTTATAATAAAATTTTTGACGCGCTTGGGAATATCACCATCCGAACAATCAGTAGAAACTGAAAAATTGCACAAGAAAATACTGGCGCGAAACAGCTGTTACAGACAGTTTGAAGTTATGTTTTAGCCGCTAAACGTTAAGTGATAATGTTCATTTAATCTTATCTGTCAAAAAATGTAGGTCCTTACTGTTATTATTTAAGCGTCATTGACTACGAAAAGACATTATTGGCTTGTTGCATCCGCGACACAAAATATATAAAGTTTGTGCTTCTCACAGAAATAAAGTGCTAACGATTTGTAAGTGTAAAAGTAAGAAAAAATCAAAAGCAAATTAAATCAATAGTCTTTAAAAGAGATTTGGATTAAAATAAACATTAACTTAAATTGGATGCGCCCGCGATTGTGTTGTTAGAATCGCGGGTGTAACTTTTTGACGACTAAACCATATTGTGTGATTTATAATATATTTTATTGTTTTGATATGCCTTGACCAATAATATATGCTGCGTACGATAGATGATATATAGATCGCATATATGTATTTGATGACTGTGCGTTATAGACTGCTTTAATATATATATAGAAACATAGGCTAAAATAATGAAAGAGCGACATAAAAAGATCACTTCGTAGAAATATAGGCGAAAGTTAAAAGAAAATTCTGAACCTCAAGCAGACATTCCTAATCGAGGAAGGGCCCGTGATTCAAAACGGAGAGAAGTAATGACAAAGAAAAAATGGAGACAGATGAATATTTGAAAATATTAGCTAGAATCAGATCAAAACAAAGAATGCAGGCAATCAGAAAGAATCCTAAAGAAGAAGTTAAACAAACTGGTACTGGATACAACAGTCCTCGCGAACACTGGAGAAGGGAAAAGTGAAACGTAATCTACCAGCTAATTCCACTAAAGCAGAGGAAGTTGTAAAAAAACAGCCAGTTAATACCAAATTATTGCATCTGATAAAAATGACGTCCCTGAAGTGCCTCGAAAATTGATGGATGAAAGAAAAAAAAAGACTTGTGATTTTTTATAGTAGGGATGACACTATCAGACTGGCATAAAAGATGTGAAAAACGACTGTGTTCGACTGTCTAATACGGATGGTATGGATGAACATGAAGAAATTAGTGTACAATTTCTGACGACGATTGAGGGCAAATATTTCACAGAAATCGTGAATGATATGGTAAAATGCAATTTGAAGACATTATTGCGAAGTTGGAAGCGCCAACGAAATAGACTGATGGAAAATGTTCATAGAATTTTCGGTGAATATTGATATAATTAAAAAGAAATAATTAACATAAGTGACAAGGAAATGTACTGATTAGTAATAAACATTGTTTGATTTCTTATTTCGTTCCTATGTAACTTATCTTCGTTGATGTTTTAACATCTTACGAAATATCAAAGCATTACACAATAAATTTATCTCACAATTAATAGGCCATTAAGTTTTTGTCTATGATTTAGAAAGTTTGGGTCGACTTTGTTGCACCCACGATGGCATTTTAAACCTTCGTCTTGATTATTTAAATATTATATCGGAATTCCTTTAAACGAATGTAAAGTGAATATGTTAAAATGTAGTTCTTTCAATATTAACATCATTACAATTTTTTTCGTTTTATAATTAAGAAACTTTACATGCGTCTAAATGTTGCACCCGATAATGGAATGACCCATAATTAGTGTGGTAGTGTTCCTCCACCTACATTCTACAATGTTGTAGCTTGAATGCTTGTCCTTTTGCAGCATGTACACAACGAAATGTTGCAATTGTTGACCTCAAGTTCATATACTGTACTGCATTAAGCAATATCAGATTGTGGACATTTTTCGTAAGACTTATTAATTTTATTGATTTTTGTTTTGATGTACGTCTGTTTTGACTGACTTTAAGAAAAGGAAGATTCTATGTTAGTCTGTGCATATTTTTTGTCTTATTAGCGATAATTTCTTCAAATGCAACAATTTCGATTTTTTTGGCTTGAAAAGGTATACCTCCAAGGTGGTTCCATAGTCAGAATTTGTTGATGGGATCCCAGGAAAATGGAGTGATACCTCGAATATTACAGGCAGGTGTAGTGAGTTTGAGCTCTTCTTTTACTACTGCACTCACAGAGCTCCTTCAAATTTAGGTTAATCTTTATTTGGTTAAAGTTGATTAAAGATATGCATCAAATCTCGGTGAATTTCAGAGTCGCTACTTAACAGCTATTTCGTTAGCGACTACTTTGGTATGGTTAATGCTGGGAGCACTCAATCACTCTAACAAATTCTATTCAGTTGACCTAAATATAAAGAATATTTGACAAGATTTTAAGTATATTTTTTGAAATCTAAACAATTACTGACTCTAAAGTATTTAGAAATGTTAAATTTACCGTTATTACATAAAATTATAAAAATATTAAACACGTAACATCTTGTCTACAAAAATATGTTATTAAGATATTGTTTAAAAAGTCGAGTTATATGATGTTACACATCAAATAATATAATGTATAATTTTTGATGAACATATTGGGACCTAATTTTAAATCACGAGTGAAGTTAGCAGTATTTGCTACAGTGTTCCTAGGAATTTTAATAGATAAAGAAAAGTGCGTGTAATTTTTATCTTACTGCATCTGAGAATACAACCTCGTTGTTCGTGCACTTTTTTAATCTATCGATTTTCGGGAATAGTGCTCCTGATCGCGGCGTTACTTTCCTTGTGTATGATAATCCGATAATCCGATCGATAATTATGTGCAATTACAACAATTTAATCAACTGTACCGAAATTTTGATATGGACTGTCAAATAATAGACAAGTGTTCATTAATGACGTTAACTGACGAATATTGTCTATTCAAAGTTAATTTTATTAAGATACTCTGAAAGACACTCGATTGATTTTAGGAATGACGGTTCGTTATCCTTCTTAATCCTTCTTCTATGGTTACTTAGTAAAGGCTAAATAACCATAGAAGATGGATTAAAGTATAGGTAAGATCTCTAAGTGCGGCAATTACTTATTTAAATTTTTGTCAGGTAGTTATTACCTCATGCTCCTGAGCTAGTGATGGAAGTCTAACTCCTTAACGGTTGGGAGTTAGGAGATAATAGAATACGTTTGTCTCCAGAAACCATACTCTAAAGGTTATTAGTAAAACCTAATATACACAGATAAAAATTATCTAAAATCTAGTTAAATTTCCCCTTCGCAAAAAAAAAATCGTTGTACTTGAGACCACACGACAGAAGTGAAAACTTCATCAAGATGAGATTAATAATACTAAATACAACTAACTTTTTTGTTCTATATTCATAAGGTAATAACATTTACAATATATGTGATTATAATTGTATATAAATTACTCTGGTAAATTTTGCTCTGACTGATCATCATTCGTATCGTACTCTAAAAATGAAAAAATAGGTTTGTGGTAACTGAAATATGAAATACTCTTGATTGAAGATTCGCTAAATTTCTAAAACAAAATGTCTGTTATTCGTTGATCCATATTTTGTTGTGCTTTCATTTGGATCATTCGACATATTCAAATCCACTAACAGCGTTGATGTGCTTTTTGCGAAATCAACATTGAAATGTCCATTCAAAATCATTGGACAGGTATGAGGGTTTCGTTTGAGATGAGCAGATCCTGCCTTGGTGTAGATAAGTACATTTTCGAAAGTTTGGAAGGAAGAGCGAATGAATGAAAGGAATTGATGGACACCAAATGCTAGAGTGAGCTGATAAAACTTTAAAGTTCTGTCGTGTCTTACATCGAATAGACACATATAATTTCTTACTTAAAAAATCAAATCATCACATATACTGATTAGTTTCTAAGTCATTCATATCATTTAAGAAATGCTAGAACTTATCTGAGCGCGAAATATTTTCTTTGTTAGTAGACACAGCAAGTGTATGATTTTAACTATACAATTTCTTATGACGTTAGATAATGTCTCATACATACACAACGAATTTAGTCACATGTACATATATAATATTATAATATTAAATAAAACGTATTAGCGTGGCTCATACCGTTTTTATGTCGATACTGAATGCAACTGATGGATCATGCTCTCTTATGTAACGCTCGTCGAGCGAGTATAGCAGTGACGCGTTGACTATATTTCTCTCGCTCATTAGTTGACTCGAGCCGTCTTTACGCGGACGAGCGTTACATAGTCAAGCGTGACGGCTGAGTTTCATTCCATACCCACAAAATAAAGTGCGCGGCGCGTCTAAAATATTTTCACTAGAAAACAAATACGTAAAAAAATAATTAAATATTAGCACCGGTGAGGCGGCGTACGCCACTTTGGTATATTCGACGGGTCTGTCCTTACATGTAAGTCTATGGTTCATATACATAATATTCCTAATAACCAAATAATTTATAAAAACCAATTTTTTCAACACTTCTGTATCAAAGCCACGAGTTTTGAAGTAACAACGCCTTCGTCTTTTCGATTACCCTTGTGACCTCTGTAATCGCGTCGTACAGTTGACGCATAATGCAAATAAAAACGTAACGGAAAAAAAAGAGTTAACAATCTAAAATTAAGGTATGTACTTAGTTTAATGTATGTAGTATGATAATAACGTATGGGGCACCGGACGACTCTGGGACTGGTAAAAAAGTTGTAGACGGTGTTAAAATTGAACACGAAATGTCAGAAGGTCATTCTTTGACGTGTAAACAATGACAAATAACGTCACACCATTTGCTAATGAGTTTTTGGCTTGCAAAATACAAGTTTGGGTGTAATAATTATTTTCATGGAATAAACAACAATTTTCACAAAATCAAATTAACATTTTTTATAAAACATCATTTCTATATAGATTAATGGCGATCGTTATTTAGCTTTAAAATATACTTTTCGAAGATATTGTAAAAAAAATTATTCATCTCCTTTCGACTACTGTACGATTACACTAAAAGCAAATGCAATCGTAAAGTGGGCGAAAGGAGACGAAAGATTAGGCAAGAAAGTGAAAAATGAAAGGTCCCTCGTATTTGGAATCGTTATAAATTTTATGATATCAGTTAAAATCGTGACAGATTGACGGATGTCAGTGAGGCAAGAGAGGTATGCAAAGATCGTACCATGTGGAAATCTACAGTCTCTGCCTACCCCTCTGCGAAATAGGCGTGAGTTTTGTTATTATTATTAATTATAATCGTCTCTTGGCGATCGAAGCTGCAAACACAAGTGATGAATCATTTTGGAACATCATACTCAAATTTCGGGATTTTTAAATTAATTTACATTACATAATGTACGAGTTAATAACGATCAAGAGCAAAGTCAGACTGTCGCGTCCAAAGTACAAAGCCATTGAAAAAGGGAAAGGGAATCTGTTAACGTTAACTAAGTAACGTTAACTTTTGTATAAATTTCAATGTTTTAAGATATAAAAGTTATAAACTAAAACTACAATTAAAATTATACAATTATTCGTCTTTGGAAATCACAGTAGGACCGCCATTTTTCGCGTCGTGTTATCGATTACAAGGTAACGAAAATTATAATTAAAATATTATTGAAACCCTTAAAAACAGCCCTCTGAAATGATACCGCACAAGATAAATAAAAAAAATACCTTTTTTTTGAGAATAAATTCATCAACATTTAAAGTTATAAAAAAATCTTAACCGCCTACATCCCCACTAGTATTATAAACGTGAAAGTTTGTATACTTAGATGTTTGTATGTTTGTTACTCGAAAGTGTGAGCATTGACGGCTGAACAGATTTGCTGAAAGTTTACAGTAATAAAGCTTAAGCATCAGAATAACACATAGACTATAATTTATAAAGTTACAGACTTTAGCTTGCGGCTCCGCTTGCGTTATTATAGAACGGATTTTCACTTTTCCGATTGGTTATTGGTAACAACACTGTTTAAGAGAGGTTCCAGTTCAATATCGGTTTGAAATTAAAACCGCGAACAGGCTCGGAATCAGCATCGAGAACGTAAGTAAAATAGTTTCCTAATAAAAAAAAAAAATAGTGGCACTCCGGGAGTGTCGACAGAAGTGGACAATTACGTGTGTATTTTTTTAATCGTTAGGAAATATTTTATTGTGCATGAATACTATATTGTGTGATAGGGATGAAACAAAACGACTTCAGATCAGGGTGAAGTAGGCTGCCAGAGCGAAGCAAGGGTTGATATCACCCGGTCTGAAATCGCGTTTTATCTCGTGTCATATATTATATTTTTCATATGACCCGTATTGAAAATGCTAGTTTCATCGTTTGGAGTCAATCGGGACTATATAGATAATTTTAGACAAATAGCGAAAATACTATTAAGTTGACGGTGCATATTTTCAGCTTGATCTACGAAATATCTCAATAGAACTTCTTCCGATCATGATGTAGCTTCTTCGGATTCTTTCCAAGCAACGAATTGGTCGTAAACATTTAAATATTTTGATTTTGATTTTTCAGGTTATGATATGTCATGACAGTTATAAGGGCGTGATATAACCAAATGATACTCCGACAGCATTGAAAATAAAGCTGCAACTTCATTTAGCGGGCAGAAAATGATCACTTTCTGCCCGGCAACAGTCGCATTGGTCTGAAATTGACTAGTTCCGGTCGGCTCAACGCGCATGGAAACTCGCATTTTCAATGCACGTGATATGAAAATACTTTTGAATGTAGTGTTTTTTATTCATTAATATAAAATACTACTACAAAAATTATATTACAATTTTCATTTAATGCGCTATTGTACATGAAAAATAATGCAATATTATTTTACATACAAAAAGAATATATATATATATATATATTCGTTAAGGAACTTTTCGTATTATATTTGTAAATTTACATTGTAAGCAATAAATTGTAATATATATATATATATATATATATATATATATATATATATATATATATATATATATGTATGTTGTACGTATATACAATATTATATTATATATGGTTATGTTGTCAATGTATTTCAACTCAAATTCAATTCTCGTGTAAACGTGGCCAATGTATGTAGGTACTTATATACAAGAGGTGTCGGTTACGGTAACGGTAACAGTGTCGCGAGTTCAATGATTTTTTCCCCATCTCAAAAATGCCCAACGCGCCTAAAGAAGTTTTCATTTCAAAAACTGAGCGATATCACGTGTGTTTTCAGTGTTCCGTTGTCCACTACTTGATATGGAACCCTAATAAATCATCGATAAAACACATACTCAACAGCAGAGTTGTACAGCAAATAAAGGCCTTCAATGACACTTTACAGTTTCAGTCTAATTATATCGAGAAATTTCCGCGATTTTATTAGCGACAGTCTTCAGTAATTCTCATTGTTTAAACCGTCTCCACAGTCCTACGTATTTATACTGTAAACATTTAAATTGAGTTTGGGTGTTGGAGTTGGGACAAAATAGAAAAGTAAAACACAGCCTTAACAACTACTCACATGACGTAATTTGTATGGCGGATTTTATCAATGACATTTTTATAAAAGCCAATTAAAATGTATATAGCTACATACATCTAAGCAACTCTCATTGACCGATATCATTGTTTTGTACAACCCCGCATTTGATTATCCTATACGACTGCATTAGGGCGTTTCAAAAGAACCTTAATATTAAGGGCTCACATTTTCAGAGGCCTCTGAAAATATGAGCCCTTAATATTAACATTAAGGGCTTATATTTTCAGAGGCTTATTTTGGCATGAAATAAAAACTTTTGAGCATGGTTCCAACCGAAATAAAAAAAAAAAAACGGTTTTTTTGAAACGCCCTAGACTGCATACGGCCGTGCCGCCAGTGTCGATCACTAGTTCGTTTTCCATGTGCATAAGTGTATAAAAATGATGTTGATAACAAATTTACGAGAGGAGTAGATTTTTTGAAGTTAAAACTTCTTTAGGCGCCTTGGGCATTTTTGAGATGGGGAAAAAACCATTGAACTCGCGACACTTACCGTTACCGTAACCGACACCTCTGTATACAAATATCTATTTATATATGTATTGTTGTGAATCCATGAGGTTGATCGCGACGCTTTCTCTATATATTTGATAGAGCATTACTACGAACCTCGTAGTATAGTTTTCTATTTATTTATTGTCGGGCTAAAATGAACACATATATTACGCGCAATGTAATCTATTTTAACTATACTCACATAAAACATTAATTCATAAAGTTATCTCTGAACCTGCAATTAGTTTAAATTTACATTCTTTTTCCCGCTCATATAGTAAATACGCGAGTTGAATGTCGTAGTGTTCTGACGGGCAAATTAAGTTTTGTGCAATAGATTGCAATTATTGTATGTAAAATAATATCCATTATTTTTCATGTACAATAGTGTATTAAATGAAAATTTTAATATAATTTTTGTAGTGGTACTTTGTATTATTGAATAAAAAATTTGGTTGCCTGTAAAGTCGGTATACGGGCGAAAGTTTTACGTGACAACGACTTTGAATGGTAAAATCATTTTAATGTGAATATTCATTCGTATAGTAGGAAGAAGGATGAAATAATAGTAACAATTTAAAACATTTATTTATACAAAGAATTATATTTAAAACATTAATTTATACAAAGAATCTCGCACTGAATTTCATATTAACAAAATTTTATTTTTACCTTTACACATACATACGTATTTATATACAAATATACATACAATAACTTGCAATACATTTGCAAGCTATGCACTAATTCTCTAGTGCTGCGCGCGCGGCAGACCGATCATAGTTGAGTGGGAGAGAGACGCAAGGCATTCGGCGGGCCTCTCTCTCGTTCGGTGACTCATCGTTACGTTACCGAGCGTTACACTTTTTCAAAGTGACTCCCAGCCGCAACCTAATTTAAGACGTTGTCACGTCAAAAACACTTCATTTAAAAGTATTTCCTGCACAATAAAATATTTTCTGACGATTCAAAAAATACACAAGTAATTGTTAAAGTTTTCACTTCTGTCGGCACTCTGTTCTGTTTTTTTTTTTTTCGTATCATAACACAATAAACGAGACTCGACCAAGTTACGTGTACTAAGCTCTCAGAATCTCCGCCGTGTCGTAAACAATTAGTACATCACACCTAATACTATATCTAACAAGAGTGCCTAATAGAAAATCGTGATTTGTTTAAATTACCGCCTCGCTAAGAACTCTTCCTGGGCTCGGACGAGCGCGGCCTTGCCCGACTCGTGCGAGTGCTGGCGCCGCAGCATCCTCACGTTACGGACGGACCTGTCACATCTTTGCACTGTAGATTAACATTAGTAACATGAAAGGAAAAGAAACTGTTTTTAACGTAATACTGTCGTCGAACGGCGAAGTTAAGAGATTATTATATAAAAAATTACATGCGTCGATTTGTTTATATTTTGATAGAGTGATTGCCGAAATTCTATTATTTATGTTTTAAAACGGCGCGCACGCCGCCGCGGCACGATGGTCGACTGCGCGCGCGCAGGAGGAAGGCTCGATACGAGTGACAGTTTCGACCTTGTGGAAAATGCGTCATCACTTTGATTATTTATATTGTTACAAACATTTTTTATCGGTAACGTCCTTTTTTTTAAGTTTCGTATTGACATTGATATAACGGAAAATCTAACATGTCATTCCTGGACGTTTCGAAAACCGTTTACGTGCCATTTTATATCAAAAACTAATGTCTATTTTATGGGGCAATACTAATAAATGTATAATAATAAATTAAATAATAATAAAATATATTATTATTATTAATAAGCAGAATTAAAATCAATTCACGGCACGTCAGTCTTGATTATGTTGGCAAGTCTTCAATATTATAAAATCAAATAAATTAATAGTTTATTTTAATACTTTGAGAGAATTGAACTCATTTATATTATAATATTTAAGCCAAAAACACTATAAAATTGACTATTGGAAAATGAAATAAAGATAACACAAATATCATATCACTGACTCGATAGTGTTAAAAGAAATCAAGGATTTTATTGATTATTCAAATTATCTACGAATTTTGAAATGGACACTAAAAATCTGGGTTTTAATAAATTAGACATCGCTTTTTTTATGGTAGTTTAAGGGGCAAAGAGCTTGCAAGCTACAATAGAGCAAGGTCATAACGGCCGCCCATGGAGACGCGCAACCCCAACGTAATCAGTAGTGTTGCCGGCCTTTTAGGAAGCAATGGGATACAATATGATGAAAGAAGGGAGTGGGCCAAAGAAAGTCTTGCTCACCGGACCGGAACACAACAGCGGAAGTTGCTACTTTGCAACTGTATTCTGTGAGAGTGCGGTATATTATCGGTCGGCCCGGCCTATTTTCGCGCTGCGGTTAAATTGACCGTAGAATGGTCCTACCACAACTAAATACCAAAAATATTTATTTCATACTGTCTACGTATATATTATAAATGTGAAAATATTTTTCTTTGAATGTTTGTCTTTCAAACATTCAAACAAAAATGTACAAACGAGAAAATGAAAAATGGTCGCATCTTTTACGCACAGCTAAACCATCCCCGAGTAACATAGCCTGTGTTATATTTTGATGTACTAACATTTTTCCCAGCTTCGCCCAAATCAGAACCGTGCCCAGTAGCGGAATTATAATCGAGTGTGGACGTATAGGAGACCCGGATCGGAATGGAAGCACGATACGATGAGGAGCAAAGTCGAGCACGAAGACTTACGCTCAGAATCGAAGGCAGGACCGAACCGACCCGAAGGTTGGAATATCTTCAACAGGTTTCATTACATGCTGTTTCAAAGTCGAAACGATACTATCATTTTAAGAATATCCTTCGGTATCTAACTTTAGTGTACATAGTTTAAATTAATATTGTTACATAGTTAAGTTAAATACCTTCGATATTAAACTACGTACCTGATTTATTATAAAATACAATAATCTTAAACAACAAACTATATACTACACCGTTAAACGAGTAATTCTTGTACGTGTGTGTGCCATGACGATCTCACAAAAAGCCCTAACGATTGATATGAAACTTTTTATTTTGATGTAGATTGTCTTTACAAGTTTTTACGTTTGAACGTCTTCTCTATAAAAATCAGATCAGAACTACAAGTCTCTGGATTCGATATACTCAATATGTAGACAATTTTTATCACGTAGACAACTATCATAATGGATTTGCTAAATCTAGCTAGAAGTCGTTAAAATAAATAAATTTTCGTAGCAGCACAAAACCGTTATTTGAGAATTCTGAACGAAATATCCATGTTGACGTGGAAGCAGGTACGAATGGCGGGGCGGGCTTTTAGGAGCCGGAGGTAGCGAGAGCTATATTTTTTCTTATATTGACTTCTGTTATAAAAAAGATAATTATGATAACTGTGATCTCTCTCAAAGTAATCTCCAGATCCGCGACTGTATTTTAAATACGTAAAAAAACGTAGAAAAAGTGTGAAGTTCACTTTTGGAAACACGGTTCAGGGGAAAACCGAATAAATATTGGAATGTCACTGCAATGTATTGTAATGATTTCTGAGGTAGGTATACAAACACATCTACGCGTAAAAACACCTAAAATACCGCTGTTCGAATCTGACCACATTTCCATGTAAATAAAAAAACAACTCATTTTTCAAAAGAATAACCAAATGAAATGGTGTTAGAAAGAAATTTATAAATGTTTTTCGTATTAGAATGTGACATGAGACTCCAATACACTTTGAAATAAATAAATTGAAAATTTTAAGCTTGCAAGGTTTTCAACAATTTTTATTGATACAGATCCTTTTTAGGTTGATTAGCATTTTAGACTTTTAATTAATAGTTAAATCTAGAAATAAATTCAGAATGTTGATTTGAATAAATATTTATTGAAGCCAACAAAAGCAAAGCAATCATAATCTTTTATTGTAACCGTTTGAATTTTTAAATATGTTATATATTGTAGAATATTTATAATAATAAAATGTACTGGGGATAAAAAATATATATACCGTTATTTTGCGCTATTGGAAATGTAAATATTATGATTATTTAATTCGCTGGATATAAAGTACGATATTTTCTCAATGAACAAATTAAATCTCGAGTTAAGAACGGCATCTAACGACCAGCAAGAATGCTGTGAGAGCGGGTCATGAACCGAGCTCTGCAGTTTTTGCAATTAGGGAAATAGAGGCATTACCCGAGTGGCAACTATGAGATTAGTTTATTTTAGCTACTTTCATAAACACGACATCATAATTTTATTTTGACGGAAGGCTGCTGACAGTCGAACGTTATTTGTCTCGCAGAAGAGAGAAGCTCGGAGCCGTGTGTAAGTTAAAATCTAAACATTCCCTTTAATAAAAGCAACATCCTCATGCAGTCAGTGCATTTACGAAAATATTATATAAATACGTAAAACCTTAACGTTTTATGTCTAAAGTGACTGGCTAATGCGGTATAAAGACAAAAGGAAAACATACGATTCCTAAATTCAGACCTAGGAATGACAATGTATGAAGTATCCGTTTTTAGAGTGAAATTTCTGAGGGATGGAAGAAAATAAAGGATTTAAATAATGGCCAATTAAAAAATGTATTAATGCCTATATCGTAAAAAAGTCAATTATATGTTATCGAATATTTAAATAACGATAATGTTCGCTCGTCGATGCAATAGGTTCGAGATTCATAGATGAAACACGAGGAGATTCGTAGAAGAACCAGAATAAAAACAGACATAGCTCACAGAACTACGAACTGGACGTCGTAGCGCGGAACAACCTCCCAGTAGGTGGAATGACTACCTGGTTAGGGTCGCGGGCCACCATTGGTTACGGGTGGCCCAGGACCGTATACGTCATGGAAATCTAGGTAGGGAGACTTATGTTCTGCAGTAGACGTGCAATGGGTGAAAGGAACGAACGGACTACGAAAATAAGGGCTAAACGCCTTTTTTGGCGATTCTTCTCGTCCGTGCATTTCAGAAAGGTTCGTAAATAATTTTATATTTTAACTTACAACGCGAGTGCGTAAAATCGCATGCCGAATAAAAATGATTTCGTTTCTCCTTTCTTTCTTTCAATGCCCGTATGTTACAACGATATTATAATTGTTAAATAATAAATAAAAACTACTACAATGCCAGCACATCATATTTTAGACGCCGCAAGCCATCGGGACGTATAGCTACGACGGATAACACTACGCCCTCGCCGTACTCCCCTCGTCGACATGACCGTTATAGAATGAATAAGAGCCCTTTCCCTAATACAATGTCTCTTGTATGGTCCGATGACCTAATTAGCTCGTCAAAATGGCAATGCCACGCCGTGCTCTAGTTGTTTATGGCTCCTCAGCTCGTACACTACGGCCATTGTGAAATGAGATCCGACGACTAGATCTGATAACATTGACCGACATCAACCGGCGAGTAACGACCGCGAGCGTCGTTTGGCCCTCTCCATTTTTGCGCCGGAGGCGCCTGCGTTCGTTTATGAATAATTTTATTAAATAATTTGGAAGAACGCTATTAATGATTTTATAATCTGCTCTACAACTTATTTAGAATGATTTCAACATTGATATATCTTTTAACTAAAGTATCAAACAACGACTGACATACGTTCCATAGTTGTTATTATTTTTTTATAATACAAGGGGCTAAAACGTCATACGTTGAGTAGTCATCGTCGCTTGTGAATGTCTACTACACGGATAAGATGTCAACGCGTTTTCGTGTTTTTTTAAGTAAACATATATTCTTTTTTCTGAACTTCCAACGTGGTATTCGTTAAAAAACATCTTTGATCGTAGTTTGTTTCGGTCGATTTGACCCCACTGGTCTTTCTCGACCATTGATGATAGAAGCGATTTTCCGTTAATTTTAAATTTTATATTGAAATGTCTCGGCGTAGACGTGAAAATAATACTTGGTATACGGTCGCACATGCGCCTTACACTGTCGAAGGTGGCGAGTTCAGACATAAGTATTGTCGCGCTTTATTCAGCACAGCGGCATTGTGTCAACGCCAAGATATTGATATACCAGCGACCACCCCCAAAACGAGGAGGAACTTCAAAGGGTATTTTTGCAGTGAAGCGTAGGCATTCTGATGATTCGATAGGTACAAGGTTACGTCGACCACACTCCATGAACTCTTCCAAGAATAATTTGACTTCGAACTAAAGTTATCCATGACAACGCATTCGATGTGCTCTCGTGACAGGGTATTTACGGAAAATACGGTAGAATTTTCCGTAAGTTAACAAGCGTTTAGACAACGTTGAAATTCAGTGATATTATATATTAGTATAGCTTTCATGACAAGCGGAAACCTTGTGGTTTGAGAAACAAACGTCCAGTCAAACAAATACGATCAAGTTAAATCGGTATATCGATCGAGTTGAGAATCGCCCTCCAGGGTCCTATGGCAGCATTGACCGAGATAAGCCGTGCATATCGTCGGCAGATTTCATCACCACGAACTGTACTCGCCACTGACCCTCTTTAACTCTGTGCCATCGTAAATAGCTCTCGCAAACAGAAACGTGGTTAGGTAGTCTAAAGATTCGGCCACTTTCTAAATATCACCAAGAGCTAAGACAATGCGAAAGTCCAATCTGCATCGGGGAACACGAAACTGGGTTACCTACCTTTAAATAATTTCGATGGATAATTCATTTCAAATAAGTATAGTCAATATACTGTTACGATTTCCGAATGGCTTCGGCCGACTGGGAAAATCGGTAGTTACTTGAGATTATTGGTAATGGTAATTGGTGATATAAATATAAACTAAATAACTTTAAGTAACTTTTAAAACAACAACTTGACTTCGTAGATAATTATAGACCATCGCTAATGCCTCTTATAAGTGAAATCTTTATCGAAAACAAAACGAAACAATCTAAAGCGGTTTTCGAATTTCACCACATGCAAAGGGACGTTTTGATGTACAATTCCATAGATAAGCATTTAAATATGTATGTCATGAGCTTGAACTCCGTGTCCCTTTCATGTTTAATAGGTATGTACCTAGCAAAGGTTTGTTGCGAAATAGACAAAAGTATCTACATGAATATATGTATAATAGTGTAATATACAACTTTTGTACATGGTAGTTGTTTAAATATCACCAACACGATGGAATATTACAAGAGTACAGTGAACACACAGGCTTCTTAATGTAAGTATACCGAGCATTAAGTATTGATTAAGGAGTCAATATCTTATTTTGTACTTTTTTTTCGTAGAAGGGGAAAATTATCATGCAGGTTTGTATGAATGTTGATTTGTATACAAATATCTTGTTCTGGACGAAGAAAAAATAAATTGATTCACTTCATTCATTATTATTTCAAGTATTGTATCAAACGAATTCACAAAAAAAATATTAGTAAACAAACTCTTCTTTGAAATTGTTAACACCAATATTTTCTTTCCAATAATAATGTCGTATATATTTCTGTACTTAAATGATATATCCAAGCATATATTATGTAACAACACATCATAATGTGTTATTACATAATTATAAGCTGATAATCATCAGTAGTTACGTAATAAAATGTGACATGTAGTCATAGTTCGAAGCGTTATTACAGAACGTATTGTGTGTATGGGCTTCGATAGTAATAACACTATAGTGTCTAAGCGATGACACACGACCATTCTGCCGATATTGCATAATATCACGCTAGAAACAGCTGACGCATTATTTATAACCCATGAACTGCAAAGAAATTTCAAATCGAATATTATTTATTATAGAAATTTGTTGAATAGAGTTCGGGCTTAGCAGTATCTTCCATTCCATAATGTCCCTTCCATTACAAATAAATAATGAAGATTTTTCCATGTTTGTAGATCGTCTCTTCATTTATGTAACTTTCTCATATCATCCACCTGCTAGTAGAAGTTGGTGTTATTTTCTTTATCCATATCTCTTGTAGTATACGATATTTGTATGCACTTATCGTTCCTAAACCTCGTCAAATGTCCCAATTTGACATTACAGAATAAGAGCCCCTTTCGCAGTCTCCTTTTAAGCTGGTATTAAACAAAGTCACTTAAAATAAAATTACGCTCCATGTCCTCTTTTTAACGGCTGTTCGGGCCAAAACCCGGTAGAAAGAAGACATTGTACGTAAATATTATTTTTAAAGTAACTTTGTCAGTTTAAAATGAAGAGACTCTTAGTGTTAAATAATAAGGGCAACATGAATTTCATGAAATTACACAAAGAGAAACCAAAAACGTCACGCGAACAACTTTCAAGTGATGTCTGTACAATGAAAAAAAGCACCATCATTGTCTCGTTGCAGATTAACCTCCAGTTTCGGAAGATCACCCGAAGAGGTTCGCCGCGAGCATGATCGATAACTCGGGCAGATAGACGGGCGCGCGGACGCCCCGATGGCACGTCGACGATAATGCGAGATGTGCGTGTGATGCTCGGGTTCGTTTACTGATAGGTACAAAACTTATGTAGATAAATTTCACGCTACCAGGATCTTGACGAGCAGATCGTACCTTGGCAGTGGTAAACCCTTCGAAATGATTCGAGCACTCGAACGTGGCAAGAGACTGTGGCAAGGTTTGGTTTCGCAGTGGAGTACTAAGATACACTTGTCGCTTTTGTAACGTCCGATTGTAGAAGACATACCCCTTCCCCTCCTTTAATTTCAGCTCGAGCGTCTTGCACCTTAAGCTTTGCAAGCCGATGCAACTCAGGTCGGGGTGAGTTAACGACCGTCGACATCGATGCGGATGACTTACACACGTCTGAGGCCGACTGCTTAACTTGGAGCGTGTTAATCGGTCTCAAGTTTGACATTAGTTGGACCATTCACCTGTGAACGTTATTCGATTCAGATATCCACCAAAAGTAAGTCAAAGCGTTGACCCGATGAAAACATGATACAATATATTACTTCCGGTACATAAACAATTGTGCATTAACATCATCGATGATGATGATGATGATGATGATGATGGTGTCGAATACGTGTGTAAATATTGAACGTACACTGATTTACAGCTATTCATATATCTACAGTGTTACGTTGTCAAACGCATGCCCACGTGATGTTCAACCGTGATCGGCGAGGACGCGACTGCGCGGGCATGTGTTACAAGGACGATTACCAAATCCACGTGCTACGTGCCAACGCGCGTGCGCCGGCTGCTGCGGCATGATTTTCACTTTTTAATGTAATATTTTACACATCCGTCGATACGGCGTACACTTTGTTGATAACGTAATCTAGTCGCAAAGCGTAAGGAAATGACGGCACCTTTAAATTTGTACATTGAAAAACAATCCAAGTCGCAAAGTCTAAAATTATGGCAACTTCGAAGTAAACGAAAAAAAAAACAACCGATGAATATGTATGATTTTCGTTATGTTACATACACAGCAAAAATAAATAAATCTCGTAAGAGTTATTAAAATTTTTCAAATGCCCCAAGACTATAATTTACAGACAGCATTTTAAAATTTCTCGAATATTCTCAATTCAATGCAACGAAATCGAACCCTATAAATTATTGGTAACTAAGTAGTCGAGAAATACAATTTTTAATTTATTCGATTTCCTCAATATCATGATTCAAGATCGCCGTATCTAGTAGTGTTTTTAATAACTATGATAAACTTTTAAAATGCATATCATAGGCGCATAGTGCAAGTGAATAAAGATAAATATGTTTTTATGGGGCACTGTAATTCGTACAGGCTCCGGTGCCCGCGTGAGAATAAACGAGACGTACACTGACTGATCCGACAACAGCATAGGCGTCAGACAGGGGTGTAGCTTCACTGCAGCTATTGAATCTATTCATGGATAGCTGTATGTATGATTTTAAAGAGTACAAGTCTGAATTAAGAACGGATGAGCTGTGTGTCCGAGTAATTCTTGCGGCGTCAGCGATTAAGTTGCAGGCGATGGTGACTAAAATGAATGATTCTGTTACGAAAAGAGCTATGAACGTAAATGTCAGCAAGATGGAGTCATGGTGTTTGAAAGAAGCGAAAGTATGACCGAAAGCGCTGTATCGATAGAAGGCGAGAGAGTTGAACAAGTAAAAAGGTTTGTATATTTGGCTACTTTGTTTATAAATGATAGTAAATATGATAGATATATTGAAAGAAGAGCAAAAAAAAAAGAAATAAAGTGAAAGGGTTTTGCTTGCCATAATTAATATTAAAAATGTCTCACAAGCGCGTGTTGCTATTCATAGAGTCCCGGTCGCTACGTTTATGTACGGTAGTGAAAGTTGGGTATGGCAGAAGAGAAATGAAAGTAGAATCAGTGCAGCGGAGATGCGATGCCCGCGTAGTATGTGGGAGTGCCTTTGAAAGGTAGATGCGGGAACATTGATGTCATATAGCGGTATCGGTTGAGAGAGGATGTAGAGACTAGAATAGAAAAAAAGTATGTTGCGGTGGCTTGGCCATCTGGAAAGGTTAATGAAAGTAGACCGATAACTAGGTCTATGGAGGGAACGTGTGCGATGGACAGGTTGACAAGGGTCGCCCTAGAAAATCCTACGCAAATCGAATTGGTGGCATATTAAAAAAAAAAACCAAATTGTAAGTACCCGAAACCGAAGTATTTCCATGTAAAGATTGATGGATATCAATGAAACAAGAGAGATTTGCAAAGATCGTACCATACGGAAAACTGTGGTGTCCGCCTACCCCTTGTGGTGAATGGGCTTAAGTTTTATAAATAATATAAAAATATCTCATAGAAACCAAGAACATTTTGGGTCAGATGGTCAGCGGAAATTATTTTCCTTTTGTATCTAAATAGATTAACGAATAAGGACTTTTCTTTTACAGCCGAAAACCCATTTTTGGCAATGACATCATGACATCATGTCACCGACGGCCAATTATCGCCTGCGCCTGCGCCGAGCGCGCTCACGGCCCGCTCCGCCGGGGGCCGGGGCGCCGCGCGGTACTTTCACTATCGACTCACCTCACACTGGATTAGCAGGCCGGACTGGTACGGTTTATGTACTTCGAGCTATATTAATAATATATATATATATATATATATATATATATATATATATATATATATATACACCTTTAATATATTATTTTTTTTAATAAAATAAAGAAAACAAAAGACAAAAAATTATCTTCAGTCAGTAACGATATATGCGATTTGAGTTTACTATTGTTGTGGGATGTACTTTGTAAAATAGATGTATTGTCAAATATGTAATATTATGAATGCAATAATGCATTTTTTTATTTGTCCTTACTTCGCGCAGTAACGGACCGACGTGATGCGTAGTTTTGGTGAGATATAAATTTAATATCAATTTTTTTTTAGGGTATTTCCATGAAAATCACGTTACTTCCGTTAAAGTTTTTTTCTTTTTCATATATATTTTTTCATCGAGAATTATTTCATTTCTATATAACATATCCAAAGAATAATAATGTCCTTGAAAAATAAATATGTATCAGGTACTGTTACTGAATGGATACGATAAAATTTCAGAGCTTTACTAAAATTGCAAAAATAAATTTGCTAAATTATTCAAACATCATACAGATTTACAAAGTATTGTTATCATTTTTACCGACGAAAATGCTGCTAGTTCAAGTTTCTGTCATTTTTGTCCCTTTTTGGAGCTTGTTCTAGTTTCAAATACATTATCAAAAGTTTAAGTATTTTTTTAAATTTTGCTTTATAAATAACCTCGTAAATTACGGCAGTCGTTACTTTTTTAAAGTAGATATTTAAGTATTCCAATAATTTTATTTTTTTTTCCTTGATATTTTTAAACATTTTGGTTTTTTTTTTTTTGATAAATTTATGATTTTTCAAATAGTTTACTTTGTTGTTGACAGCATGAGAATTCCAAAAAAAGAAATAATCATTAAAATCCCTTCATAATAGCCGGGTTACATCATTTTCCATTTGCAATGGCTAACTGCGCCGGACTACGAGCAAGCATCCACAGGAGCAGACAACTAAGCAAAAAAACCAAAATAAATAAAACCTTGTAAAAGATCAGCCCATTGATATTACTTCGGTGGCTTAAAAATTCAATACGTATATACACCACAGTATTCATTATTCTTCGTGTTTGTAGAAATAACCTATTTCTTACGATTCTAAAAAGATTTGCAATTTGTTTCTCTTGTTACACTAACATTTGCCCAATCACTCGTGACTACACCAGCGCGAACATTTATGAGCATTATTTAAATATCAAAATTATTTACTATAACAATTATTAGTCATAACAATGATATGTACACCTGTATTATAAATTTACAAAACCGTAAACGCTGCAGAATAACAGGATTTGTATGAAAGCTTAGTCCATCGCAGGAAACGGTTGAACCGCTGAAAAACACTTCATATACAAATGATTTGCTTATACCCCCTAGCGAGTACAGCTTCGCGAGCTACGCACAGTCACCGATGACGGCGGCGCGGAATCCGATCCTGGTCTTCGTCACGATTACGATCGCTAATATGGTGACGGTTGCAATCAAAGTATATACTGAGGAATTTTCTACGTGTCGTACCTAGTACAGTACAACGCACGAAACTCTGCCGCTGCGAAATCAGTGACGAGTGTCGCAATGGCATAAAATAAGAACGCGGGGGAGAAGAACGAAGGGTCGGGGATTGTCGCACCTGCGCATCGCATCATTCGCGGGCAATTCAGAGCGGCAGGGTTTCTGGCGTTGTACTATATCGTATATCTTAAAAATAAACAAAATACGCTCATTCAAGGAACTAACATTCCCGGATTCGCTAAATACGCAAGTAAATACACGGTGTTGACTTCAAAGAGTCGCAGGTAGCGGGCATTAAGAGACGTTCAATGTCGATGCGCGGTTACACCGAATCGTTTACACCGGCTCTGTGTCCAGGCAACGGCCGCGTAGACGACGAGCTCGCGAGTCGTGAAAAGCGAATCGACTACAGAACATACTTATCAATCGTCAATTTGTTCGGGGGGTCAAGCGGCGAACGATGGCAACCGCGGCGCAAACAGAACAGCACGCCGCGGCCGGGGAGTGGCGCCGCGGCGATCGATAGCGGTCACGCCACCGAGGACGGCTTGGACCGGTCGAGGAACGATTTTCGTTCGGGATTCGAGAACTTTGGGTGGTTTGCTCGTCGTCGCATATGAAAAAAAAAAACGAAAGCCTTATAGGATCAGTTGTGTCCGTCTGTCACAACCAATTTGCTCTGAATGTACTGGACCGATTGAGTTGACATTTGGTATACATACGTATATGTGTGATCCTAACATCGTGGACGTGTGAAGTACATAAAAATGTGAGAGTCAATTTTGTGTGGTAAATTACAAAATGGAAAAGTATATTCTATAGCTTGAACGTAAATACATACTTATAAAGTTATTTTAGAAAATACATGTATAAATTGACCATTCCCCTCTCCGAAACTACTGGGATTAATTTTTTTTTAAAGTACAGAAAATACTTCTTTACTTATAGGTTACAGGAAAACCTATAAGAAGTTTATAGTTCGTATCGTCTCGATGTAGGGCATGAACTGATGATCACTAAGTACGTGAGTGCATACTTAGTGCATATCAGTTTATGGTGCATTTTGCGTTATTACAATGCATTATTAATTTTAAGGATAAATAAAAAAAGTTTTGGTTTTAGTCCAGGTATTCAAGAATATACGACAAGACAGGATTCAATACTAGAAAATTCAGTGATTTTCCCTCTACGATTTGGCGCCATACATATTTTTTTTAGTTACTACAAACAATATTGTGTCAGATTTTAAAAAATGTGATAAATGTTCAACGTATGGAATCCTCCTCACGCGAGTTTAACTAGTATTTATTCGTCGTTTTCTTTACTGACATTCTTTACTGATAATTTAACATTCTAAGATCTACTAGCACAGGTCAGATTTTTAAAAATCCGTTTATATTAATATAGTTAATTGTACCCACTTCACTATTCCGTCGTGCAAAATATATTACATGCACTTACATTTAGAAATAAAATCGAATACAAAAAAAAATATAATAAACATATACCAATGAGATTAAGACGTAAAATCAAACAATGAAATTAATTTTTCGATTTATTGATTACACGGTTTAAGAATCAGAGACAGAAAACAGGTTACCGCAAAAAGTCTTAGGGTCTTGGAGTTTCTGGTGGTCCCAACACCACAAACGGTCTAGGGTACCTAAATACGATTTAAATTATTAAGAACCCAAAAACGATTTTAATTATTAAAATCGTATTTGGGTTCTTTACGACGGCGTAAAATCCCCGAATTCGGACAACACATTTCGACCCTCAAACCACACAAACGAACCTACTCAGTACATACACACGCATATACACAGCCAAACACATAACCCTTCTCTGTGTCGCACGGTCATCATATTAAAAATTTGGAACAGTCACGCTTAATCGGGTTTCAAATTCCTACATAAACGAAAGCTTTGCGCAAACAATCATGAGTATGCGTCCACCAAAGAGCTATATTTTTACCTAAGAAAACTATAAATGATCTCTTTCTATAAATGGAAATGAGGTACTCAAATAGCTAGTTTCATTAACCTTTTTAAGATCAGTTTGAATTTATTTATAAATTATTGTATTTCTACATGAAATATTATAATAAATACTTAGAAATATTCTTAGATATGCGACGTACACGAATATTTATTCATAAATAAGAAACCAAGCGGGTAAGTGCATATTATGGAGGCTGTAAACAGGAAAACAAACATATTATTTGATGACGACCTTCCATGTGATCTCTCAAAAAAAAAATCGATGAATATTAAAAATATACAGGTCTTGATCAGTATACCTATAATTAGACAAAACAACAAAATAATACTTGAAATTTGCATATCGATGTATGAAATCTAAGCAAGACCTTTCAATTTTTGAAAGTGAAACAAAATTGAAATCAGTTAGATATATATATATATATATATATATATATATATATATATATATATATATATATATATATATATATATATATATATATATCTCAGACAATGTTGCATCTGTGAAACATGTTTACAGTACGTACAACGTACCCAACTTCTTTTATTTACCAATACTACAATATTTTACATTACTCACCGCATACAATACATTCTATTTAACCTATATCTGATCGACTTGAACGAATTATTTAGATTTACTTGATGAATCGGTCACGTACAAGAAAGATAAACTGTTATTACAAAAATTCCAGGATGTCGCGAACTCCAAAGAATCTTCCCCATTTTTATCAATGTCTCTGTTAAAGAATGCACTAATAAAGAATGCATTATGTACGGAAACAAAAATAGAACATGTTAAATTCGTTTAATTCGTCTTTCTATATTATACGTTTAAAGAAGAATTACTGTCATTTATTTACTGTACTTATGTCGATGTAAACGAATATAAAAAAATGTCTGCACGGGTGTCCGATCACCTAAAATATAAAACTGGCATTATCACAAACTTAGATAAGTAAGGGTCAAATAATAAATAAAACCAAGTCACAGTGACGTAAATATTGTAGAATGTCGACTATGTGCAATTGATGTGATATACCAAAATGATTTTAGAATGCTATTCCATATGCGTTATAATTCTGGCAATACTATAAGAATCAATATTATTTATTAATGAAATTTTCTTTTTTTTCTTTTCTTCTTCTTCAAAAATGTTGGAGTCGAATTACCGAATTAGCACTGTAAAGTTGCTAGAATCATAACACACAATTTGTGCTAGATCACAATCAAAAGTTGAATATAGTCTTTTTTTTTTATCTAAACCAAACGTAATTAAAATCGATTCAAAATATAGTGACTGGTTTTATGGCGCATATACCAATCACGACTAGCAATAACAAAAATTGGGTTTGCAGATAAATTTACGATCGCGATAAAGAACAAGCTCCTTTACGAAGGTATTGCTTTAAGAATCGTAAATAAAATCTGGTTATCATAAAATTTGATTCGAAAAGTAAATAGAAACAGAAGCATTTTCTGCCGGCCTTCGTTGAAATATCCATCATCGCGAAATGTATAGAATAATATGTCTCTATAACATGATCAAGCTAATTTTGCAGTAACGATTCGTTACTTTACGTTAGAGTTGCAAAAAATGCATTTTCTAATGCGTTACATTTTCATTATTCATTAATTATTTAATGAGTAATGAATGAATACCTAATTATCATTAAATAATGTAAAGAGTATTGCATTACATTTTACATTAAAATTTTTGCAACTCTGGTAACGAACTGTGGCGATTCCATATAAATCAAAATGTTTCCTGTGTTACTGTCACAGAGTGTGCTTACCCTTTTGGTAAAACCATACAGATATGAATGTGAACAAAACTGTGATTGTCATTTTCTGCAGATTAACTGTCATTCCATTTATCTACTCGCTATCGGAACACTTAAAAATCTCGACACCGAGGGTAACTAGTTTTATTGCAATAACTTTGGAGTTTCAAGTAAATAATTTTTCGCTGACGCAGATAATTGTACTATTTACTACTTTAAGAATTCGTTTCAATTCGGAGACCGTAAACTGTAAATTATGATCTATTTCGACAAAATCCATTTATAAGTAATATTTTTCATAAAAATTTAAATTCCAAAGTCCTCACGACTAGTCACGACACATCCACAATGGAATACAAAAAGAAAGGGATGACGTACGTCTAGTACAAATAATGGAAAAGGAGAGGATGACGTTAAAATTTCAAGATGATTGCTACATAGCGAGAGCACTCGCGTGGTGTCCTGCTAGAAATAACACTGCAAGCGATGTCACGTGTCAACCTTCCGGTCCCGGGGATCAACGGGCGCCGATACCAAACGATTACAGTCTGAACAGAAGACGCGCGCGCGTGTGTGTGTGTGTGTGTGCGTATCGCGGTCAAAAACCTCGACCGGTGTGGGCAAATAGTATAAAATTTGCAAACTTCACTTGCAATCATACGAGCGTTTTGCATTTAGTTAAACACAGAGCTCATATTTGAAAATAATTCAATGGGATGTGTTCTGATAGCGACGCAGTTTTACATGCATCTAGTTGGATATGTTACGGACTATAGATCGGTGAAAATTATTGATTTGGTTTTGAACTGTGGGTCTTATTCGAACACTAGATATGTCCAGAGAAACAAAGATGCCTTTCCATTCTTCGTCGTCATTTTCTCATTAGCCAGAGCTAATGTATTATTGAACTAACACATGTATTATTGAATGATATTCATTTTTACAAGATGATAACGGTCAAGAGCTTATGAAAAAAGATTCGGCGATCCAATCTAGTTACAGTATTGCTGGGGACGAGCCTAATGTTATTCGTTTCTAACACCGACACTTTATTACACATCACTCAACTTAAATACTGATTTAAAAAATATAAGACACAAGCGAGCACTGATAAAGAGAAACCTGACAAAATAATAAAACTGGAACGTACTAAATTTATGGGAAATCATTCGAATTGTAGAAAAATAAGTGTGGATTTTTCTGCATATACTAATTTCAAATTTTATGGTTTTGACGAAAGTGGGGTTTATTTATTTGTGAACGGAAAACAATATGAATATCGACAGAATAGGGTATTTGACACTTTTTTGAAAAGTATGTCAAAATATTTAAAACATAGCCTTTTTCACTAGATTTTTTATTTTATCAAAATACGTTCGTTAAGTAGTCCTAAAACACCTTTCAAATTTTAATCACTTTAAATTCCCGCGGAAACGCTGGTCGCCATGTTATTTCGGTATGACGTCACTATCGAGTAAACAAACAAAACGTCAAATCTAAGGTTAGATTAATTAACTTAAATTCGCGTTTTTTGCCATATCTTGCGCTATTAAACGACATGAATCGTTATCATTACTGTTTAGTGACGAATTGTAAAAGTTCTAGTGTTAAAACCCCTGGAAAATTGTTTATCAAAGTGCCAAATGACATCGAAATGAGAACTGTTTGGTTAGAACTCGCAAGACGAGATCCGAAATCATTTTCTACGAAAAGCGATCTGTACTTATGTGAGGATCACTTTAATGTAAGTGTAAATACTTCTATCTATATATTTACAAATATAAATCTAACACCATCTCTATCATAATCATAACCTAACAATAATAATTTGTTGCTGTATCACACGTTAGTCGTACTTTGTTGTGTTTAGTCGATAGTGACGTCACACTTGACATAATCATGGCGGATAGCGTTTTGGTCACGTGATATACAGATTAAAAGTACGAATTTAAACTTAAAATAATAAATGGAAATCGTGATTTCTTGATCGGAAATCAATATATTCCTGTTTCCCATTCAATAAGTTATCATAATTACATACTTTCACATTTTTTGTTTATGATGGCAACAACCCTATTGGAATGGAGTTGCAGTGCAAAAGGACAGACGTAGATAAAACAATGCTGAAAGAATAGAAACAAAAATAGTTAATAAAGCGCGATTAAAGTTTTGACGCTGCACAAAAAACAAAGCGATTATTTTAACGTGGCAACAATTCACGAGTATGTTGCCATCACGTGAAGAAACGTTAAGTAACAAACATTCGCGCCGACAGCGGTATCACCATTGCAAAAGCATTATGCACTTAGCAATAAATCATATTTACTTTTCTCGAGTATCGCGTTGGCCATATTCTCGTTTGAGCCAAATGTATGTACATACAATATGTAGATATTACGTCGTATCGAGGACGTCTACTTATGAGTTGAGTTTTTTTTTTTTTTTTGTAAAACTATAAGCTAAATTACAAATAATGGTGAAAACTAATGAAGTTCCTTATTTCCAGCACAGAAAATTAAATAATTTGTGGATGAATTAGCTAATAGATAAGGAGGGCGGTATTAATTCAGTTATCAGATAGGGTAAGCACACAAGTACGTTTGGCTTAGATTAGATCAGATAAGTCGTTATGACAATTCGTAGTCTATTTATATCCGTGACATGTGCTATAAAATCAGTTAAGAGGTTAGCCAAAAAACAAACATTGTAAGAGTCATGTACGGTCAGGCGCGGGACGTATCCACGCCCAGCGTCAGTGTGTTTTTGCGCGTGCAGTCGCGTTACTGCACGCGCAAAAACACTGGCGTTGACAGACAGACTCGCTATTATACGTTGGATTTTTAAAAATTCGTTTATGTTAATAGTTAATGGTACCCACTTTACTTTTTCGTTGCTTAAAAAACATTTTGTGCACACTTACATTTCTAAACAAAATCGAGTGGGGAAAAACGTCTAATAAACATGTACGAATGGGCCTAAACATTTTGCAACTAAAAATGTAAATTTAATCTTAATTGAATTATTATAAATGATTTACATCGATTTATTGAATACACGTTAGACGTTAGGGCCGTTCAAACTACGTCACTAATTGCGCCATTTTGACCCTCCGTGATGCTGCGTCACATTCTTTACAACCCCCCTATAAATATTACATCACGAAAGATAGACCCCTATTCATTTCGATTAATAGTATAATAAATGTTGATGTTTTAAAATATTCATATTTCAATAATAAAATTTAAATAAAGCAATAAATATTTAAATAACAAGCAAATAAATAATTTTGTGACATTGAGTTATTGTAATTACAGTTTATATATAATACCACTCCCCCCCCTCCCCCCCGCGCCCCGTTTGCGAATGTATTTTATGAATGGCCCCTTAAATGAATTAAAGATAGAAAACAAGTTGTTGAGAATAATTTTAGGAGCTTGAAAATTCCAGTGGTCTTGCACATTGTAAACGGTCCTAAAACCCTAAATATAATTTTCGAAATAACAAAATATTTCAAAATATTTATTCGACGATATCCCACGTGGATAGCTCACGCAGGCTGACACTTAGCCAGAATAACGTATTTAATTTGGGTATAAATCAGGAAACGTATGTCTGTCGCATTGTTAGACGTGAATTAATATATTCTTTTTATAGTCGAAACTATAAACTTATGGTCTGTGCAAACATGAAGATTTTCATTCGATAAACTGTATGACATTATTTAAGGTTTTATTTTAAAAGTGGTTATAAAAAAAAATTGCCAAGGAGAAAGTCATCATATAATGTATTCTTCTTTCAAAATATTGAATCGTATCATAAATATATATATATATTTATATATTTTTTAATATCTTGTAGGTGTGGTAGTTAAAGAATAATAATATTTCTTGACAGCAAGTAAGTAATAAGGAAGCGATTTTCAAATAACCGCAATTTTCAATAGGCAATCGATTTTACTGCAGAATGTTCTTGTCCTAATACATATTCATAACAAGTATATGCCAAGTATTTAATTTATTTTTAAATCAATGAAAATATTATAATATATAGCTTTGATCTTTTTATAGAATTAGACGTTTGATTGAACAAAAGGAATTGAACTTTTTCGGGTTCCGTACCTATAAAGGAAAAAGGAACCCCTAGAAGATCACTTCGTTGCATGTCTGTCTATCTGTCAAGACCATTTTTCTCAGAAATGCGTGGAGGTATCAAATTGAAATTAATACTAAATACTTAGATCTGAGGTCCCTTGAAGTTGTAAAAACGCTTCTAAGTAACGCTTCATTGACCTAGAACCGTGAAAGTTGATAAGCAGAAAGGTCATTCAGAACAAGTACTGAAAATCGTTAATTTGTAGTTTTATTATATCAAAAAACTTATTTCAAAAAACAAAAAAAAATATTTGCAACTGAAATATTGACCGTGAAGTAGATCAACATATGAGAGAACATTTTTAACGTTCCGCTATGAAATTAAAATGTTTTTTTTTAAATTCAGACACTTTTAATATTAAGAAAAAAATTTAGAAATAAAAAAAGCATAAACTTCGATATTCTTGGGATCAATATCTCGCCAGCCCCGTTATCAAAAACGGGCACAAGGCTCTTGATGGATGAAATCGGCATATACATAATCAATTTTGTACGGAACCCTCAGGGCGCGAGTCTATTCACACTCGTCCGTTTTAATTTTTTTTTTAGGATGCCATTTTTGTTTCAACGCACCGCGTCACGAGGGAAAATCGAAATGGCAAACGACAATCAGGACCAACCGACAGTGAACGCCCACGAACGCCCGCCGGCGGGACGTTACGCAAGCTGAAGCCATAGAAAAGTAATTTCACCGGGGAAACGTAAAACCGCGGAAGGCGGTCGCGGTACGGCGCACATCTTCCTACACTCGTCGAAGCGTCGACGTACAATCGAGCGCGACCGCGGACAATTTGTTAAGCCATCGGATCAAAGTCGGATCTATAGTTAGATAACACAAAGTAATATACAATAAACGGTACTTGGCGATGGAAACGACGCATTAGGTTTGGCGTGTAACCTTCCCTGTCTCCTGTTCGGCCGTATACGTCAAATCGTTTGGGATCGGTCGCCTCGTGTCCGTCGAATTTTGTTCGCGGAATTCGTTTGTAGCGTAGATTCTTCGGCCGGTAGCCATTCAATGCTACGACTGTGGTCTCCCTGAAAGACCGAGAGCAGAGCAGAGTAGCATAAGTCTTTACTTGTTAAGCTCGAGCGCCACCATTTTGTACATTCTTCTGTATATACTCCTGAACATACCAGCTCGAAATAATAATACTAGCAATGACCTTCATTTCAGAGATGTTGAAACAGCTTGTATAAAAGCTCATAGTAAATAATTATTATATTTATTTTGAAAGAAAAATAATAATACATATTACATATTTAAAAATACAAAAATATAGGAAAAAATTTCTGTATTTTTTATTCTGTACTTTATTTTTCTTTTTTTCGTTTTTTATTCTGCTTCGTTCTTTAAGATAACTACAATAGAAATATCTAATATCACTCCAATACTAATTTATTTTCTTACGTATTTCCGTGTTCACTATTCACTTTTTCCTTTCTGTACTTTCGATTAAACTTCAATTATTACTGTTTCTATTTTTTCTTTATTTCGTTATCGGCGATTTTGTTCATCGATAAAACATAAAAGAATGTCGTACCTTAAACTCTAATGAAATCGAATATCATTTGTCATGTAATAATGTTTTAATTAAAATAGATTGAGTATTGTATTATATTACGATTATGTTTCTTTTTTTCTACAATTTCGGAATTTTATTAATTGTCATTACAACTGCGTTGACGCCAAAATATATACAATAATTAAAATTATAAATTACATTAAGGATTTTTGATAAATCTAATAATTCAAATCACAAACCATCCTGCTCTATAAATTTCCTTACATTTTGACAAACGTAACGTTGCAATTCGCGTATTCTACTCTTTAAGGCAACTCTTTCATGTCTTGCTTTCTCTTTCTTTAAAATGGACTTTGAATTCAGAGTCAACATTTACGAACACCTTCCTTTTAAAAGTAAATTTAAAAGGCTGTCGTAGAAGAGCCGCCAAATTCATTTTCCGTTGAGGTAATCACATATAATGACATTTTTTAAAATTAACTGAGGAGAACGATTTATTGGATTTTTTAAAAATAACATAACGTAAACATAAAGTGGTTGCATTATGGTCAAGATTAGAAATCGTAGTTAATGCCATCGCAGTCGGCATACGCACGCGCAGGTGTAACTGACTGGTTTTCGCGCAATAATATACCGCATTCTTAATGTTGTGGCATGCAAATATGCAACAGTTTTACTTTAGCCGAAATTATTACGATAGCTTAATGATACGTATAAAGTTAAATGCTGGATATCTTATTGAAATACAGGTTTTTTATTCATATGTTCGAATATTCGAGTACTAATGACGTAGTGCTTAATTAATACTGGCCACATATGAGAGAAACATCAGCAAAATGTTTTTGACGTGACAACGTCTTAAATTAGGTTGCGGCTGGGAGTCACTTATGAAAAAGTGTAACGCTCGGTAACGTTACGATGAGTCACCGAACGAGAGAGAGGCCCGCCGAATGCCTTGCGTCTCTCTCCCACTCAACTATGATCGGTCTGCCGCGCGCGCAGCACTAGAGAATTAGTGCATAGCTTGCAAATGTATTGCAAGTTATTGTATGTATATTTGTATATAAATACGTATGTATGTGTAAAGGTAAAAATAAAATTTTGTTAATATGAAATTCAGTGCGAGATTCTTTGTATAAATTAATGTTTTAAATATAATTCTTTGTATAAATAAATGTTTTAAATTGTTACTATTATTTCATCCTTCTTCCTACTATACGAATGAATATTCACATTAAAATGATTTTACCATTCAAAGTCGTTGTCACGTAAAACTTTCGCCCGTATACCGACTTTACAGGCAACCAATTTTTTTTTTTTTAATTTTTATTTACATACTTTACTACTTTAACACCCATAGCAAGTGAGGGTCGAGATAAAAATTTGCGAAATATATTTTTTTTTTCATTTTCCACACTAAACATTACTTACTTTAATATGTATAGCCAATTGAAGAGCTGTGGAAAATGGTCATCTCCTTGAATAATCGCTCAGAGACATGTAGTAATTATTTAGTGCACAATTAGTGCTGGCCATATATTGTATAGCAATTAGAAAAAAAATTTTTTTTCATCTTCCACACTGAACACTACTATTATAACCCGTATAGTAAATTGCAAAATGGTTATCTCCTTGGACAATCGCTTTCCTAATCATGTTCCTACCCGCAACTTGCTATGGGTAATATAGTAGCAGAATTTAGTATGTATATATATATATATATATTTTTTTTTTTGCTAATGTTTCTTATATTAAATCATTAGCGCATAAAGTTTGCGCTATATTGTGTCCATGTTCCAACATATACAAATAAAGCTAACAGTGTTTCAATTTTTCCACTCATCATTTAGAGTACTAAATGAGCAACATAATTTTGAGCAAGAGTATTAGTGATCCTGCTCATTTGGCCTCTAACATCACAGACGTAGGTTTAACTGGGATATTGGTCGAGAATATAGGTGTAATTAAAGCCTACCTATCAGGTGTTACTGACTATACAGTGGGTTGCATCAAAAGTAGGAACATAATCCATATAAAATGTAATCCATAAGATTTGATAGATTATTAACACATTATCAATAGGCAGATCTAACGGGCTAAAGATTTGATTGAGATACTGATTCAAAATGTAGCGTTAATTGATAGCCCCTAATCCCGTGAACTATTATATATCTATTTTAATATATATTTTAATATTATATATATTAAAATAAGGGTTGGTGGTTTAACCTTAAGCACTTCACACTTAGTAAAAGGTTATACAAAAATTGTAGTAATTAAATGTAAGCAAATAAATTTCATATTTTCTCCAAAGGAAAACGTTTAAATATATATCTTATTGTAACACCACAGCGTTTGTTTAATTTTTTTTTAATTCCGCTTTTCGAGGGACGAACGTATTGAAGTATCCGACATCGTCGAACTTTTATATAAAATAATAATTGATGTGATCGAATGACGATGGGCGACAGTACTATGTAAAGGTCATATGTAGTACACATATGATTTCTCTCTCCATCTATGGAAGAGAGAATCGAGATTGCTTTTTTGAAGTCAATAATATGAAATCTTACTCAATAGAATTAAAGATTACTTACTTTTTTAGAGATCGTCTTTCAAATCTGTTACACTTTATTCAACGGATCCCATTAAATTTGAATTTTTCCTTATATTCAAATAACGTAATATAATTTTTCCGATATCTAGAATCTGACGATGCGCCATAAATGTTACGATACATCAGAATCGAATCGGTCGCGTTATCGTTTTAGACACTTCAAAATTTTCAGACACATACATGCAGAATGACAAACACATTATTTCGCATTTTTGCCGCAATCGGATAATCAAACTGCTTAAATATGTTAGATTTCACCGCCTACATTCAAATGCTAACGGTCCACCGAGTCGTTATTGCTGGAGGTACGCCTTGTCGTGAAGCTAGAACCATCTAAGTGTTACATCAGACTAGAAACAGCTATAAGCCGTGCTCTCGGTACACTTGGCTATAGTGGCGTTTGTCAGAATGTTCCTATCTCTTGTGTTGAAAAACAGGATTTTTATGTTGAATACATTCAATCAAAATGTTTTACTTAATATAAAACACTACGTTTAGTCGTTATTATTTTAAGTGCTCTGCCACGAGTCGTACGGGATTGGCTATTTAATTAACGGTTCTCAGAACATTTGTTTATTTATGCAGCGATCTAAAAATCACTATTTATATTTGAGAAAATATTTATTGGAGTAATATCTGTAACTTCTCATCACGTATTCTTAATGTTCCTTATTTTGTCCGTATCTGATTATGATCTGGTATTCCCATACGTCGCATAGAGAAATGAAATCAATTGATATGACGCTTGGCTTTTTAGAAAAAACTGGTCAAGTGCGAGTTGGACTTGTACGTGAAGGGTTCCGTACCCCGATACAATGTTTTAAAAATAGTTCAGTAGAAAAAACACGTTTCTTATAATAAAATAATGTTAAAATTAAAAAAGGTCTTCATCCCTTTTAATATTAACTTCATTTTATTTTTAGTATTCGTTGTTATAGCGGCCAAAGTAATACATAATCGGTGAAAATTTCCAAGTGTCTAGCGATTACAGTTCAAGAGATAGAACCCCGTGACAGACGGATATACAGCAGAGTGTCAGTAATAAAGTCCCGTTGGCACCCTTTGAGTACAGAACCCTAAAAACGTTCGTTTGTGTATTAGTTCTAACATAACTGTAATGCTGTAGGTAAACTGAGGCGTTTCATTACGGTTTTAAGACCTCACGCGGCATCAACTGGGCCGCACTTAAATATCACCGAAAATCTTATAAAAGTCATACAATATGCATAAGGAAATTTCTTAGACATTTGAATTATTAAAATTGCGATCCCATTTCACACACGATTATTATGACGGTTTTTTCCTTATCAAAATGTAATATTAAGCTATTCCATAGCTTCTATCGCGGGCCTTGAGCGTGGAGACCGAATCCAGAAATTCCGTAACGAAAATAACCTAACACCCTCACTCCGACCGGCACAGCGGCATACTTTTTACTTTTACCATCTATCGATGAATAGCAGAACTTTTAATGACTTTTTTGAAATATTACGCTTGTCTCTTTAGTTCAGTAACTCGCCTCTAGGTGGCATTGGTTGTATCGGCGTTACTGCGCATGCGTAATCCCCCTCTTCGCCCCGCAATCTGGTGCCTCATGCCTGCTTAGAGTTTCGGCGTTAGGGCACCTCCTCAAAAAAATACTGCATAAATAAAATAAATAAATAATTATAATTGCATAAGTTGATAAAAAATACTATGCTATAGCTTTACCGCGGCAGTCACCGAGTGCCATACGTGTTTTTTGTTTTTCAACTTTACACCGACATGCTTACTTAAAAAAAAAAATAATAATTTAGCAAGTCTTTAGTTTCAGTGAAAATAGTTTTTTTATAGTCGTTATTATTTACGATTGATAAAGTTTCCTAACATATTTACTGAGCATTCTTATCATATTTTATACAACTTTTCATAACGGCGTCTTAAAGTTCGCGATTACACGATATAAGTACGTGAGATTTGGGAACATTTTCTTTTTAAAAAGCTATCCAAAGACAACCCATTAAAATAAAATATTAGTATACAAATATAATCCAATTTATTAGCAGGGGGTTATTTAAATTTGTAAACAAATCTAATATATCGATTTTTGCCCACTTCCATTTAATTGTCATTTCAATTATGAAACACATTAGAGATATATAATTGTCATGGCGATACTATGATATTATTGTTGTGACAAAGCCGGAAAGAGCTGACGAGACTATTCAATGATTATTTGTAGATCCTTGGAGTTTCTGTTTATTTGATGAGTTTCGATGAGTCATGTGTGTGTAAATTCATATGAGTCGACACGCTAAGTCGAAGCTCTGACGATGAAGTCGGAGTAATAGAACTTTCGACGGCTGCCTACTAATGAATTAATTTATATTAATATATCCTAAATGTGTCCTACACTAACAGTTGGTAACGAGAATTTGACAATGGCCCCGGAAGATTTTTATGGAATCTTTCGATATCTACTAGTATAACTCATACAATATTCCACAGCAAAGATGGATCTCCTCCAACAAGTTATAATGCCCATGAAGGTCAATAAAATTTCATTTATTATCATATCTGAGATTATTCAGTATCTGTAAAAGAAAATATATCAAAAATAATTTCGGGAAACAGTACCGCTTTCTATTTTAATGTAATTAAGTCAAAAAATAATAATTTTTTGGTGTAAAATTATCAACATAATATATAACTGTTAAATCAATAACATAATGTCGTGTTTTCTAAGAAATATGAATAACCTTTTTTTTACCTTGACTGAGATATTAACATTACCGGATATCACGACAAATTAAAAAAAAAATTGTGTTTATCAAGCGAAAATATCGATACCTAGCTGTCAAATCGATATATATAAATCTGTGAACTCTAGGTGCGTTTTCGCAATTCACCCAAAGTCGAATCAACCTTGGGAATGTTATCACTAATATTCATAGTGTGAACAGTCGGACCTTACGAAATCGTTCAAGATTCATATGCTATTTAAGGTGAATAGGAAACGAACAACATTTACATTCGAGAATTTCGGACCGATATTGGGTACCGGTTTTAGCCAGAGTATCATCCTCGAGCGGTTCCGTCGCATTTTGGGAAAATTTTCGTAAGGGAAAATCGAGATCCCGAGCCTCAATAGGCGACGAGGTTCGCCACCCGTCCCGCCTAGCCCGTTTCACATTTCAATTACCACAAACCTATTGCACGACTCATAATGCGAAGCACTAAGAAGTGCTCTACGAACGAATAATTTTTTTTCCTCAATTTCGTAAGTTTTTTCATCAATAACACGATTAATAATTCATGTAATTTTATTAACCTGTGCACTATTTGATAGATAATTTAATGAAGATTAATTCTATCACTGGTTCAAATCGATTTAACATAATACAATTAGAAAAACTATCAAAATAGTCAAAAGAAATTTCCTGTCAATCAACACTTTTCGTTCCGGACACGATAGCGAGCGTAAAAATTCACTAATTTGATCCATTTTTTTTTTAATAGCTTGAGATCCACTGTCCGGAGATTGGTATTGAAAATGGTTAACTTGATTTGTGTCGTTTAATAGTTATTAACAAAAAACGAATGAACATTATGAGTCGTGCACTTTTGGATTTTCCAAATTTTTTGTTTCGTTTTTAGAGTACGTAACAAATCAAGATCGGTCAGAAAAATATTTACCAGACTAATTTATACACAATTACAATTGTATACACAATGTATGTATATATATAGTATATATTTTGTAAATTTTATTACTCTATGAATATAGAACAAAAAATAGATGTATTGTTGATCTCGCATTGATGAAGTTTTCACTGCTGTCATGTGGTCTTAAGCACAAACGATTTTATATAGTTACCACTATCGCTCTCGCTTTTTACATTGAATTATAAACCATGAAGCGTGTTAGTAATAGTGGTTTGTGGGTCGTTGGAATGTATTGATAACAAAGCGTAGCGTAACAAAACACAGACAATAGTTAGTTGGAACCTATCATAAGTCTAAGTACTATGCGAATAATGGAAAAAAAATTGTATCGGCCTTCAATTGTCTATGGCTTCTTTCTACTTTCGTATTACCAATGAATTTAACCGTGTTTTTCCGTCTATAACATAAAGAAATAGTTAGTGGTAGTCATTTTTATATAGCTTAGTTATTAATAAATAAATAAGTGTTAAAAATTACAAAATGGATGTTATGTTCGTTAGAGAGACCTTTAGAGACACCCGGTAAAATAAACCAACATTTAAAATGTTTACTTTAAATCCCATTTAACGATACATCGTACAGATTAGCTGAGGAGACTTTCTGAATCTGGTACCGATAATATTAATATTTATAAGTATAAAACATAAAAATTAGAGAAAAATTGATATGCAATGACACAGAAAGATAGCAAGAGAGACATGTAAAGATCGCAACATAGTGATTTATACGTCTGTGCCTACCCTTCAGGAAATACAAGTGACCTTATAAATAGAAAAGTAAATAAATAAAAAAAAAATATATATATTGTATTTTAATTAATAATAACATATTGTTGTTAGGCAACAGGTACGAGACTTCAAGTGGTCATGACAAATCAAATGGCGAGCAACTCGATCCGATTTAGCACATCAGAATCATTTTTTATAATTTTTTAGTCGGTATCCATTTAGCCACACATACATCGATGATAGGTTACGTATTTTTATCAGGTACATTTGAAATGTTCTTATGGTTGACGTGCGTCTCGCAAAAAATCCGTCTTGTGGGTTTTTCTATGAGATAATCCCATTGACATCCCAAAATAATCTATGGGATTACCACTGTTAAATAAATGAACCTGTCAACGTTTATACATACATTTATACAAAATACATACACGTCCATACGTTTATGCACATGCACACAAATTATTGTACGCCAAGAATTACCCAGGTAATAGATAATTCTTCGCGTCACTCCCGGCGTTTAATCGAAATTAGGGGGCCTCTTGTTGATACAAATTAAATGTACATTTAATTTTTTGTCTTGACAACAATAATCGTCATTGACCGAGTTAGACGTCTGAGAAATGGCGACAGATTACGCCCCTTATCGTATCTAGCAATAAAATTGAATATCATTCGCGCAAGTTGGTTGCTTCGTGTTTGCCCTAAGACATAAAAAACAAATAAAAGGATTGGATTAGTGTGAATGGAACTCGCATCCTGAGGGTTCCGTACAAATTTAATTATGTACTTATGTAGATATTTCATCCATCTACGGTCTCGACAATTTTTTCCGTTTTTTTTCACCAATATTAGCATAATATCGGTTCAACTAATTTCCTTAGATTTTTAATTTTTGTCGTTTTTTTTTCTTTCATTCACATAAATTTTTTTGATATCTTAAATTTTCTAACGAAGAAGATAAAACATATTCTCCCATAAATCGGTCTATATCACAGACCATACCTTAACTGCAAAGTTTGTAATTACGTGAAATACATTTTTTATTTCTTTGATTACTGATTAAGGATTTTCAGATTTTTTGACTCATGCCGAGATCTCGCTTCTTGCCAAATCTTACCACATTATTTGTGCTAACTTAGAAACTTGATCTTTTACAGTTCCAAGGGACCAATGGACCAACTAATTTTAACTTGAAACTTGTACAGTACACCCACCGCACGAAACATTGCCGCTGTGAAGTTCGTCACAAAAGAGTCACAATGGCATGAAATAGCAACGCGGGGGAGAAGACGGAAGGGTCCGAGAGCGCAATACCTGCGCAGTAATCATTCGCAGCTAATTCCGCAAAGTATCGCAGGCAAAGTTTCGTGCGTTGAACTGTATCCATTACTGAGAAAAATTCGGTCTCGACAGACAGATAGATAGGCAACGAACCGATCCTATAAGAGTTCCTTACAAGATGCGGAATCCTACTAACGCAACATATTTATAGAATTTCGGCAGAACATCACGTCAATGACCCATGTGAATGCTAATGTATTCTATACGAACAAAGACGATGGCCGAAAATAAATAGAGTACGATAACAAAGAAAAATGAAATCGCTTTTACTTTAAAATCAGGCCCGAGTCGAGAGTTATCTTATCGGAAGAATCATCTCTCTATCTCAAAAGACGGACGGACGTCGGTTTTCTTAGTGGCTTTTGTAAAGTTTAACGGCTACCTTTTAAGGCTTCCGCGTATTTGACGCTCTTTAGTTAATATTCCTTTTTAATAAAATAATATACATGTGTTTATTATCGAATGTGGAGAGTTCTGTTTAACTTAAGTTGGATCTTCATTTCGATTTTGAAGCATATCTGTTTAATGTGAGTAGAGTACCATTGGGATTTTAAGATTGTCATCAATTCATAAACTCGATAACGATCTTGAATCCGAACGTGCGCTTAGATACAAATTAGGTGTCACATTTAGACAGAATCTCTGTTGAGACAATTCACGCCTCGAAGGCAGTGACGAGTGCGCAGGGGAGCGAGGGTGTCATCACCACCTCCTCTCAAATTGAGGGCCCGTCGTTTGAGCGATGGTCGTTACAAATATGTAGCATGTTTATTAGTTTGCTGCGCTCGACCCCATTGCTGGGATACACCGTTGACCAACCCTTAAAGGTCGGTCGCCACTTTGTTACAACGGTAATCGCAACGAGTGGTAATTTGCTCTTTCTAAAGTTATCCCGATTTTAATTCTGTTTAACCGAAATTTACGAACCGAACGAAATTTCGTTTTCGGTTAATGTAGGGTGTTTTAATACAATTTAACTTGTACTGCTAAATTGCCAATTACAGAGAGGCTAAAGGTGAGGTTCAATTAAGTTAGTATCGATTAACCACGGACGAATAGTGGGAAAATTAACAGTCCTAATTAATGATCGTTAACCAACTTCATTTATATAAATACCTATACATTTATTCAAAAGTTCTGCAATAATTATTGTTTACTATAATAAGTAATGTTTACGGCGTTGTGTTTTAAACAGTAACATTAAATTTTAAGTATAACATTCATACTTATTCAGTCGATTTCACAATAAACGCAATGGTCATAAAGGATGTTCAGTTTAACGAACACTAGTTCAAGGAGAACAACGGACATGACAATAATTTTATTTCACGAATCTCGTACGTTTTAATATGAATTTTATATCATGTAGGTATTTGTCGGTTGATTGTATTAATCTCTCAATGGATACCGTTTTGCTTCGTTTTTTTTTTTTGATGATCGGTTACATGTCATAGATGCGTTACGACTTACGGCCAGGTGCCGGAGCGGCGTCGCCGCGCCGCCCGGGGCTGCGAGTCCGGCTGGGCGTGCAGAAGCGCCGGCGGGATTAGGCTCTTGGCGTGCTTGCGGCGAGCGGGGCGGCACTGCCTCAGCGGCGCCACGTCCGGCCCCATCCACAACGACTCCATCGCCAGCATCGTTTAGATTCGCGCGAACACGACGCGGTGAATCTCGAACGGGGAACGGCCGATCCGCCGACGACGCGAGCGGCCTCCCGCCGGCGGCCGCGCCGCTCTCGTAACGAGCGAAACCTGACCTCGATCGTCCCGACGACCGATTCTCGGTTTCGGTCGCCGCGTGACCGCAGACCGTAACTCGGGGTTCCTAGGCACCCTGCGCGCCGTCGGCCGGTCGCATAACACTGTACCGCTTGAATCGCGACGCAGACCTTGCGCAGGATGTTCGCCGGCGCACGAAACCGTTGCAAAATATCGTCCGCTCGTAGAAGTAGGCGCGCGGTGCGGCGCGGTCGGCGCGTAGCGCGGTGTGCGTCGCAGTGTACGGGTGCGCGACCGCCGCACGCCGGCCGTCGGAGGCGAGTGCGCGCCGCGAGGGACGACCGCCGCCGACTCGTTTTGATAAAATCAACCGCCGCCGAGCCGAATCAACCGCTGGATCTCTTTACTGATAAACGGGTCATAGCGTTTTGTGCTTGTTCTCGAGCCGCTTTGAACGTCTCGTATGTGAACGGTGTTCTAAAAATGTAAGGACTCTCGGGCAATGATCTCTATGTGTTGAGCTCTAAAAGTTTTCTGAAATCTTTTGTAAAGTTTTCCAAATTTTATATTTTAAAGTGAATTCATCAGTCCTCGTTTATTACGGCTACTTACCCGATATTGTGTAGATATTTTGAATACCATTTTAAACAGTTCATTGAGTCATTAAGATCAAGAAAACTGGACGTCTTTGTTTAGAGTTTCAGTAATTCCGCTGCTGAAATTAAACTAAATACCTACCTACGATAATCTTTACGAATTTATCAAGACATCTATCATTGAAACGCGCAATTAATTAATAGCGCATGACTTGAAATGTACTTTGAAAGACCATTCGCTACATACTTCACATGCAATGCATATGAAAATATGAAATCAATTGCAGTGCGAGCTGTGGCAAAAAATGTGAAAATTATCAAGATGGGTTTTTTTTAAACACATTCACTTCGCATATTTAAGTATCTTAAGTCTGATTATTAATATTTTTGAAATCAATCACATTGCTCATCTCTATAAATTGAAAATAGCGCGATTTAAAACTTAAAACAGATCCATATTGATCCATAGAAATTCAATACCCTTCGATTTCAGAGAATTATTCGATCTCATTTTGTCTTAGTTTGGTGCATAGGTACATAGTCTCCATACTTTATACAAAATTTAGAAAATTTAGCTTCCATTACAAGTAATTTAGTTTTTCAAGCAGACTGTTTCATGTATGTGTATGTTATAAGCTCATGTTGTGTTATAAGAAATAAAAAATATAGTATTTTTTGTTGGCAAATGAGAAGTATAAAATAATAGGAATAACAGTCGTTTGTCTATTTTTTTACCACATTCAGCAACAGTGGAATAAAAAGGCTACTGTATTCTTTTTTACTTCTTTTTCAAAAGGGGCTCACGGTAATTTCTTCAAAGAGGAGCTTTACACCAGCAAATTCACACCCAGTGATAATAGCAAAAGTAACCACCAAATAACTGTAGCATCAACTGATCGTCCAGTCGCCGGTCAGAGGGAAATATTTTACAGGAGTCTAAAGGACTTTAGATAAAAGTGGAAAGAAATATATGAATAGGTACTATAACTGTCGCCAATTTTCTACGATAATGAATATTGTATGCGGACCACACCGCATATTGCATGCCTTAAGCGCGAGCGTAGATATGCCTCTACTGTCGCCTGAAAATCCCGTCTACACTGGGTGTGACCACGACAACTAAAAAACTATTTAACTTTTAAACTTAATTTCTTTTTCAACCTTATCACTAATCGATTGGAAATAACTGTATTGAAAATCACAGTTTGATATAGTACCGATTAGCTGTAATTGAATTTTTTAACTCTCAGTTATTCATGTTTTGATCCGCCATTTCGCTTATATATCTAAAATAGAGGTTGAGATTGAGCGTGAAATTGTTTAGTATCAAATATCTTGACATGTTGTAGCCCCCGATTTCTTATTGGTGAAAATATAAGCGCATGCTCAATAAGTAGTTTAAATTGCTTGCGTTAAGTGCGAAGCAGGTAAAAAAATCGAATTTTTTACTTTTTTTAAAACTTGGAGTTAAAATTGTGAATTTTATAGGGGTGTGGGCACGATAACTAAAAATATATTTAATGTCAGGCCTTGTTTTTTCTTTTCAATCTTGTTATTAGACTTTATCAGATAACTGTATTGAAAATCAAGGCTTGATATTGTTCTGTTCAGTTGTAATTAAAAAATATTTCAATTGACATATTTCAACACACAGTTTTTTTTTTCATATTTTGTCCACCAAATTTTGCAAATTATATCAAATTTAGCTGCTGTATTTTTCCCGATGACAGAATTTTTATCGATTTTTTTCACGTCCTAATTAATATCATACATTATAATTAGTCGAGTAAATTCTAAGTATAACATTAAATGAAAAGTTAATAAGTATATGCGAGCTGATCGAAAAAACATTAAAAACTGAAATATTTTTTAAACATAATTTTTTGATGAATATATACGGAAGTATGTAATGATATAAAACGTGCACTTCAAGAAAGAAAATTTATAATTAAAAATAAAATGAAACAAGATATTATAAAAATTCATCAATATTACTTGAGAGTAAATAATTAAAAAAAAAATACTTGGTAATATTTTGATGTATATAGTATATTTTTGCGTATGTGTATATAGTGTCATCCATAAATTACGTCACATAAATTGTAAGGTTTTTGACCCCCCCATCCTCGTCACAGGTGGTCGGTCACACATGAATGAAAACAGCAATTTTTACAATTTTTTTTTCGTTCAAAATACTTTAAATATTGGACAAAACAAAAGACATAAGCCTTTTTTTGTTTTCGTATTTCGGATTTGACGTCACAAAGCTTTTGACCTGCTCCTTGTCGCGCATTGTCACATTTCGTTGACCCCCCCAAACGCGTGAAATAATTTAGGGATGGCCCCTAATTTATTTTTGCAGCACGCGTCAATACAGTCTAAAGCAGAATACCTTAAGGATAACGTCCTTAGGACGAAACTGTAGCATACTACACCATGATTTTTTCCAAATACATGGTTAGTTTTTTTTCTCTCTTTTTCTAATTAGATCTTTCCTGACTCAAAGACAGTCTGTTACTAATTACGTCAAAATGCTTTACTGATTAGTCTGATACGTCATCAGACAGAATTTTAATGATTTTTTTTATGTTTACTAACGTTTCTCGACTGAAATTATGTAATTTTTATTGGTAATAATCGTTCTTACTTGAAGCCGTTTTAATTTTTTGCATTATGATGTCTAATAAATATAAAATTACCTATTGTTTTTTCGGTTCAAGTTTACTATAAAACTATTTTGAAAATCAAAACTAAAAAGAGGATTTTTGGTGAAAAGCTCATATGTTATCATAAACCTCTAATTTAAATAACATACGTATGGCACGAGTGCTTAAGGCATGCATGCACATTTGGTTTTACAAAATCGATCTCTGTCGTTAACACAAAAAACTGGGAACTACCAAAACCGTAAATTTTAATATAATTGTCAGTTTAGCATATACGATGAATAAAATAATACATTTATTGCCTTTAGAGAAATTCGCCTTTATATTTTATACACTTTTTCATTCGCTCGAACCATTTTTCAAAGCCCGACGATCTGAGTGCGTTTTTTTCCACGTGCCGGTCGAAGACTTATCAAAGACTCTCCCGTAAATGTCAAACTTCTCGTGTAATATTTTATTCTTAGGAAAATAGTGATATCACAAGGTGCGAGGTCGGGAACGTGCACTGGGTGCGTCACAAGCGCTACCTTATTCAGAAACCAAAAATGAGTTTGTCTTATCCGCGATGCGCGTGCGGTGAACAACGCGCTATTATTGTCACAAGAGGATGCGAGTTCTCGGTTGATCTTCCCGGATTTTAGGAAAGCGCTATTCGAACGAACGGTAATTTACCACTAATTACCGTCTTTTGCTGTACAAGTGCGCGAACTGGATCCGTCCGGGAATGTTTTTGGTTTGTTTATCCACTTTGATGAAGTCGGTTCGCTGTCGAATTCGGGCACGCGTCCGTGACACTGCAATCTTCTACCTGGATCGTAACAATAAATCTGATGATACATGAATGTTTCGTCTCCTGTCACCGATGTCGTAAACAACATTCGGTTGTCAGATCAACTTTTTTTTTGCACCAAGCAACGCCAGGCCATTACAAAGTGAATTCGTGAGCGAACCAAGGATAACAAATTTCTTTGACTTTGAAATGTCAGTGTATTTCGATTGATTTGGCTTTTGCCAATCCTGAAATGATCCCGAACCTCCTCTTGGGTGATACGTGGATTTCCTTCAATCAGTCGGCTGTAGCAACGTTTTCTTCGGTGATCGCAGTAAAGTTGAAGGCTGACTTTCAAAAACCTCATCGTGGAGAGAAATACGGCCAAGATAGAGTTCAGTGTACCGACGGCCGACGATGCTCAAATTACAAGCTTCCTTCTTAAAATATGTTGAAAATGAGGAGTATAATTATGATTAAATAGATCATTTATTGATTTTCTTCTGCGATGAGATATAAGTAATTATATCTTTTTTTATTGTAATTATTAAAACACTTGAAAAATACATCATTTTTTACACGCACATATAAGTATAAAGTAGTGTTACAAATATTTATCAGTTTTAATCAAATATTAAATTATCTCTATCGCTATAAGCAGTACACTATTAGAAACTAGACCTTACTTTAGTAATGTGGGTGTACGCCCAATACCTACGCCTGCGCATGGGCACGGCGCGATCGCGACCGTCTTTACGACTGACGGTAGTGCATGATAACGTAAATTTTACTCGACCACGTCTTCGTCTAGATCTAAAGAAACTACCTACTAAGGGAACGCTACGTGTCAAACGTGACAAAAGTCATGAATCACCATTCCGGTTTCCATTGTATTTAATTATCGCATTTTATGACGAAACCACGTGAATATAAGCCGACCCGTGAGTCGTATTATTAAAATTCTATTCAATGACAAGGCAAAAATTAGTAAACACAGATGATATCTATAATTCTGATGACACGACCCCCGCGTGTGCTCGTGGCGTGCACTCGCGCGCGTGTCTAGTGCGTTGATATTGGAATCCGTAGGTTTCATTTTCAGTTTCTTATAAAAACATTTTTAATAAATATCTACAATACATATGGATACACTTAATCAATTGAATGCAGAAAATTGGAAAGTACAAGTTGTACAAGTAAATCATATAAACATTAGACTTTAAAGAATAGGCACTGAGCAATGGAATGATAAATACATAATTTGATTATTTAGTTAGAGTACAAAGCACGAAACTCTGCCACTGTGAAGTTAGTCACGAAACCGTCGCAATGGTTTAAAATAGGAATGCGGGGAAGAAGAAAAGGTCGGGGAGCGTCGAACCTACGCAATGGATCATTCGCAGGCAATTTAGAGTGGCAGAGTTTCGTATGATGTACTGTATTTGAAATATTTTTCCATTCTCAAAGAAAGAAGGTGCAAAGTATATTTATTTACCTAATAAATTTGTCATGGTATATGCGGATTCGATAATTGGCTTTAACGATAAAAACTACTAACGACTGTAAAATAAATAAAAAACTGGTCTGTTAAAAAGAAAACGAAGGTAAAACATCAGGAACGAATATATAGGTCTTTTATCATGATAAACGGATTTATACTTCTAGAGTAAGAAAATACCTCCTATCGATCGATACCTAGAAGCGGCAGACAGTCAGAGGTGCACATTGACTATCGCTATAGATGATGTGGCATGCGTGGATATTCGCTATTATGAAAGTGTCGAGCCTGATACAAAATGAATGGGTAAAACCAATCAAGTACAGAGCAGAGCTGGGAGGTAGAAAGTTGACATATCTTAGAAACTCTACACCGCAGCGTTGGAAGACGCTTTCAAGCTTTTGCGTCGGAAAAAGACAATAGCAACACCAATGGCGAACACATAACTCACATTCGATTTACTTATATTATAATGGTAGAATTCTTGAATGAAATCATGGAGCGTCATGGTCGGAAATCTCAGTAGAATTTCTCGAGCGGTGAGTTTAAAAATGAACATGGATCACACGAAATTTATGTCGCACGTCTATGTCGTAATGGCAGCCGAGTATCCTCCTATCGAATTTGTCGAAGGACGTGTCTACTTAGGTCAGACTGTCCAATTAGGTAGATCCAACTTCGATAACGAGGTTACACGAAAAATTCAGAATTGGGAAGTTTACGAAGTGTCTATAAGTCTAACACCTCGATGCCTAAAGACGAAGTTTTTTCAACAGTTCCAAGTGTTGCCAGTGATCCCTTAATATAGGTCTTGTAAACAAACTGAGTTACTCAACGTGAAAAGGGCCATGCTTGGAGTTTCTCCGCGAGAAAAATACGAAACGAAAAAAGATAATCCTATAAAGACGCACTTCTCTAATGCGTCGTGTTGTCACAGTGTGGGATGGCCTCCCGCTATGGGCACTGACAGCCTACTAGTTAAACAGCCGACGTTGACTACGGGTGGTCTAGGATCGTCGGTCGTGGAAATTAAAGGGGAGTGGGAGGTCCCAACAGTAGATATTAAATAGCTAAACGTACGAACCGTTTTAATTTATATGTACATTATAAATATGTTTAAAAAATTTGGTTGCCTGTAAAGTCGGTATACGGGCGAAAGTTTTACGTGACAACGACTTTGAATGGTAAAATCATTTTAATGTGAATATTCATTCGTATAGTAGGAAGAAGGATGAAATAATAGTAACAATTTAAAACATTTATTTATACAAAGAATTATATTTAAAACATTAATTTATACAAAGAATCTCGCACTGAATTTCATATTAACAAAATTTATTTTTACCTTTACACATACATACGTATTTATATACAAATATACATACAATAACTGCAATACATTTGCAAAGCTATGCACTAATTCTCTAGTGCAGCGCGCGCAGACCGATCATAGTTGAGTGGAGAGAGACGCAAGGCATTCGGGCTCTCTCGGTTCGTTACGTTACCGAGCGTTACACCTTTCATAAGTGACTCCCAGCCGCAACCTAATTTAAGACGTTGTCACGTCAAAAAAAAACAAACAATTATAAATAGTTTTAAAAAGGTTGAAACTGAAATTAAGTTTCTCTAAATTGTAAAATCAGTTTCTGCGGAACCATTCAATATTTTCTCATTGTTCCAACAACGTTAAGCTTGCGTGATAACCCTCATCGCGGCATGAGTTATCGAACACGACTTATTTATTGTTATCTATGTAAAGTTATCTAATAACGAGAACAGACCATACGTTTATATTATGTTAAAAACAAAGTGAGAAAAACATTAATTTCGGAAATAAAATGTTTTCACTTCTTTCGTGTTGCGTTAGCAGATCACTTTACTTTATAAAAAAAAAATACAACAAACATTTTGTAAACCACCCCATAGCGGTAGGCAACATTGAGAGATCCAAATACACGTTACGGAGGTGACACTTAAAATTTTTAGAACTGACCATTTAGAAAATGAAAAATGAAAAAAAAAACGTATTTCAAATTTAAAAAATGAAACTTTTTGTCAATCTTATTATGTATATTGCATTCATCTGTCATTTGTTTTTACAAATTGTCGGCAAAGAGAAAATGGTTTTTCTAACATGAACATTAACTTAACTCGAGAAAATTTTTGTCCAATGATTTTCAACGACTTTCATTGCCATCTAAGCCAACAGGAATGTTATAACAGACTTTGGTTGGCCTTTCACGTTGAAGCTTCATCCCTTGCCACTGTTTATCAACGTGGTCGCACTAATCTGACTGACGATCTGCCTGAGGGACTTCCTTCTACGGCAACAACCGAAGACAACATTAATGCTGTGCGGCTCATGATGGATACTGACAAAAGAGTAACCTATCAGCAGATTCGAACAAGCTTTGGCATCGGTGTGAGTTAAGTGCGCAAAATACTTCATGAACATTTAACGGTCAGGAAACTTGTACTCGGTGGATACCTTATAATTTGATCGAAGCACAAAAACTCTACCGTGTTAATTAGTGCCGTGAAATAATATAAAGATTTGCCGGTGGTGATTCGAATACTGTACATGGTATAGTGACAGATAACAAAAGCTGAATTTACTACATATTACGATCCCGAAATCAAAAGACAGTCCGTTCAGTGGTTGTTTCCTTTCGAGGAGTTGTCTTCTAAAATAAAATAACGTCGGTGCGCCGGTAAAAAGATGGTGACTTCTTTCTTAGGAATTGTTTTAGGAGATTAAAAAACAATCACTGCAGACTGATACACTAACAATTATTTCCTATTTGTTTTCGAAAAAATTGAAGAAAAACGACCTCACAATAGGGTTATCCTTTATGATGACAACGCCTCACCACATACCGCCAGACAAAGAACTAACCATTTGTGGATGTTACATATAGAAATACTGGTTCACCCGCCTTACAGCCCCGACCTCGTACCACGCGATTTTTGTTTCCTAAAATAAAATAAAAATTTCAAGGAAAGTGATTTACGGACGCCGAGGAAGTAGTTGTATATAAAAAAGCCGTCAATGCGACCCCTAAGTGCGAGTGGGCAAAGTGTTTCAGTCAGTGGTTCCATCGAATGCAGCGATGTATTGATCTCAACGGACACTAACTTTAAAAAATAATAAATAATCAAAATAACTTGTTAGTTTGCCCAGTTTGTGATCTTCTAGGGACTTTCAGATTGACCCACACATGGTGCTCTGCAGAACTTACACGCTCAAAACTCGAGCCAAAGTTCAAGTTCACCTTTAATCATTATCTTGTGATAATGATTTAAGGTGAACTTGAACTGCTTTAAAACAACATCATACACGGGACACGATTCGCGCTTGGCCGATCAGGCCTCGCAAGTAGACGAGCGGCTCAGGCGATCCACGAACGGAGCTCAAACAAGTGTGCCGTTCAAAGAAAGCGCGCGCGATGGGCGGGCGAGGCGGCGGCGCGTAGATCGCCGAAGAAAGTGTTCAGTGGATTGGCGGACGGCGTTTGCGGTCGTTCTCTGAAAAGTGCGCCGGCTCGTGTCTAATTACCTCTCGAACTTTCAAAAATCACGCGGCCTTAAAAACGCGCTCTTGCGATATCGAGCTGTCGGGAGATCGAAATATTTCTACTTTTACCCCGCGGACGTGATTTATGTGAATGTCATGAATTTTATTGTAAAAAAAAAACCGGTCGAGCGCAAATCGGTCTCGTACATGAAGGGTTCCGGACCTATGTATAATGTTTTAAAATAGTTCAGTAAAAAAAAACACGTTACTTGTATGACGACCCCCTTTAATTTTTAACTTTATTTTGTTTTTAGTGTTTGTTGTTATAGTGGCTCCAGTAATACATAATCGGTGAAAATTTCAAGTATCTAGCTATTACTGGTCAAGAGATAGAGCCTTGTGACGGACGGATAGACAGCGAAGTCTCAGTAATAAGGTCCCGTCATCTTTTGGGTGCGCAACCCTAAAAAATAATAATATTATATTATGAATAATTATACAATAGACGCTTCTTTCAAGCGAAAGTAGTTTGTTCTGCACGTAGCAATGTATATATAGTTTGATCAAGAAAAACATGAAAATAGGTATAAAGTGAATGACCTGGCTCAGGCGAAGTTGTTAAACTGTCTGAAAAGTCGGGCGCGGTGTTATCGGGCCACTAACTGCGGCAGGGCGTGGGCGTGGGTAGTTTCGCGGGTTTGAAGGAAGTTTACGTGTTAGGGGCCGTCCATTAATTACGTGAAGCGCTTGGGAGAAGGGGATTTCGCCGAATATCACGTAATTTTTTTCGCATGAGAAACAGTGTAAAATTGCGACAAAACTGGTTTAAATTAAACAACTTTTATGGCTAAATCCTATTCAATAATATTTAATAGAGCTAGAGTTGCTAAATCAGGAGGCTGACTGAGTAGATGATTTTACTGAAAATCACATGGACATATTAGTTCCAGTAGTCACTCAACAATAAAACTTAAGCAAATTATGTTTTGGTTTTTTAATAAATCCAACGCAATCAAGCACAAATTAAGGTATTTACTCTAAAACTTGCATTTCAAAAAATCTTACGTGAAATTAAAGGGGCGCAGGGCTCAAGCTAAATCTCACAAAGGGGTCAAAAGATCGCCTCACGTAATTACTGGATGGCCTCTCAATGAACAGGATTCTGATTATATATAAAAAGTATTCATACATCAAACAACCATTAGAGGGATAAAGGTATTCTTGTTTTATAAACAGTACTAAAAAAAACTCGGTCCCATGTGAATAGAACTCCAGCATAAATTTCAATTAAAGTGACCCAAAAATACATTCGTTTTTTATACAGATTAAAATATAAATTAATCATTAAAAGATAATTAAAGGTAATAGACCAGTGACATATAATAAACATATACATCAGTTGTTTATTACCATTTTTCATATTGTTATGCTTAAAATCAATAAAAGTGTAAAATTAAATTAAATGTCTGTAAATAATTTACAAAAAAAAATATTGAATTTATGGAAATAAGTGTATTTTGGGAGATATTCATAATCACGGGTTTCGCCAGCCTTTAGTCAGGTGGGAGCAGAAGGTAGAAAAAATAATAATAAATTTAAAATTTGTGAAAGTCAAGATTATATTAAACACTTTACTGCACAAATATACAAAATTAAACATAAAAATGGACAAGTGCGAGTTTAAGTCCACGCCGGGCCTCCACACAGATGGCTATTTTCTAGGTTATAAGTTGATTACAAATTATTCCCATAAGAAACAAAAAAAATTGCCAAAGATTAATATTCTGTAATTCCGTCATACGTTTGCAGGTGATAGACGATAGCGAAGCGTTTAGTGCGATTGTTTAATGATCATAGGCCACTGGTTTGAGCCTTGATGACATCCACTATTTTTTATGTTGCTGCACTTTTTGTTTCTATTTACAATGTTTAAATTATTTTTACTTACACACGGACGTGGTTCCGGGTAATAATCTAGTACATGATAAGTATGTCAATCGCTGTAAGAAGTAATTAAAAAAATAATTATTTTATGATGTGACTACAAATTAATGTATATTGTATGTACACATTTTTCATTTACAAACTTAAGTAAAACACAATATTTTTCAATTTGATTATTATGATTTGATTTTAGGTTGAGTGTTTCTACTAAAAGCTACAATTTATTACTTGCTTATTTTGTTTCTTCTAGCAGAAAAATTTTTAAAACTTAAGCAACTTCGATTCTCGAGGAGAAAGGGGCAGCTGCCTAACCCTTGATGTCCACATTCATAACATAGAAAATAAATGTAATTGGGCTGTTATTTATATTCTATAACTACTTACATATACATCTATTTTAAAATTTTGTATCAAACAGTTTAGAGGGAGTATTTTTTAACGAACAAATTTACAAAACAATTAAGCAAATGAACAGGTATTTCAATAAAAAGATCTGTAATAAAATACATATAGAAATTGTTTTTATTGTGAACAGCGCCACCTATTAAGATTTTATAGACTATACTATTCCAAGAAATGCTGGTCTTAACACAAGATGTCGCTAATTCCAATATATATGAATGAATGAAAGGTGAACACCAGAACAGTAGTTTAAACTTGACAAGTATTGAGACAAAATGTGAGTTTTAAAATAATATGCAATAAATGAAATCAACATAATAAGGCTATAAAATGCACAGAAGAAACCCAATTAAAAAAATACATATTGTACAAGAAACACACTTCAATAAAAAAAGTACTTTTACCTTTCTCTTCATTATGTAAATTGATTTATAAATTATAATTTTATAATTTATAAATTTATTTGCATCAAAAATAAAACTATAACAACTTCTTTTCTTCACAAAGAATTTTTGGAATAAAACTTTAATTTATTGCAAGGACTACAATTACTATAGAGTCTATAGTATAGACTAATAGTTATTACTGATGCTTTGGCCAATTACTGCTTAATGGATAAAATGTTACTACCTTATAGACCAATAAAAGTGTTAATTTGGAAACTAACTGGGTAATATTGTAATAAATACATTTATAATACTAAAAGATATTTCATAATAATAATAATAATAATAATAATGGGTGATGTAATAAGTACAATGTTATATAACAATAATGTATTCAAACATACTTGGTACTATTTGTCGAAAGATGTTTGTCTTATCTTTATTCATAAGATATAAAGATTAATATTAATGTTGTGAGCATAAATAATAGATAGGCAATCATTGTATGAAAATAGCAATATTGTAATATTTGAAATTAAATACAGTCAATTTGTTATGCAGGCTCTGGATTGGAATTTAAAAAGTGTATTTATATTAGTGGTAGTAATAATATTGATATATTTTTACCATGTTTGTTATAGTGCCAGAGATACTACAAATTTTATACAAATTAGAGGTTATTCATGAAATATGTAAAAAACACATAATCTAGATGGTAATAATCATATTTTTCTCAACATTAACCCTATAATGGCTCTAACTAATAATACATGAAACTACCTCATTTATTTTAATAAAAAAATTATTATACACATATATTATTACGTTCTATAGTGTATTAATGTTGTAAAGTTATACATTTTTTTTAATCTTATTAATTGACTATTTCAAAAAAAAAATTGTTCTGTGTATGGTAAATTAAGGTCAGATAAAGTTAGAATAAGGATAAGGTGAGGGATTAATTCTAATTTATAATACTAATTACTTTAAATGTAGGCATAATAAAACTGTTTCCATTTTTATTGAATAAATACTGATCATCATTTGAGACCAAAATACTGAGTTTATATTATGTAATTGATTAATAAAATTTTATTGGTCTTATATTGGACTAAAAACAGTTAAAAGCATTTTAAAAAGAAATTATATGAAATATATAAACAGGAATAGTCATTGAAGTTTATAAATTTAAGATTAATAATCTAAGATCCGGCATTAGAAAAATATACCCTCATCTGTTAATTGAATCAAATAGTGTTTTAGAGGCAGATAACAATATTATAAATTTATGAGAACAATGTCAACTTTTGGGCACATGTTTTTAATTTATTCAGATATAAGCTATATATCATACATTTTTATTAATTTAAATTCTTTACTTACTTTTAAAATAATGAAAAAAATCCATATTGATATAAACATATATTCACAAAATAACAACCTTAACATTCCAACATAAATATCCTTGCTTAAGCCTCCTAGGTTTAGTTTTTGATATGGTAACATATTAATAATTCAATTTTTTTAGATTAGTTATGTGTCCAAGTAAGTGATTATCATATTATTAGCAATAGAGAAAGTAAAATCTTCAGTTCGACAATAGACACTGGAAACCAATGTTCCGTTTGCAAAAAAAAAATGTAATCAATCATAAAAGAAAAAAAAAATGTAACTCATTATCAGAAATTTTGGAGCATAAAAGAAAGGAATGGGAGGTCCTTAATAGTGAATATTTAGGTAACTCTCCTACAAGATAATTGGTTTTCAAGTAACAAAATAACTAAAATTTCCGATTTTAAATCATTGCTCATATATCATTTTTAGCCTATGATTTTAGAATCTAACACCTACATATAAGAGAAATTATAAAGATTTTCTTACGCGTGAATCCCTTCCTCCCTCTATTCATTCAGCACATTGGTTTTTTTCATATATTTTCCAAATATTTCTAACCTAATTTAACCTAATGGTTTCAAAGTATTGATACTATAACCTAAAGTACATAAGAGAAACTAAGAAACTATAAATACGGCGACTTACACGTGGGTTCCATACTCCCGTGATTGTTTTTTTTTTAAACTAATGTTATGTAAATTTTTAAATTTCCTTAAACCATATTACTCCGCCAATTAGATATAATGTGAGTTTCGTAATGAGATACTATACACAAACATTTATTCGTCGTAAAGAATTATTTATACAATTTAAAATTGAAACGTACCAGGGGTTCGCATGAACGTAGTTACATCGTAAGTAAGGCTCTTAATGTGGCTACATACGTACCATTCCTCTAATTCTTTGATAGTATCCGAATTTCTCCACTTTCTATGTTCCGATTTCCTCCGAAGATGAACTTCAGGCACGTCTTTCGACGGACCCTCGACGTTATTCATTTCACTGGTCATGTTTTGTGAAATTGCGACTTCATTGTCACATTTTAAGGAAATTGTTTAAATTGTCCACAACAGTTATTCACATTTTCAAGACGTTTTATCCCGTCCGAATCGTATATAAAAATATAATTAATTAACGTTTTACGCTAACGACTGGCACCCCATACACCCGCAAGTTGACATTTGAAGAATCTATATCTATAGTATTCTATAGGAATAACACTGATTATAACTGTTGAGGTTACTGACATTTGAGTCTGACATATGTCATAATCAAACTAACCATTATAAAATTAATTAGTGAATAAAACGAAATAACTGCTTAAATCAATCTCCAAATGATTTGTATTATAAATGACATTTATTTCTTTTTAGGCAATTTACATTTTTTAATATGTATAATTTTCTATTATTTTGGAATATTTTATTGGAATCGTAAAGCATAATAGTTTATAAGTCTGTCACTAGATGACACTTTTTACTTTGAAGAAATGCATTTCATGAATTTGTAATAACTAACGAGCACTAACATATTTTGGATTATTATTTAATGCAGTATTCTATATATCTACACGGTAGTATTGCCTGAATTTTAAAAGCTTTTTTTTGGATTTAGTGATTTCTGATCTCGGTTGGCCTATACATTGATCTAGATTCTGATTTTCTAGTGTATTTATACCTATACACCTATGATTCTTATCCTGGTCCTATTTGCAGTCTCAAACCCGATCTCGATCCTCTACCGATTTCAACCACGAAAGTGCCGACCTCCATTTCAATTTGAATTTGGATTATGGTTCTGTTTCCAGTACCGGTTCTTTTTCTGTTCGTACGACTTCTTTACATTTACTGAATTCTGAAGTTCCTGGTGAAAATCCAACATAGTCTTACTATCACTTGATTTTTCAAAAGCTCTAAGATGGTGTCTAAATAAAGATTAAAGGCCATTGTTCAGTTTTCAATTTACGAAACACTGCCAAGTTAGAAGTTGCTGAAAAAAGAACCAGGTGTGTTGCTTAGATTTATTAGTTTAACTTATATAAATAGATATGGTTGATGATATTTTTCCCACATTAAGATGACTGAAAATCTGCAGATAGGTAGTCACTAGGCGCTTAAGTACATTATTTTTACTTCTATAGTTAACTAGAATATTTTTCGATTCAAGTTATCAAAAATTAAAAAGTATGTTTTATGAGACGTGCACTTTTGGGTTATCAATTTTTTTTTTAATTTTCCTTGGTGACAGCTATTTTGACTGCCAGTCGAGTTGTTACATCGTGAAATACAAATTTCGCGAATATGATGAAAATAATATATAGATACAGATTGATTTAATTATAAAAACTCACTAATATGGGTGGCGTCTTTTTAAAAATGATGTTAATGGTCGGTATTGTTTTCAATAAGTTCAACGGTCGTAGGTAGATATCATACCACTGAGTGAAAAAAGCGCAATTTCGTTGTAGTAGTAAAAATAGAGTTGCTTTTAGTACGTATCGTTAATTTTGATCTTTTCTGAGAAATCACTTTTGCGCACAATCGCAAATATGCCCTAAAGGTCATTTTTTTTCCAAAAGAAATGCTACTATAACTTCCCCAAAAGGGCTATTGGTTTTTAATTTAAATCAACGCATTAAAAATAAAAAAACGTACCTAAATTAAACAAGAAGTAAAGAAACTCCTCTTTATTTAAAACGGTGATCATGACGCAGTCGTCGGAGAGACCGTAATCACAGAGTACTACCGCTGTGGTATATATAGTTTAGCGGAATAAACCCAATAGTGTATTGTATACTGTTGTGGTCCTACTATAGCGACATAAGGTTATAATAATTTCAATTCACTAGAGAAAATCGCTTAGTTCGTTTGTATAGGGTTGTTGTTTTAAGTAGTATTGCTCAAAATAAAGAGTTATTGTTTTAGTCTAGAATTTATCTAGTTTTTACAGCCCGATCAGTTTCTTAAGTGCTCACGTAAAATCACAGGCGGACTAGCAGTTTTGGTCGCCCTAGACCGTGTAGTATCATTTGTTCCCTTCTGAGCTATATTTGCCACGATCAGTCGCCCTTAATATCTGGTCGCTCTGGGCACGAGACCTAGGTGGCCTTATGGAAAAACCGCGACTGCGTAGAATTATATTCTGCCTACTAGATCTTCAGAGTAGGTTAGTTTTAATCAAGTTCATGGTTGTAATATAAACGTAGGTTCCATAACTATTTAGAAGACTCATAATGTATAGAATTTGAAAATGCTTCAGAATAGAAAACTTTTTTTCACCCCTTGCCAGTAAATATTTTTATTGCTCTACTCTCGTTAGTATAAGAAAATGGAACAAATTGCATACTATTTACACAGATAATTTAATGAAGATTAATCCTATCGGCTTCAAAATATGATTTAAAATAATAGAAACAAGAAAGAGATCAAAATAGTTTAGAAAAGCGTTCCCGTCAATCAACTGTGCAATACTTAAAAACACGATCACTTGTAAAAAAATTAATTAATTTAAACTTTTTTTATTGTGTTTAGTATTTTGGGAAGATGTTTCCTATTGAAAATGGCTGATTTGTTTGATGTTGTCGAATCGTAATTAATAGGTAAGAAATAAAATTTAATTCACTAAAGCCACTATTCGAGAGAGGTCTCTCGAATAGTGGCTACCCCACATAGTAAGTAAATAACTAAATATGTAATCTCTTTTTGTTACCATCTATTTCGAGGAGATTAGATTGTAGTAGTTGCAATAATGTATTCTAGATGGCGCTTTTCAAATTTTTTGGACGTCTCGTAATGCGAAGCATTTGTTAGCAGTATATTACATTAGATTTTTTTTTGTTTATAATCAAAATTAAATGAGAACATTATGAGGCATGCACTTATGTGTTTACCATTTTTCTTAATCATATAAAATCTACTAAATTGTTTATAATGATATTATAAAAAATACAAACTGATACAAATCACTTAAATATCGACTACTTTTATTTCAACATTTATTTAATTCAACAATATTTAGTTCAACTTCATATTGTTTTTCATAAGGGAAAATATTTAAAACGTAGTTGCAATAAATGTTCATTTTTAAGGTGTCGTATACTCGACGAAAAGCGGAATCCTTATAGGATTATTTTCATATTTGTCCATTTGTCACAGCCTATCTTTTCCGAATATAATGGATAAAAAGAGTAGTGATTTAGTATATATACATACTTAAACGACGATATAAAAATATAGCATAACTAAAGGAATTATGATTTTGGGGGGCCATTTACAAATTAAAAATATTTTGGTCGAGTATATAATAAAACTTCAAATTAATAGTTTTGTCACGAAAAATACAAATAACATTACTTCATAATTTTACAATGCAACTTATAAAATGTGTTGTTTAATATCACCGAGGATTTTTCCCGATTATTTATCATATAAAGGCCTCTCCACGCGGGTCCAATTCGCACTTGGTCAGTTTTATAGACTTTTAATTACTTTAGAATTTCTAAAAATTCACAATTTTTCAATACATTCACAATTCTATATAAAACCGAGATGACCTTTTCGGTTTATGATTGAATTGTGAATGTGATAATTTTCACTTTCGGAGTGCAGTGTTGCAGATTTTCCGCCGCCTACGTAAGATGCGCTCTTTTATTTTGTACGAAATATGCATAGCTATATGTGATTCCGTGCCCTTTTCGAGGCCTATGGATCAGGAAGTATGGTGAAACACATATTGTCCCAGAGAGTGGAGATGTACGTTGTCCTTTTTCTAAGTCCCATAAGTTCGAAGATTCTGTTGGGCTATTTCATGGCAATACAGTCAAAACTGTGAAACTGCCAGATCGATCGCATGAAATGTTCATTGATTGGAAGGCCACGGACTAGAGCGAGACAGACACTGGATCGAACTTCTGATTCAATATCTGTCTGTTAGTTCTGGTCCATGGGTCCAATCCAATCCAATGATTAAGCACGCTCCTATTAGTTGAAAATGACAGAAGTGCCATATTCCGCTGTAGCAGGAATTCACATCTCTTATTTTGGTTCCTCAAGGGTAATCAAATTTTCATTAACATTGTTGATGATGATCAAAGCTAAAATGTCAAATTTATCTCTAACTTTACACAAAACTTAATATTTTTTTTAATGAATCATTTTCGATCTTTAGACCTTTTTTGGACTTTCACATCCGTTTTAGTGTCCCTATTTTAGATCATCAAAGGACAAATAAATCTGTCCTCGGTGGTTGTCCGAGTTATATAAAGAACATTTTAACCTATTACCCACCGAAACGTATTGAGTTTGTCCGTGAGATTCGTGATGGGCGTCTTCCGCAAAGGACCTGGCGAACTTCCGGGCGAATTTTCGCGCGATTCAGCGGCGAGTGCACGCGCCACCATCAAATCTTGTTCGTTCAGCATGGTAGCCTGTAATTTGAAACATAGATTGCTGAATAATGTATCTACAAGCGTTATCAAGCTTATGATGATACAGTACACTCATCATAAGCCTAGTGATACCACAGATAGTGATGTTATGTTGTTAATATTTGTAGGTGTAGATCATACACCTACAGATATTAGCAACATGACATGAATATAAAATTAGTAGGAGCGATTTACACTCACGAAGTGCACGCCTTACGGACTGCGCCCTGTGATTTTTTAACGTTGTATTTCTTTAGGCACATAAGGAGAAACACAAGAATATCTATATATTTTCATACTGTTATTGAGTTGCGCGCGCCGATGTCTAACACACCGCAGATCATTATTTCGTATGAACGGAGCATAGTCTATTATGAGCATTTGTTTGTACCATATAAAAGCTTCTTTTTCAGGTGTTATGCTTATTTTAGCTAAGCTGTCTGTATGTCACAGTATGTGTTGAAAAGGACGGCATCATTTGTATGATGCGATTGTGACTTATTTTCGTACAACTTAGTTAACGTACAAAGCGTATTCTAACCTATTTTTATTGAACACGAATTCTCTATGTCATTCTAATAAATAAATCTTTAGTTTATTTTCTCGTTCACAAATGGTGAATAAGTTATACTTCCTTAGGGACATGAAGAAAAAGAGATCACAATGTATTTTCAACAGGTGACGGAAGTTGCGCAGGCCGATGTAACACATCACGAAGTTAAGACAGTTTGAAATGATTTTAAAAGATGCATCTATAGCATATATTGTTTATCAAATCTCTGCAAGGTTATTCATGCCTATATTACTTTTTATGTAAGAACGTTTTTGTAAACATGGCATTTTTGTGGGTCCAACCGCAAAAGATTTGATCATAAATTAAAAAAAGTATGACAGGCAAATACTTATTAAGTTCATTTGAAATATAATTAAACGATAAATACGAAAACAAAGTTGTAGCATTCAGAGTATCCACCAGCTTTTATGTGTTTTTTTTGAATCGAGAATAAAATTCCTTTCAAATAGATAAATTGTAAAATTGTAGCCCGATATTACACCAGTATATTTGTATAAACATTGAATTCTTGAATCAAGATTAATTTTATATGAATAAATAAATGAGCATGCGTTTATATAACAATTTTATACTCGATATTGTGCTTGTTATGAGAACTTTCAGACTTTTTAAATACACGTCTGGAGTCCTCCATCGTGAACTCTGTGATTCCGCCAATGCCAATTTATTAGGAGTACAAATAAGTATCCGCCGTTTTGAGAGAGATGGCGTGGCACGAGGCTTACGTTAAAATTCGCAGATGATAACCGGCTTGAAAATTAGGTTGCTCGTTCAAGAACAACATAACCCTATCGTATTATTAACTTCATTTTAACATAATATATTTTTTTTTATCCAAAAATGTCTAAATTTGAGCCAAATAAGCGTCATTTGCGGGAACTTTTAATTTGCTTCTTTAATTTAAAAAAATCTGCAGCTAAGGCACATCGACTGCTCGTAGAAGCATACAATGAGGCTCCCTTGAGTGAGAGAACATATCGTGAGTGATTTCAAAAGTTTAAAAACGGTGATTTTGACGTAGAAGACAAAGATCGCAGTAGAAGGCCAAAAATGTATGAAGACGCAGAATTGGAGAAATTATTGGAGGAAGGTTCGTCTCAAACACAAAAGGAACTTGCACTTACTTTAGAAGTCATTCAGCAAGCAGTCGCGCACCGTTTAAAATCGTTAGGAATGATTCATAAACAAGGTAATTGGGTTCCATACGAATTAAACCCGGAGATGTTAAACACCGATTATGCATGAGTGAAATGCTGCTAGCTAGGCATAAAAAGAGTTTTTTACATCGAATCGTCACTGGTGATGAAAAGTGGATACATTATGATAATCTAAAGAAAAATCATGGGGACTACCTGGCCACACGTTAACATCCACAGCAAAATCGAATATTCATGGAAAAAACTCATGCTGTGTATTTGGTGGAATCAGCTGGGTGTGGTGTATTACGACTTGTTTATACCAAGCGAAACAATCACTGGAACACCATACTGAACACAACTGATGAGATTGAGCCGAGCTCTGAAGGAAGAACGCCCTCAATGCTACTCCAGACACCACAAAATTATTATTCTACATGATAATGCTCGTCCGCATGTAGCTGTTCCTGTGAAAACTATTTGAAAACATGTAATTGGGAAGTACTACTCCACCCGCCGTGTTCACCAGGCAATGCGCCGTCCGACTGTCATCTGTCCCGGTCAATGGCACATGCTCTGTCAGAGCAGCGGTTCATATCATATGAAGATACATAAAATTGGGTTGAATCGTTGATAGCCTCAAAAGATCGGAACGCTGCCTGAAAGATGGGAAAAAAGTAGTTGCTAGTGATGGACAATACTTCGATTAAAATTAAATTACCGTTCTTTCGCAGTAAATATTATTTTATTGACAAAAACGTCGGAAACTTATTTGTACTACTAATAGAATAATTTTTTTTTACCAGAAACCAACGCAGGCGTGCGCACAACCAATTAAGTCACAGCGTAATGGGACGCATAGAATACGAACCAACAAACAAATGATAATCGTTGTCGCGCGACTGGCTGTTTCTTATGGATTCATTCATTTTATTACACTTGTTAATATTAATATATTGTCAAATTTATAAATATGCAAATGTTTCGTAACAATACAATGGGTCATATAATTACTATCCATTCTCTTTATCGTTGACGTATGTTAATGTTCATATACCGAATTTAATACGAACAACCAACATATACCTGTAGATACACGTAAAGCGTTAATAAAAGCTTGTTTATCGTTAAAAAATGACGTCAATTGAAAAAAAACATGCTCTGCCGCGCCCATACAATATATTGCCACCATTACCAAACGTTGGTGATGTCAATTTAACATGATGATTTTAGAGAAAAACAAAGGCGGTATTAAACTAAATTCAAACATCAATGTTCCCTCTTAAAAGCTTACTTTAACGTGTATTATTATTATTAATATTCATTATATCAGATAATATTATTATAATTTCAGAACGTACTAACTTCATTTTAGTTCACAGTTCGTTACGTCGGTGTGTCGTGTGCTGTTTTTTCTAATGCAAAACAACTTCAAAAATACATGCAGAAAAAAAAAATAACGCCGAAGATGTACATTAAGCTTTTGCACGTATTACATCAGAAGTGAGCTGCTTTTTAGTAAAAATCGCGTGCTGGCCTATGGCGACACGTTCAAGGCCGGCCGGTTGATACCCGACCTCTTGTTTAATTACCAATTTACTGTTTACGATACGATTACGCATCGAGTGCAGCGAAACCACAGACGAGAGACACGATTCGATATTTTATTTATCAGCCAAAAAGATTGTGTATTGGAGCATTATGAAAACATCCATGCACAAAAATTTCACGGACACAAGTAAGTAAGAGATTTACCTTCGAAGAATACACAGAATAGAATATTCTACGAACTTTGTGCATGATTTGTGTCACTTACTACATTAAATCGTATTTAAGGGTATTTGAGATTTTTACAATAGAATTTATTGTTTCTAATATTTAGCCAAAGGGAAAGTAGGATAACAGAAACAGATGACGTATTAATATTAAATTAAACCTAAAATCAATTTTCATAACGTTATTTAATCAATCGTTAAGCAAATCTAATTAAGAAATACCTACGTAGATAAAATATACTTTTAGATTGTACGCTCGAGAAATGATAAATTGTACTTACAATGCACTTCATAGTTTCCAATTTTATGTTCATTTATAAATCATTAATCAACAGACAAATTAATTAAAACTACAATTAATATAAATGTAATAATATCACTGATTACGTTGAAATGAAAAACAAAAACTCTGATTGAGAGTCTAACTACAAATATTCAACGCTAACACGAGAATATTTTGTATGAAATGAAATATGACCTTATATTATGTAGAGCATAGATAACGTCCAGATCACATTATCCGTTTGATAACAATCAGATAATGCAGTTGACTACGGAACGTGATACATTATACTCAAAATGTAGCTTTGAAAGGCGGCAAATATTATCTCTCGTAGTTTTATTATAATATAATGCATCCGTTGGCGACGAACTGATCAAAGCTACCAATTGGCTTGAACAAATAGATCATTTAAATGTGTTTCGTCATGAAGAGAGTTCATTCGGGACTAATAGTCATAAATGTGCAAATAGGTTTGAAGAATAAATGGTTTGTATCCAATGTCAGTTTATCGTCGAAAGTTCATTTTTTATTTTTTTTGACGTGACAACGTCTTATAAATTGGTTTGCCGGGTGACACTTCAAGAAACTGCGTTACGCTCCGCTCACGTTATGCGCTCACAATGAGAGCGAGTGAGAGGCACGCGTCCCTTCCACTCGGGCATGGTTAGCCCGCCTAAGAGCGAGAGAAACAGACATAAAAAGTGAAAGGCACGCGTCCCTTCCACTCGAGCACAGTTAGCCCGCCTAAGAGCGAGAGAGACAGAGCGAGAGAGAGAGAGTGAGAGAGATAGGCATACACACCGGTTCATGTCTTGCGTTTCTATTTCGCTTAGGCGCCTGCATACAAGTTTACACGTTGCCAGTTAATTGTAAAACGATTGTGTAGTGATAATGTGAAGGTAGTTATATTTGTATATAAATACGTATGTATGTGTAAAGGTAAAAAATAAAATTTTGTTAATATGAAATTCAGTACGAGATTCTTTGTATAAATTAATGTTTTAAATATAATTCTTTGTATAAATAAATGTTTTAAATTGTTACTATTATTTCATCCTTCTTCCTACTATACGAATGAATATTCACATTAAAATGATTTTACCACTCAAAGTCGTTGTCACGTAAAACTTTCGCCCGTATACCGACTTTACAGGCAACCAATTTTTTATATGTAAGTAAATTGTAAGTAGCATCTATTTATTAGCTAAAATACTGACTAAGAGCATATAGGAACCATGTTCAGTGTCCTACGTGTATCTGCTTCGTAGCCGTTATTACAAAGAAATGCACTTCAGATGAAAAAAACTACATTGTTACACTTTTTTCCATGTTTCTTGCATAAAGTAGGTATAAGCCCTTTAGTCGCGTTATTTTAAAAGCGTATAACACAATTAAAACAATAACTACTGTCTCAAAATGTAAAAATACAATGTGAAAAAGTGCACCAGCATAAGAGCGAACGTATCTTACGTTCTTTTGCTGAAAAGTATAATCTTTCGGCAATAACTCAAAAACGATAGATCTGATCATGTTCAAAATAATTTTCGTTGAAATTATGTATTAAGCGTTACCCCCAGTGGCGTAGCTAGGTGAGGGCGCCGGAGCGGTCCGCACCGGGTGCCACCCATTTAGGGGTGACACCCAAGTTCATCCGACAGCAAATTTTGATTCACACAAAATGCACAACGAAACATGAAACATTGTTTATCATAGAGTTTTCCTGCAACTTAACAGTTTTGTGTTTTAGGGTGTCACTTTAAATCCGCCCCGGGTGACACCCAAGCTAGCTATGCCACTAGGTACCCCCGTAATTTTTTTCATATTTTTTGGACATACATTTTGAAAAATAAAAGGTGAGGACCTAATTTATGCTACCTTCGCAGTGATTATTTCCGAAAATATTCATTTAATCAAAAAAATTGTTTAAAAGTTTTAAATTTTTTTTAAAAAGGCAGTGGAAATATGTGTCACAAGTTAAGGTTTGCTGAAAAACATTTTTTTTAATTTCTATTAGGCGCATGGAGTGTCTCCCCTAGAATTTTTTCTCAAATAATCATAATATCCTTCTTTCTCAGAAAAATTTCGCCAAAGTAACTATAACAAAAATATGTCATTGAAAAAACACTTATAAAAAATGTAGACACAACTCTATTAAATGCCCCGCCAAACTGCAAGCGCAGGCGCAGTCATCGGCTCGCGGCTTCACATGACGAACTCGAATTCTGCCCCGCTCTCGCGCTCTGCGATATATTATTTTTAACGAATTTATCTCGTCTTATACATACAAATGATACTTGATGTTGTAAGTGGTGTAAAGGTCGCCGATGGTATTATAAAATTGGTCTCTGATTTTCCACATGTGTCCCACTCACCTCTAAACAAACATGGCAAACTAAGGCAAATTATCGCGTAAACGTTACACAACACGCAATATTACTTGCGGACTCGCAGATTGTTGACTCTCAGGATAAGTTTCATTGTGATATTAAAGCCGCAACAATGTCAATTCTGCAAACTCACCAACAATAAATCACGTTTGCATATTCGACAACAGTAAAAGGCATTGTTATTAGACACTTTAATATTAATCACACACAATCTTAGTTTCAAAAAATCAATATCGTAAATGTAACATTTATACTATAACTGAAACTTAACATTAATACAATACTGTCATTACAAAAGACGTCTCTAACGTAAAAAATAAAATAAAAAAACAATGCATAAAAAAAATGCCTATAACTTCAATGCAAGTTCGCGTCCGACCGCAGTTGTGCGACGCGAATAACTGCGAGCCACGTCTCACTTTTGGTAACATAGAGCTGGGGGGCGCGGCATCGTGATCGATCGTCAGCTGTAGCTAAGGTTGTGAATTTATAAATTCTTAGAACATGTTCTAAGCTACTTTTTTCAGAAACGACTACTTCAGTGCAAATGGGTTTTTTTTACCAAATTTGTTCTAAAAAAGAAGGAGATTATGAATATTTGCAGAAAAATGCAGGATTGCATAGGGTATTTCGATTTGCATTTTATATTTCGGCTTTTAGAAATAGTAATTCTCATTTTGCTAAACATTTAACAGAAACCGGTCATAAGGTCAATAACGATCACAAGTACGATGTTTTGTATGTGTGTGAGAAGGTGTTACATTTAAATGTTTTGGAATATTACGAAATTTAAAAAACATAAAGATAATAATAATTTGCTCAATGACCAAATTAACATTTATAAATCACCATTATTGGACGCTTGCCTATAACTATTTGGGTAATGGTAGGCGATGGTTAGTGTATGAAAATTGACAAGCATGTCTATTGGTAGTGGTCTGTGGCTGCTGGTAAGTATGTTTTCGTCACCTTTTAACATTGCATGATAGCAGTTCACATAACGAGGTTGGGACCGCCTTTTTCGGTTGTTTCTAACACTCCTTAAGCCCTGGTGGATGTGAATGTCTGTATTTTCCTGAGGTTGTGCCTGTTTGGCATGAAACGTACGTAGAAATTAACAATATAACGATTATCGGAATAAGATATTTAAAAAAATTGACACTAGCTTAGGTGTTCGATATCTGTCAATCCTCTCGAATCAATATTCAATTAGGATAGAGACTTGTAGCGGAGGGGTAGATTTGAGGGTAAGCGATGGGTTGCATGCTGCATGTTAATACATGCTGCAGGCAAGCATCTATTATGGATTTCCACGAATAACACCTCAAACAATAGAATAATTTTCATCGAGATAAGTTAAACTGTTATCACATCATAAAAAGTTAAGCAACAGACGTAAATTTTAAAAGTACTAGAATTGGGGTTTATGTATCATAAAACTAATATTTATCCATAAATTTAATAAAACAATTGTATATACAGATAGACGCCACATATTTATATAGTTATATAGATTAGAATCAGTAGTACCAAACGAATATTCTTGACGTTGGTCCTATAATGGTCGGGGCTCTGTAACTCCACAAACTTGAGATCCACAGATTGATGTTTTTTAAGATACGAACTAACTGGTTTAATTTCACTTAAGACCAAAAAATCATTGGTCGTCGGGCTTATGGTCAGGGTTTGTCTCCGTTATTTTTCGATTCGACCATGTTGTCTATTCGCCATCAAAATACAGTGGGTCAATTATATTAGCTCAAAATGATGTCCAGTCGGCATCGCTATAACATCAAAATTACATCAGGATGAGCTTTGCCGCTGCACGTCATCAGCTGACGTAATTTTGACGTCACCACGAGACAAACTCGATCGTTTTAAGTCAACATAATGCGGCCCCTTTTAATGCTTTATATTATATTTATTTTATGTCTATTATAAAATAAATAACACTATTTTGAATATACGATTTATTGACGGTATGCGTTTTTTGGCACACATAGTGAGTGAAATTTTAGAATGTCACTAAATTTTAGCAAAATTTTAACATCATGAAATCGATCAGAAAATTACATGTATTAGCTAAGTTTACTCATTAAGTCTCAAAATACAAATATAGTAGGGTTAAAGAGTGAATGTTCAAAGTGGTATACAATTGTTGGTTCTGTTATTAATTAAGTAAGAAATGTGTGCATCGATATGTATATTGTATGTTTTATGTTGTACTTTTTTTTTCAACAAGCTCTTTGTATGCAAATTAAAAAATATTTTGAACTACACCAAAGGAGTTTAACATCTAAAATGAAAATAAATGCGCGGACAGTCAGTACGCACCCAATATAACACTGTAAAATTAAACCCGACATTATTAATGACGCTAGCTCACGGTGGCGAAACTAGTATAATAGGCCAAGATTTATCACGTAGGCGTGTATGGATAAAATTTTCGATTGCTTAATTCGGTAACCGCCTCCAAGGCGAGTTCACATTTTGGCACGTACTTACTAACTGATTTATTTGCCATATTTTATAATACCTTTGTACAATTCAGATATGGTTACTATATCTTACAGACAAACATATTTTGTTAATAAAATGTTTTCAATTGACCATTCTTATTTTTATTCGAAACGGAACGTTTGCCTTCGGAAATAAAACATGGCTATCCAGGTATACGAGATACAGAACAACACAATCACCATCATAAATTCTGTATATTAAAATCCAACAAAGCAAGTCAGGGATTAGAGGCGTCGCAGGTAGAAAAGTTGAAATCTAAATGGGTGCCAAGTTTCTTAGTACTTTCTTAAATGAATTTAAAAAATTACAATACTTAAATTGTTTATGTCAAAGATTTTTTTTTACTTTCATCGATACTGAATTTATAACTTAGCAGCTTTTGTATACATTCAAATGTTTATATAAAACTACTACTAGTAGCGAAATAAATTATAATCTCCTATCAAAATACAGTATTGCCATAAAAGCCAGATGTACACTCCAAGTTTCCGCTTGTAAAAATTGTATGTGTGTATTGACTGTTAGTCAATTAAGTCAGTTACTCAGCAATGAAATAAAATTAAAACTTGCCAAATTATATATTCAGTATCAATGAAAATATAAAATTTCCTTTGCAATAAATTTAAGAACGTCTTACCTTTTTATAGGTATTGTTTAAGAAAGTGTTAAGGGACTTGGACTCTTACCAACAACACTGTCAACCCTTGACATCTTTTGTACCGAACTTGGCGCTTTTTTCACATTTATGTTTATTGACATATCATTATTTAGAAAAATACTTTCAAAGTTTTAAACGTTTAGGCTGCTATTTTTTCGTGTGATCAATTTCGCTATTTCTAACGACGCTGGAAATAATAGAGTGCAGAGTCTACTCACTGTCTAAAAACTTTTAACAGTATTAAAATATATTTGAAACAGAACTTACATTTGAAGGAAAGAGCTGTATTTAGATACTAATACATATTTTTGCATATTTTTTATATAGAAATTAATTACAAAAAAATTAAGTAAGTTAGAAAGAAAATGTTCCATTTTAATTTTCATAAGTGTCTCTGACTCGACAAAAACGTCACCATTTTACGCTGAATAAACAGTAACATCTGCCCACGACTTCACTTGTGTGATACTGACATTGTACGTAGCCTATATGTCATTCCAAATCACGATCTATTTGATTATGCAGTAGCAGACCTTTTAAAAATCAATTGATGTCTTATGTGGCTAAGAAAATGGATGTCACTAAAAAATAGTTTTTTTTTATAAAACGAGGGTTCCATTGTAAACGTAAATTTATCGAACAATTGTCATTGTCTGCCTACCCTCTCTCAATTGTTCTCTCGATTATACTGCATGTCATGATTACAGTTGAATAAACCACGATTGATGATCAACGGCATAATATAACGTACCTATTTGTGTACAATGAAATTACATCATTTTTCAAATATTGTATAGAGACAAAAAAACACCTACCTAAAGCTTCTTGAAAAATAAACCACTAAATGTTTTCAACGTTATTTAAAAAAAATCAATCATAATAACAATATCATTATGTTTTCTTCTGTATAATGTAATAAACAGAAAAATTGGTATACATTCCACAAAAAAAAAATACATAGAATATTTTTTTTATTTTAATTCTACAACTGGTTTTTAACCTTACTTAAAATTTCAGATTGGAGTCTCAATGGCGGTGTAAATGTATTTGTAATGTGACTTTTATACGAAAAAGTATTGAAAAGGATCTATTTTGACATCTACCATTAAATATGATTATGTAACATTACTCTGCGACAAAATTCAATCGAGCTGTTATTATGCGATACGACTTTTATTACAACGCAAACTACTTTTGGCTTGCAGCTTCATCACGTGGACCTAGTATAAATTCTTTCATCTTTTGTATTGAACTGATTGTTGAATTCATATCACGTAATATATTGTAAAATATACAATTCCAGGGCGGGGGTAGGTGAGGACACAGAGTGGTGGCAGGGCACCCCCCCCCCCTCCCGGTACGCCGAGGTGACTAAAATATATCGTTTTTTTGCTTTTAGACGAGTATTTGATGACGAAACATGCTCCAGTGATACATCTCTATTAAATTTCATCAAAGTTCATAACATACAAGGCTGAAGACAGGCCATATATGTTTTAAAAACTTCGATTGCACAAACTATCTTTTGAAATAACTTACCTCGTTAGTGTTGAAGTTACACCATTTTTGATTTTAAAATATTAAAGTGGTCTAACAAAAACTTTTAAAAACACCTACGACTTATAAAAATCTATGTTTTGTGTCCCATTGCAAATGACCTTTTAAAAACCGGAAACAAGTTGAAATAACTTTTTTCATTATTAAATTTTGACGAAATTTACCAAATGGTCATTATTTTTCATAACTATTTTATTGACAAACAAAAATTTGTTAGGTTAAATATTACGTTGGGTGCGGGGTGATGGGGTACGTCAATAACTCATTACATCTCACCGAGGTCCGAATTTAAAATAAAAAAAACACCTCTAATTAATAGACAACCCCTTGTCATCCACACTCCACGCATTATACCGTTTCAACGACAAAAAAAAGGGTACAATAAATACAATAAATTGGAATTACGACTAACTTCACATTATAAAATGTGAATACAATGATCACTTACTTAAAAAAAAACGATATTGCGGTTTCCGTCTTCTTTAAATACGACTCATAGTACTACAACTAAATTAAGGGAAAAAATAAATTCAATTAATTTGTAAGGACAAGTTACGCAAATGTGACTTCAGTATCTAATATTAAAGATCTTTGGTATCAATATGAAAGTAGTATCCGATTTTATCACCGATTCTCACTACAAAGTGATATTATACAAACGTGCCATCAATGATTTATAAGAACGTATCATAGAATACTTTAATCCATATCAAAATATATTTTTAATAACTTTTATAAGTAAAAGAGATTGTAATAAGTTTATTGTGATCACGGGAGTTTGATTCGCATTTGACCGGTTTTTTGTCTATGACTTTAGAAAAGTAAATTTTGCTGTAAAGTTTACACGACTACATTGTAACATCAAAATAATAACGAATAAAAATCACGTCAAGTTCAGAGTCAAAATTCCTTTGACTAGTTTGTTATATGTATAAGGGATTTAACGATCTTAATACCTGTGCCGTATCTGAAGAGACCTTGATTATTTGCTGAGGTCGATCGGGCACTAAATAGCTCTCACTTTTAGGAGAGCTAATTAAGGACTGACAAGGAAAGCTCGATATTCGTAGCCCATTTGTTGTATAATCCAAATCGATCTATTTATGTGAGTACAGTAAATGGATTCAAAAATGATCGAAGCCTCATTAAAAAAATTAATAGATCTTTCATTTGTATATATATATAATAAACTATGATAAATTAAATATTAATTAAAGTAAATATATATATATATATATATATATATATATATATATATATATATATATATATATATATATATATATATTTATTTTACTTTAGTAAATATTTAATTTATCATAGTTTATCATTTCTTTACTTTTAAAATTATATTTATTAGAATTTCACAGGCTTTTTTTCAACTGTACGTTTTCATTTGGTGTGACAATTCAGTAAATACCTATGTTACGAATGAAATAAATTCCAATAATCCTAACATGAAACACATTTTGTCCTAGATATATTATATGTCTACTTTTTCGTATTGCGTGCAATAAATTTTAGTTTATTAATCACGTTAAACAAAACGTATTTACCACTAGGAGCATAATAGAAAATGTGTGTGAAGGTAGCCATTAAAATAATTTTAAATTATTAAAGTTGCATACTGACCATTTCAAATAATTATCAGGTTACCACAAAAACACACATTATTATTATGTTAACGGGAACCGGTTACTCGAACCCATAGTTAAAATCACTCACTATTCACGCGTTTACGAAAATTACAACGACAGCGCGGAAAATATCACGAACGTGCGCGCGTCACCACAATTTGTATGACAATGGTGTATTTTCTGCGATGCGGGGTCGACGGTGGGTCGTACGGCACGGCCGCACGCAGCCTCTCACTTAGTGTCTTGAATCCATGAATCTTTACTGCTAAGATGGAAGATTTTATGGAAGGATACGTTCATTTCTTATCGTATTGGGCATTTTCTATTCTACTTTATAAGCACCATATATGAGGTACAATTTGTCTTATGGTAAATGTTTCTTTAATATTATACTAAGAGAGCATAAAATTAAAAGTACTTCATTATTCATTTGTTAAGGGCGCTGCTATTCTAAACATACTGATAATGAATTCTAATGTAGTTTTCGATAATATCGATCGAGACCGCGATAGACATCGATATCAGGGTCGGAATTCAAATCGAGACCGAGAATAAGTTCAACAGTGGGGTGTCCTACATCTATGCAGACAAAGCTGAAGGCGGTCGCTGGTTATAAATAGCTTTTATGACATCTTACTTTACAGTGACAACGTTTCTAAAAATGAACAGTCATGGTAACGCGGTATGCAGTCTATTATTAGAATATTTAGCGGCCGTGTGTGATACATTGATATTCAACTATCTTCAATTGTAAATTTCAATGTGTACCAAACTTTATAACACCGTCCACCTCAATAAACATTATTGGTTATTAAAAAAAATAGGAGCAGTTTATCATATACTTTTATTTTAAATTCAGACCCTGTTTCAATTTTTATTTTGTCATACAAATATTTTAAATATGCTTATTAACAATGCCATGAGTTTGTTCTCATGCATACCAAGCAGCACTTGAGGACAACAAACCGGATTATATAAAAGCCTCACAGTGGCTTTAGACCACTAAATCCACGGTGCTGTTCACCTCGTCGTCTATGTGTCGGAGCCATGGCTACGATTTTTCGTAATTTCACTGTTTCAATGACGATGGCTTATTCAAACAAGTAATTCTTCGTCGCGATCGAAATCTAGTGAATACATGAGGAATCCTCCCAAGTTCGCGGACGCAGGCCTATTATATTCACGTGTACCGCTTGAACCAAGCAACGTCTGACCTTAAAGACTATAGTGGAAGCGGCTTCCCACCGAAGACAACAACCTCTATGCTGTCGATAGCCACGTATCGCGGGGGAAAGTCATAGTAATCCGCAACAGTCTACTAACGGCTGTGCCTTGCTTTGACGTCCTATGAGGTCAGAGGCACGCGCGCACAAGCGCCGCTGGTATGCCACCCTAAAACACCACGACATCCACCTCGGGTCCGTTTTCACTTCTGATTACGCTAATCCCGAGCGTACTAAGCCCACCATGACAAGTCTAGGGGAGGAACAGTGCCGTGCCTACCGCGTCCAGCACTGGTGACTCTTGGAATTATACTTGAGGCCAATGATAGGATTCTTCTAGTCGCTACATTCTGGATGGAGCACTACATTTAAGTCTCGGGATACTTGACTCGACAAAAAAGAATTGACAAGAAATAACTAATATTTCCTTATTTAAGAAAATGTATTATTGTAATAATAATATGCATTGCTATATAATATATTACTTCATTAATAAAGCATATTCATTATTAGCCAGTTACAATTAAAAAAAAATTGAAAAACACCTAATTTTAAAGATAACTAATATTTCTTAGTAAATAACCACAAATTTTTGTTCTCCAAAAATTTCTTATTATTTAATATTAATACTTTTACTAAACTTATATACATTTTCGTATTTTTTTGTTATTATAGAAATTACGTATAATTATTATTTACTTATATTATTACAACAGGATATTAAATATAAACACAGTTACACAAATGGTGTTACATAATATTGTCACTATATTCATTTTATGAGTAAAATAAAATTATCCTTTTTTTTTTTGTTTATGCGTAACACATTTTCATGTAGTGGTAGTTTATCTCCGGCAACGAACTTACTCATCTGTCAAAAGTCTGGAAGAGTTCCCTGTCGATAACCTGAGGTTCCAAATCGTTAGACAATTCCAGCATTGTCGAGAAATCCAACCTTCCGTGCGTTCAATTATTGTTGACTGTTTATGATGCCCATCCTCTTTAGATGTCCATATGGAAGTTCTATGGCATCGAACCGTCGACAGTGGCCACAAAGGAGCGATTTCAGTGAAGGTCACAGTCTACGTATCAGTTACCTCATTCAGAACGTTACACAGAACGTCCTGATAAGGCATGTTGTATGTTATAGTAGTACTAAACTACACTCTGTGCCATTATGGTACTATAATAGTACCATAATGGTACAGAGACGAACGCCACATTGACTCTTACCCAATTTTTAAATCGTCTTACCCACTTTTTTTCCTTTCTACAAACACTAAATCATTCTCTGATTACTGCTTGCTTTCTTAGACAAAAATAACATTGCATTTAAATAAAATTTTATGCTAATGAAAGAAGTGTAAGAACTAGAATTTTATATACTTGCCATTAATTTTCCTATTGATAATTGTGGGAACATGAACTCGCTTTTAATTTTATAAAAGGGATGTACCAAAAGTAATTAGATACTCTTTACACTGGCAAGTTATCATTATAAATACTGATTATTTCGTGATAAATTTAAAAATGGACGTATGTGCTTTCAAATATTTTTCTCTTTAAACTGCTTACTTTTGCGAGAAACTGGCGGAAACTTGCTTACAATAATGGCAATCAGTCCACATGATTGTTGTACTATAATTCATTATGATTAGAAAAAAGGTTTAAAGCCGCAAGAATCTTTTTTCTTTTAATTACTACTTTTGGTGAGTCTGGTTTTTAACGAGCGACAGTTTTTAATTTATTGAGTTTAAAAGAGGACAGGTAAATTTTGAAGGTGAAGCCAGGACACGTCGGCCATCTGTTAAAGCAGTTAAAATTGATCCGAGAGAATCGAAGAACTACATTGTTGTAGAGCTTGAGCGAGAACTGGATATTGGATCAGCAGCTATGCAAACCATAATTCACGATCACCTTTCTTCCGTAAGATGGTTGCCGCACAAACTGAATGATGAGCAAAAAGACCGATTCGTGATAAAGAAATTCGACAGAGGCAAGAAAAAAAACGTATACAATATATTTACCGGGAACGAAACATTACTATAGAAATACGACCCCAAACAAAGCGATAATGGACCGTATGGTGGTTTGAAAATGGTCCAACATCAACAAAATGTCGCTGCACACATAAACAAATGATCGCCACGTTTTTTTGTAAGACCGGTCATATTGCAACTCTGGTACTAGAGGATCAAATACAGTTGATTCTGAATGATATGTGACAGTTTGTATCACAGCACTATTATCAGCTTGATATAACAAGCGACCGAAGTCACGAATTCAGTACCTTAATCCTTGGCAACACGACAACGCCTCGGCACACAAATCAGCCAGAATAGTTAATTTTTTAATTCAAAATATGTACTTAACTTACCTCATCCACCATATATCCCTGACTTAGCACCATGCTATTTTTACTTGTTTTCCAAAATCAAAGAAAACTTGAAAGTTAAGAGATTTGAAAGTAAGGAAAATGCATATCTGCCTATAATTTTGAAATTTCTCAGGTATCTGAAAAAAAGTGGTAAGAGGTATTTTTCAAGTGATTTAAACGCATTTAAACCACTAGAAACATTTAAACTTTTTATACTATTTAAACGCAAACGTGTATATAAGCTCAAAATGAATACTTTAAAAGTTAGATATTAGTAAAAAATAATAAATATTATGATTTTTGATTATCTTGATTTTTTTGGCATACCCCTCGAATGCTGATGTAATCTGGCATTAAAAACATGACCATGTTCGAGTAAGTTGTCAGATTTAGTGGTGCGTATAATATTCATAAGTTTATATATATATATATATATATATATATATATATATATATATATATATATATATATATAAACGAGCAGGCGAGCCATCAGAAAGTAAGATAGTCACCGCTGCCCATGGACACTCGCAACCCATAAGAATCATCAGTGCGTTGCTTTCCTCTTGGGAAGGAATAGATCGGGCTGATAGAAAAAAAATCAGGCTGATGGATGGGGAAAGAGGAGAAGTGGGTCACTTCATAAATTACTTTGAAAATATGCAATAATCTGACAATATTTGTTATTCTTCCTGATTTTTGTAATATCGTTATTTTTTTTTTGCCATGGTATAAACCACTAAAAAAATCATAACATATTTTCCATAATTGATAATTAATTATATTAAAAAAGATTTCTGAATATGATTTATCGAACTAAATCAATGCAATCATTAAACGGCACTATAAAAAGAAGTTTTTTTTATTTTACAATGGCACTCACTAATTAACGACATTTTAAAGAAATAAATTGCATACAACTTAAACAAAAAAATTCTAAAAAAGGAATTTCATTAGTTAGGTTCATTTTTTGTTTCAAATGAACCCTAAAAAGCGCTTGCACACAAACATGAATGCATTTGAATGCAGTTTGTTACATTTAACTCGACACCACATTCAATAACCTCGCACGGCGAAGTCGCTCGATGTAGCCAGTCACGACGGCGCCGACCTCCAGCCGCCCGACTTGTATTACGTTGTTGCTCTTTAATTTTATTAATATCGGCGTATTAACTAATGCCTTATGACTCAAAGGTTTTTAAATAATATTGATTAAGTACTGTCTTTTATTTTTTTTTTTTAGTTTTGCGTAACTTGTAACAAATCTGTATTAACAAATTAAAAACGGTATTGACAGACGGATATGCGTACAATGAAGTTATCGTATTAGGGTTCTTTTTGTAATAAGTAACCCTAAAAATGGATGCTTGTGGGATCGCTAAACTCTTAATTAATATCGTGTGACCGATCACACTACGCAAATGCATCTTAAGTGTTTTTATGCTCCATACAATACCTACACAACAGAAGGTTTTTATGCCATCTATTATTGCGTTTGTCCTCGATTAATCTCCATATTTACACTATTTAGCCGAACTAATACACTGATTCTAAAAATTGTTTCACATGTAGAAAGCAAACTATCTCCAAGTATATGCCCTATATTTTATTTTGACCTAACATTTGTTCCAGATTCATGCAAATCGGAATCGAATGACCGGTAACGGTATCAAAATTGAAAGTGCGACGGGGACTGAACTGAGACAGAGAGATGAGACTGAGAGAGAGAGAGAGACAGAGACAGACTGAGAACACGACCCAGGCCGAAATTAAATGTGTGGATCGGGATTAGTATCAAGAGCGTGAGCGTCATCGAAGTCAGGAGCAGTGCCGGGAATGAGACTGAGGTTGACAGCTAGTTAAGTATAAACAATTAACTTGTAGGAGTACTTATACTAAGTTCACAAAAAAAAATCAACTAAGTATGGTTAAAAATTTTAAAACAATATAAAATTATTTGCATTTTCTCCGAAATTAAAAAACATCATAATTTTCTATTATCGTGCTTTCATCTATCGATAGTGTCGTATGTCATTGTGTTTGAGATCTGTTTAAGGTATAAGCGTTTGTTGCTGTTTGTAACCAATACTTGTGTATTTCTTATATTTTTGTAATTTTTACAATTTTGCTAATTAAGCCAATAAATGATTGATAAAGCTTCAAATAAATAATAACTCATGTGCATTAGTCCTTTGCTCGAATTCCTAACGAAATATAATAATAAATCGAATACTTACTATAGCGCCAATGGTTAAGAGCATCGGCTTCAGACCAAAAGGTACCACCAAGCGCGACTCTGAACGTGGGCGAATCGACCCTAGAGTTTTTAGCTTGAGCGTCATTAAACCATACATTAAGCAATTGGTGGCGACCTACCGTGTATAGTATAGTGTACCATATGTAGTACCATATATAGTAGTACCAGCTAAATATATATATATATATATATTAGTCTAAGATCCGGCATTAGAAAAATGTACCCTCATCTGGTAATTGAATCAAATAATGTTTTAAGGGCAGACAACAGTATTATAAATTTATTAGAACAGTGTCTGCTACCGTGGTCCTGCTGCTATTAACATTGGTTACTTAATTTTTTTTTTATCAAGGTGCAAATAATTGCACGGTACCTGCCAGTTACAAATATCTTTAGAATTTTGTAAGCTTTACATACGTATTAATATTTTTTTAATTAACAGTTGAAGGTTCATTTTTCTAATGCCGGGTGTTAGACTATGTGGTGGTCGTCACGAGCCCTCGACCCGCACCGAGTCAGCGTTAAGGGCTTCAGGTGCGAGGGCCTCGATCACGAACAGAAGGATTGTGAAAGGGGATGCGTGAACCTTGAGGTAAATAAAAACTTGACTATTATATATATCTTATAATATACTACATGCTATATGTTTTCTATTAAGTATATTTTTCTGGGTTCGCTTTTAGTTAAATAGTCATTTTTATAACTCAATATAAACAGTAATTTTTAATCGTATTTTAAACGTTTCCGTGGTCGAATTACATGCATTCATAAACAATTTATTCGTTATCGTGTTATTTCATGCGGTATGTTCGTAGGTGTGTTTTCGCAGTAAGATTCAGGAACGATAGCAACTTGTTCAGCGTTTTATCATATGTCTTGAATTCCAAAAACAGTATAATGTTTTTTTTTTATCAAACATAATCTTGTTGGCGACTGTCTGCTGTGTTATTACATTATGCGAACTGGATTAATAGGAACTCCCATAATTAATATTAATACTTGCCTATAGAGTCAGAAAATAGACTAGACAAAATAAATAACCATATAGAACACAACAGATGATTTTGCTCGTGCAAAAATATTGCAAAACATTTTCAATAAAATTTCAATTTGAATGCTGCGTCGCTCTGAATATATCCATCCATCTTGTCTGTCTCCATTGAAATCTAATTCAAGGTTTTTAAACCGGTTCGCTTGTCGGTGCAGATACACACATTCGATCAATGTATCAACATTGCGTTGCTTAATAAAGCTATAATTAAAAATTACTTTGAAGTGCCTCCTAATTTTATTGATTGCATACAAAGTCTTTAAGGCAGATGAACACATGAAGGGGATAATAATATGAGCAGGTTTTTTTTTCTAACGCATCACGTTTTGATGCGTTTTTCATTGAATCTAAATTACACTAGACATGTAGTCTATACACGTCTATTTCGACCATTTTCTGAGTGATTTATGTATGATTGAGTGCGTGCGTGGATGCAAGTATGCGTGTGTCTGTGTGTTCGAGAGTGTGAATGTGTTTGTGTGTAAACCTCTCATAACTTTCGAAGTGATTGACCGATCGAAACATAGTTTGCAACATTCAAATAGGTCCATTCAATTTAGACTTTCTAAAACGTTGAACTAATTTCGCCGGGTAGGTTTTAAGGAAGCTCAAAAATTAAGTTTTCAGGTATAGGTTTTTTGAAATAACTTTTAAACTACTCTACTGATCGACACCAAAATTTAATTACTCTTTTTCCCAAACAGTTGCATCGGCTACCGCAAACTGCGTAAAAATCGGTTGATTTGTTCAAGAGATATCGTTAAAACAAAATTAGTATATAAATGCTTTTTTACAATATTTTGTAAATTGCTCTACGGGTAGATTCCAAAATCTCTTCAATTAATCTACTTAAAAAACGTCGTCCGTTGATAAATTGATCAAAATCGGTTCATTGGTTTAAGAAATATTGTTGGAGAAAAAATTTTTGAAAAGTGATTATTTTTAATATTTTTTAAACTATTTAACTGATAAATTTCAAACTCTAATTACCTCTTTTTCTTTAAATACAACGTCGCTCGTTGCAAACTCCATCAAAATCGATGAGTTTGTTCGAGAGATATCATTAACGGAAAATTCCAAAAAAGGTTTTTCTAAAAATAACTCGAAATTCTCGATGGAATCATGTTTGGTACATGGCCATCATTTCCTGTTTAGAAAACTGCGTCGGATGTCATAAAACAAATCAAAATCGAACAACGTGTTTCGAAGATAATGTATTGTTTTTTTTTAATACGTAGATATAGACTTTTAAATTTTAGAAGCTCAAAACGTATCAAAACTAATTTTTGAGCTCGGAGAGCTTGAAAAACAATAAAATCCATCTTTTGAGCATGATGAGCTCAATAATTTACTGCTCCTTTATTGTTAACATGTGACTTCGAAATTAGTTGGAAGTTTCAGGGGTAGCTTAAAGGGTTCAATCGTGTTTCAAATTTTTGAGCTCAAAAACTCATAGATAAACATCATAGCGGAAAGTTTTAGGTATGGCCTGCAGACTTAATTGTTTTACAGATTTTTTACAGGATTTTACGGGATAAACGAAGGTGCGAGACATAACTTATTGAATATGTTTATGTCATTGATCAGTATCAGAAATCATCAATCAGAAAAATACATTTTTCTTACAAGTTTCCCAACTATAATTAATTTTTATTTATTACATAAATGATAGCAAATTTATGAAAAAGATTTGCTTCGATATCGAGACTGAAGTTGGGCTCACTAAGTAAATTGGGATTGACACAGATATTGGGGTCTAGGCTATATTGATGACGAAAATAATTCTATACTTATACGGACTGTTGCATTTTATTATAAAGCATAAAAAAACACTCCGAATTCATGTTTTTTATTAGCATTTATGAAAACCATCTCCGGTTGATAGAATTAAATATTTACACTACGAGATATAATTGACTCAGCTTCAATAGTTCTCTTCGTTTTTGGCGGCTCCAATTCAACGTTTCGAGAGGTAAGATAGTCGCGGTTTGTCACTTTCTTATTAACAATAGCAATGCATATTATGCTGTGGCTGTACCACTGCTCAGCGCGCTACCGCCACGTACCTATGTAGTTCGCTCGTCTCCTGACCGAGCCCAACGCCACCCTTCCGCCGTGCAACATCGTCGTTTATTTCATATCCCTAGTCTTTAACTCCAGTACATGCTCTTCGGTACACTTCCTGTTGAAAAACCGAGAAACTCCGTTCGTTAATAGTGTGTCCCTGTATAATTGATACGTGCGAAAGATGATCACGCAGGGGTGGGCACTATGCAGTGTAAAGCGTATCATGGCTAAAGGCAGTATCAGTACCTAGAGGTCGATACGGTATGTCGAGCGAAATTTTTGCAAAACATCCAGGCTTTAGTAGAGCTTTGTTTCGCCACCGGATCAAAGTATTGGCGGAGTTTTTAGAAGGCCGTTAGCTTTCCACCCCGCCGCCCAATCTCAGTGGGGGTAAGCTTACGGCACGAATTCACCAAACATCGCGTACCAGAATTCTGTTCGACGCCGACACCACCGCAGCGGAGCGAGCATTATGTGGCTGAGTTGTTTACGTCTGTATTGGGCCTTTGAAAGGGGAAAGCGTCTAAGCTTGAGGACATCGCTGCGACTACAGTAAAGCAGTTGCCAAAAAGGAGTATGGTCGTGACAGCACGACATTTCAACGGCGTATCGCGGACGGGACAAAGCCTATAGAATCGTGAAAGAGAAGAAATGTCATCGCCACTTCAAGGCGTGGAAAATACCCAATATGCACAACGCCAGCGATCCACTGCTGTTGTATCTGATGTCTAGATGCGAACAGTTTGGTTTTTACCACGTTCATTCGACGTTCCTTTAGATGCAAAACGGATTTCGCCCCATGGTCTCGGAGGAGAACCACAACCAACGCGTGATTGAGTCTTTTACGGTAAGCAGACTTTAGACTTTGGTATTCCAGGTTCTTCCACAAACTCGCGGCCCCTGCTATTCTTTCGCTCTCGTGTGTATGGACGATAGATTCTTCTTCAAAGGGCTAAACTTCTTCTTACGATTAAGGACGCGGTCCCGACTAGCTATAGTAGTGACCGGAAGAGTTACTTCGAAAGTAGCTGACTCTCACCATGTTTCTCCACGAGATTTGAAAGTCAGTCTTGAGAATGGGAAGTCGAATAAAGTTTAAGCTAGACGCTGACCACTGAGTATTTTTTGTTCTCACCTCATCAGGTTAAATCGTTCACTAGTAAGTAAAGATGCAGAGCGTAGTCGACCTGTTAACGACGTCACGCGGCCGTCGACATCGGGATAACACGCTGCCCTAATGTTCGTCCTCAAAGGCTGGAAGTACAGTTAAAGTTCGCTCCACACATGATGATCTATGTGTAGCGGAACTGCTGTGGAAGGGATTTTTTGTGCTCCGATTAAGTGTAACCTTCGATTTTGGACGTAACTTAATTTTTTACTTGGCAACCTTTAAAAGGAATGTTTACTCAGTTATATACAATTTAAGCTTCTGATTTTATTTTTGATAATTAATTTTATCTTTTTCCGTGTGCAGGATACCCTAGTGTTCAACATTGCTAATATTACGCTTAAAATCTTTAGGGAACTATATCATTACATTAGTTACGAAATTAATATTGTACATAACTGTGTACACATCATCTGGAAGGGATTTGATAAAAATTACGCCCTCAACGCTTATTCTTAAATTATGGAGATGGCATTGACATGACCCATGGGCGAAGCATGTCGAATTACGTACCTAATAATTTCATATATACTGAATAACGCCATAAATTTTACAAAACATTACGTAATTGCAACCATAATGATTAAAGTAATTTATTTGTCTTTATCGGAATTCTAATTTGCTGTTCATACCTGAATCTCGTTTCTGACACTCCACACAATAAATGAATATTCAATCTATTTCTTATTCATTGGCTTCACACTTGGTTTAAACAAGAACAGTTTAAGAAAACATGTGAACGAGAAACGCCACAGGTATTCTAATTTTATCTAAACATTTGGCGTCTATGCTTGCCAACGTCTGTAAATTTCCACGATTTCGTACGTACGTGTTAATGAAATTAAATACAGTCTGTGTATTAAATCATTTATTCCCATTGCAAGAGCATTAACACCATATTCCAAGCTATTTTAATTATAAACTATTGTCGTTTAAAGATAAAATTCTTACGTCATATTTTGTACCATAATAATACATAGAGTAAATTTAACAGCATCATACTAAGTAGTATTTTTTCATGGTAATTTAAAATGAACTAACCGTAACGTTATCATAATTTATTTGTAATAATTTAAAACTATAACTTACTAATAGAAGACAGATCATAGCTTAGTAATAACGTAATTTTAAAAAGAAATGATATAAAAAAGATCAGAAATACCATTATTTTTCGATATAAATTCATTTGATTTAAATTATAATTACATTTTGAATAGGTAACTAATGTATCAAAATTAGTGTACTAACTTAATAATCAAGAATATAATCGAAATATTAAAAGAAATTAAAACAGTTTAAAATATTAGGGTTATTAAAAAATACGCGATGTAGAACATAATTAAATTACCTTCAGAGATACAAATAGTATCGACAATTATTTAAAGAATGCTTTAATAAAATTAATCATTCACTTTTGAAAAGGCCGACAATTCAGTCTCTCACAAGCCTTTTTAAAATAACTTATACATTGATATTTCATTTTCATTGTTGTTTGAGCAAATAAGACCGCTATAAACATTGACCTAATGTGATTACCTTCATGAAAGTGCATATTAATTTAGTCTGTGACAATTTGGCCTTTGTCTAATATTTTTCTTCTAATATCTTTGCCTAATATTAATGAAAGTATAATTAGATAACTAGAACTATGGCTTAATACTAATCATTTAGAGTTATCACTTGACATTAAATCAATCAATATGACACTCAGTTCTTTGACTCCAGGCAACACACACAGTTCCCGCCTCCTTTTGAGACAGGGGCGCAAATTCACTCACAACGTAGGCGGTTTCTATGATTCACAGAATATGCGAATACGATTTGTAAGTCCTTGGTGGTGCAAATTGTAGAAGACTATAATTGTAAAACTACTTAGAAATGAAACTTCATTGAGAACATTTCTGAGCGATGCGATGTGCCCCGCCGAGGCCACGCGGCGCTGTCTTCTCATTCGATGGTATTTCACTACCATGAACGGATAAACCACATCATCGAGATTTAACTTTTTATCGTCTCTCACAATGCTGGTTCTATTGCTCGGCCAAGACCTTCCGGGTCCAGCCCTAATGCCTAAAGTTGTGTTTCTGAAGGATTCTGCCACAGGTTCGACGGAAGGGTATCGTAATGAGATGGCACGGTCACCAGGGCGTCGGCGGTTGTTCGGCTTATCGAGCAATTCTGAAAAAATATAGGATTTCATGAGAATGCAAATTTAATACTGTACTCTTTTTTTTTTTTTTTTGTTAAAATGGCTAATAAACAATAACGTTAATCGTCCGTCAATAAAGACGACATTGCAAACGTCGCTGCTTTAATTTCTTACTCTCAAATATTGAGTGCGTGGCGTACAACCATTTGCAACAATATTCTTAAACACTATACAATATATCTACACAATTATAACTTAACACAATATTTATCCTTGTACATGTATAAACTGGAATTATTTCATTCCACATTTATATAGGCTCTGAGAATATAGGTATGAACTTGATAGTTGTGTCAGAGCGACAGACAGACATACTAACGGATTCCGAAGTTATTCCGTAAATATTCCCTGTTTTTTTCATTTATATTGATTAGAAATATAACAAAAAGAGCCCGTAAAATTCTAATTACCTTGGGCTGTTTTCGATGCGTGTCCACGCACTCCACCGGCAGCTTAGTCATTTCGACCTCATATTTGTAACCGCGAGCTGTCAACTTCACCACTGTGTGCAGTGGCACATTCATGTATGGAAGTTCGTCTAAAAGATAAAAACTAATGTAAATAATTGGTTTTCATGTTCAGATTTTTTAATGGGATTTTTAAGGGGTAAACAGGCATGGGACCCCCAGAAATTAGATGGTCACCGCCGCCCATACACATACATGCAATCCTAGAGAAGCCACCAGTGAGATGCCAGCCTTTCAATTATTGACTTTACTAAATATCATTTTAAATATTGATTTATAATTTCATTAAACTAGATGAAACGGTAATAAAATTAATAAATCCTATATTTTAATACTGTATAACACAGAAGAAACAATTTGTTACGGACAGTGAGAAAAACAAGACACCAAAATAATGTAACTAATAAACAGTTAAATGTTTGTATTATTTTATCAGCGATGCTAATATATTTCATCTGAATATAGATTTAGTTATCGAATTGTACCAAGACTCAATTTCAATACAAAAATATCCATAGATATAGCTCATGAAAAATACGTACCCAGTTTCAAATCTAGGAAATAGCCTAGCATGCAACGCAGAACGGCTTGATGGCCTACGACCAAGATGTTGTCTTCATCCTCTAAGGCGCTCAACACCGGCCGCAGGCGCGTCATGATATCGATGTAGGATTCCCCCCAGGGGTATCTGTAACGCAGCTTGTCCTGGTCGCGCCACGCGAACTCCTGGGGATATTGCTCCTGCATTTCTTCGTACGTCATACCTTCGCAAATGCCCTGTGTTACAAAACGTTAATATTACTCATAACGAAAATTGACGGACTGCGTACAGCAATAAAAATCTATTTATATAGCAATTTAAGTTGGTCTTTTCCGCCAACATTTCCCAACATAACAAACCCAGGCAATATCAAAAACTGTGTTAAAACCTAAAGGAATAAAGACGCACGGTTGTTTTTTAAGCGATATATGACGTGTCTACATTCGGAGGTTTGAAATAGCTAGTCGAGGGATATACATATCGAAGTTCGAGTGCTGCTATTTCCCTCGAGGCTGGTAGTCAGTTTTATTTCTACGATTAGTACGTTCACAAGTCAAGTGTCATGAACTAAAAGTGTTTAAGTGGTTCCGGGTCATTTCGTAACAAAAATGTATTTAAAAATTTTAATTTTTCAATAACATACTGAACCAAATAATATTTCCTAAATAATTTTATTATGATCCCATCTATTATACATGGACCACCAATGCAGCTATAATAATTTATTTCTGGTCTGCCACATTTTCCAGGATACCTGCATATTCTTCAATCATGTCAGTTACTGTAGTCGCACTTGGTGTAGGTTTGAATACAAACAGCTATACATCAAAACGTCTAACTCAGGGTCTGCTTACAGAGGTGCGCGCGCCGTTCTAGTGACCTAGATGTTGTTTGCTTTGGGGAAACAAACATGTCGTGCCTTCCTACTTTTTTTAGACGACACTGCCTAGTGTAGAAAAAAAACCTGACTGTTATAACAATGTGCTAAAACTATCAAGATATTATTAATTCGTATTATTTCTTCAATAGATGATAACGAAATCAAAACGTCAATGAATCTTTTTTATTTATGAATAAAAAGGACTATTTAGAAAATTGCACTCCTACGAGAATGTAAGTAGATATAACTATAAAATTGAAATTTAAATAATAGATTATTCAAAGCATGATTCATTAGATTGAGGGGGGATAAATGATGTAATAATTTGATCCTTATTAGAAAGAAAAAAATGATTTTTTTTTTTGATAGAGGAAACCCTAAATATTCCCTGTGTTCCATTCAATTAAATTTCTATGTTAATACATATTTTTATTCGTTTAAGGGTAGTAAAGAGAATATATTAATTAATGTGAAATAACGACACACAAACACTTTTCTTTTGCCATTACTTTCGCCACAATTTATTGCGCGGAGCGGAATATCTGTCGCCATGTTTAGGTCGCTGCGTACAGTACAACGCACGAAACTCTGCCGCTTTGAATTGCTTACGAATGATATAATACGCAAGTTCAGCGTTCCTATTTTACGCCATCATTCGTAGTTCCTATTTTACACCATCGATTCAGAGCGGTAGAGTTTCGTGCGATGCCCCGTACCTCGCTCTATTTTGTCTCTACGGTTGAGTAAAGTGCTGCGTGTTATTTTATTTACTATCTTAAGTACATAATGTTTCAGATAAAGCAGTTAAGTAGCGAGATTAGATAAAAAGGGTAGTACATTATGCGTGTGTCATTTTTGTATCTACGTGTTGTTTTTAATAGCGTGACTTTAGTCCATGCCAGAGTGATCTTGATTAAATCATCGATTTAAAGAAATCCATCACGATGATTCAAATTAGATAAAGAATATATCGAATGCTCAGAATCGATAGGCGTATCGAAACATTTATTGAAAAACATAAATGTCTATTAATAGCGGTGTGATCATATATTAAATGTTTGATTCATTAATTTTGTTACATAAAACATTTACATATGTACTACGTTTTTATATGTGAGAACGGCAAATAAAAAGCCGTTCTAGTTCACAATTGAATTTCTCTCTCCCGTTTTGATATGCCGTAGCATTGTATATAAGAAATGTACAATTCTATCATTGCACACTATTGTTATGTCAAAATTTAATAATTTTAGGCTTACTTATTTTCAATTGAAGGTCATTTAGTAAGTTAAATCTCAGTTCGTCTTATAAATAAAATAGACTAAAATGAATAGGTACACTGATTATAATAAATTTCAATAGAACACCTGACTATCCATAACTTTACCCTTGAAGCGGACTGTATTCACCGTATTTTCTTTGTAAGATCTCAGTGCAATAACCTTCAGTTTCGTCGTAGTTTTTTTTTTTACACTCACCGCATCGAGTTCGTTCAACGCTCTGATGGCCCGCTTGGGCGCCGGGATGTGCGCGGCGGTCTGCTTGGTGCGCAGCAGCTCGGAGGTCCACACGCGCAGGTCCCTGCTGGCCACCGCCGACAGGTGCTCGGCCAGGACGCGGGCGTAGGATTGCCCGCGCGCAGACAAGGAAGAGTTGCCGCCGATACGACCTATTGCGTTGAACTCGCTCTCGCCGTGCTGTTAACGAATTAACGGGGGTCAGATGATTAATTGTGCCACCATAGAGATATTAAGGAATTTCTTTTTTTACTGAAATAATAGATTACCGTAAATTAATGTATCGCTTTTGCATATATTATTTAACGCTTTTAATTCACTTATAATGCGTACGCATTCAATGAGACCACAACAAAACAACAATGATATTGATAATCATCTAATCGATGATAATTGCCGAAAACAGGTATGGATCAAAGTACAATGCAAAATATTCGATGCACAAAATGAAGTCAGAATTACGGGTCGATATTAAAAGAAATCGTGTTTAATATATTAATAAGGTTTCTTTGTTTATAATTTGTTTTTCATATTTATGATAATTTATTGACCGACTTCAAAAAAGGAGAAAGTACTCAATTCGTCTGTATTATTCTTTTTTTCTAGGAAATATTTATTTATATAAATGAAGTATGAATGTAATTTTGAAAAGAACTATAGTTTCTATAACTATATAAACTAATGCTACGGAATAATAATTTTACCTTTATACGAAACTTATGGGGAGACACAAATAGAAATAACGTCACCACTATAAACACTATATTATTTAATAAAATGTATATACCAATCATTATTGTCAATTGGGCGTTATATTATTTTCGTATTGTGCTAGCAAATAGGATCATCATTCATGAGGCTGAATGGGTAGGAAAAAGACAACCCCCTAGACAAGTGCAAACCCCATCGTCATGCACTTCTCTGCTTTTGTACAGACTTCTAATTCTCTTGCCATCTCGAACATTGGAAAAAAAAACTACCTTTGCATTTTCGTGTAAAATGTAAACATTTAACAATAGGAGGCGCTTCCTTTTATGCACCAGTGAGTGCCTCTTATTTTTTTACAAGGGAACTTTTTTAAGTTTCTATTATGACGGTAGCATAGCTAATTTTACGCGAGATACGACTCACTATATCTCGCTTACTTTTTTATTTAATTTCTATTTATTTGTATAAAATGGTATATGAGTACAGGTGACTCTTTACTTCCATTTTATCATAAAAAATAGTCTTTATCTTGAAGATATTTATGAAATGTGAAATTGTTTTCGACGAATGGCCTGACATTAATTGAAACACTGAGATCAACATTATGAAACTTCAGTCGCATGATATGTATTTGACCATTTTATATGATAAAGTGAAAGTACAATATCGTAATACACCGCCAATTAAAATAAAATAAATAGAATTTTTATCTATAAGCAAATATTGATGTCTTTTTTGTTTTCGACGACATACCGGATTATTTACATCATCATGGCGAATTATTCAGCTGGCAATAAACAACGGGGTTCATGAAAGTTCACTGATGTCAAAAGTTTCGCCGCGGGCGAATAGTTGAAACAAAACAAATCCGTAATCGAAAACATCTTTATCGGAAAGTGAGCACAATATTATGTAAACACAAAAACATTTTGAATTTATAATCGCTATATATATATATATGACTTTTTTGTTAATATATATATATATTAACAAAAAAGTCACTGTGGCCAACTCTGACTATATGAATCGTTAATTGAAAACGGAATGGGGAACGGAATTGAAATCCGGGATCGGGAAAGAAATCGAGGACGGGAGCAGGGTCAGAACCGAGTGTCGAAGTGGGATTGAAATGAAGGGCGCGACCGCAACCGAAATCAGTACAGGGCCGGAAGCAGAAATGAAAGCGGCTATGAAATCGAGAGTGACAGCAAGATCTAAAAGATGAGGGAACACTTTCTGTGTTTATACGCCGGCGAAAACGGGGCGGAAAACTAAATATATATATATTATCAACTTACTCGAGTAAAATAGAGAACTTGAGGCGAAGTCCTCATCCCTGACAGATATCCCAAGATTCCGGATTCCTTTTGGCCGTAAACTTTGTGCGCTGTCACGGTCTCGCCCATGTTTTCTACTCTCACGAAGCTTATCTCCTCCACGGTGCCGTCTATGGGCTCGTACTGCCTCATGTAATGCTCTAACTTCTTCCTCAGGTCGTCCACAGCTTCCTCCTCACTCATCGCTTTATAGTCGGCGGAATAATGCAAGATCTCTATGATGTTCTTCTCGAGTAGCTCTTGATCTTCGCAGACGCATTCGATGAAAAGGATCCTAAAGCCCATGCTGTCGAGGCAATAGCCGTTCAACTCTTGTCTCTGCTCCCTGGTAATGTTTGTGCCGTCGAAGATCTGAAATCAAAGACACCTTTGTCATGACAAGATTAGATTTTTGCATTTGTTATTTTCTATCTGTATTCCAAGTATTTGGTGACTTTTTTTATTATTGATCGCTGATAAACTTTGATTACCAAGATTAACGCACGTTACGAGAACGTGCATCCTTTGTTTTTGTTTTTATCAACGATAATATATTTTAGCATAAAAAATACATTATTATTAATTAAATTGCACTCAGGGCAATAACATCTAAATGTTGTTACATTACACTTTTAATTCAATTTTCTGCGAATCTGTGTCAAACACATTTTATTTTCACGTTTATTGCATAAGTATATTGGCTTATGAATGCAAAAATAAATAAAAACACTAACAGCAACACTGTTTCCTTCCTTGAGCCAGAGTATAGCGTCAGTGACGGCTTCGCGCGCGCTGCGCCGGCGCACGGCCGACCCTTGCAGATTATCCGCACGGAAGATGTCGTGAGTGCCGTACAGCGCCATGTGCCGGCGTCTGTACTCGCTGCAGTCGAACACTGTAACAAAAATAAGTCAATATAGCGAATTTGTGGTATCATTTCCAAGCACATCAACGTATCTACAAATGAAATATAACAATTATAGATACAGATGTATAATTTGTTAAATACAAATGTATGTACGTATGAAACACTTTTTAGTAATCATACGTACCGCCCTGTATCGTTTTCACTATAATATGGCGAAAGCTGCGCGAGCACAACGTCGAGTTTATTGCGGTCAAGGCCGTGTTTTTGTCGACGACTTGAGTAATGATCCATAATTGTCCAATTGGATTGGCGACTATTGCTGTTGTTCAGTCAGGTTATCATCCCGCTGATGAGATGTACCCTCAAAAAATTACGGCGGGCCGGAGGCTGCTAACCTCTGGAACCGACGGTTAAGGCGCTATCCCAGGCGTGGAGGGAGCTGTCTTGAGATGAAAACTCGTTGGTCAATGATCACGTCGTGGTCAGCATTTCGCCCCGGTAACAACATTATTATTATGGAATAGACACTTGTATCTATTCCATACTTGATTAAATGTTTTTTATGTAAAACGAAATTGCCAATATTATATGAATACAAAATTGTAAGTGTACATAGAAGGGTTTGAAAATACATACTTTCAGAATTGCCTTCACGTCGATGTTGATCCAAAAATTGTTTCGTAACTTTAAACTGTTTCTTTATATAACGAAAAATATATCTCTATGAAGGAGACGTTTATAAAATTTCTAATACACGACATAGCATATTTTCTGTGACGTAATGTAAAATAAAATAACTATCCGATTAATGTTGGGGAGAGCTTAATTAAAGTATTATTTAGAATTCAGAATACACGATGGGATAAGAAAGAAAAAAAAGAAACAATGAAATAACGCTTTATAAAAAGGAAAATTTCATATTTTCTACAATAATAATTGAATTATTATTATTTTTACATAGGCAGATGACCTTATGTTCGATTGGTTAGGTTGTTAGTTGCTAGGTGGTTTGAACTCTTCCGTACAAATGAAATAGTATATAATTCATGATACAGCCAACATATGCACATGTTCTATTTTGCATACATTCATTCTGAACTAGCAGTCGCCTACGGCACGCGCCTGCATAGACATACGACGATATCCTTCATACTTTATATCAAGCGATCTCTGTTCAACTAATCATGATCGTGATTCCGGTCCTGCTCTCGATTTCGATTTCCTTTCTAACTCTAAAGTTTGTAAGCGTTTTTCTTTACGGTGAGCGTGAAGAGGTTCGCAGGCATAACGTCTGCCTGCGTCACACGTGTCTGCAGCTGGATCGATTTCATTCTTATACCCGGGCCGGTGTAGTATGTGTTACCTACTAATAGGTATTTCTCGTACATTCATCGTTGTTCTCTTATATTCATTAATAAAACTGTGCTATGAGGGGCCAATAATGTTAGAAAGTTAAATTTTTGAATTTCCGTACCTTTAGTGCTCTCGCCGTTCCAGTTGAGATGTCGAGCGAGGCGGTGCGCGAGTTGACTCTTGCCGCGAGCGGGCAGACCCACCAGCGCGATCAGCAGCGGCTCGAACTGGCTGATACGACGCGCCCTCATCCTGGTCAAGCTCGAGCCTAAAGAAAAAGAATATCGTCAGACTCCCACTCGGTTCTGCATAATCACGTCATGAAGATCAATAATCATTGTCATGGAGATACAAATTTGCTTATTCGTTGTAAAAAAAAAAAAAAAACTATATAATATCTTTATAATTCATCGATGCGGGCGCCCAACGATGCGATAAAATACTTATGAGTGTGTGACAATGAATAAAAACATGTAAAATTTCAGAAGAATCAGTATTTGTTCAGCTGTACGGGCATTTGGGGACAATAGGCTCGGAACGATCTATAGGCAACACCGTCTAAATAAACGTGGAAACATATTTTTAAGATGACGGAGTTGAATGATTCGCCTCAACAGTAAGGGTTAGACATTGATGATTTTATCGATACAAGTCTATAAATTGTAATATTTAACAGGTAGTTTCGTTTGTATTTGAGTTTGGAGTTTGTCATCAGTGTCATGATGGAATTAAAGTCATGAATAATAAAAAAAAGATTATAACATATCTAGGGGCAAACGAGCATGCGAGCCACCGAAAAACAGGTGGTTACCACCGCTCATGGACATTCGCAGTCCCAGAGGAGTCGCCAGGCCGTTGCCAGCTTCTTAGTGAGACCAAGGATACTTTTTACTTTTTAAGAATAATAAGCAATAACCAGCTTTTAACGAAGTAAGCAGTACCACCTCTAAAATAGTTGAGTGATTTAGTATTAATAATATTCTTAATGAGAGGAAAACGAAATTTGTCAACTTCTCCTTGACTAGTGCTAAACTGATCAAGGCAAACGTAATAGTCAAGAACGTGATACCGGATATTGTGGACACGACCTTATTTCCTGGTCTCGCTTTATATGCTAAATTGCGTTGGAATCCTCATATCACTAGATTGGCGAAAATGCTTGGTTCTGCAGCATATGCACTACAAAGAATTCAGCGATTTACAGGTAAAAGCGCCGCGAGCCTAGTTTCTTTCAGTTTTCTTTCATAGTCTCATGACCTATGGAATTTGATTATAGGGTCATATAGTTGATATTAACACAATTCTTGTGCTGCAGAATCGAACAGTTCGTGCCATTTATAATTCGAGACCAAAAGTATCTCTCAGAGAAATACCTAAAGAAATTAATATTTTAATTTTAACGTCCCAATGTATATATGAAAACCTGGTATATGTGTGTCAAGAGATATATATAATCTTTCCAAAAGATGTGCGACAACCATACCATTAATACTAAACATAACGATGATCTCGCTGCTCATAAAACTCGACTAAGCAAAGTTAGCAAACCTTTAGGGAGTAATGTGTGCGCTTTTATAATAAGATTCCAGCTGAAATCCAAAAAAACCCATGGCATTGAACTGCTATTTCTAAGTGTTGTACTTAATTTATAGTCATTATTGGATACTTTGTATTGATGAGTAAAAAAGAGCAACCCTTAAGTTTCTTGGTCATTCTTTTCAAGGCGAATCAGTATTATTTTTTATTTGATCCGATTTAAAGAATAGGGTATCTAATGGAGGGGGAGTGAGCTGGGTAGATCGTCAAGTAAGGTGACGGAAGGGAGAGTGGCCACCGGAACTCTCATTTCTTGGACGAAATGAATAAGGGAAGCTGTTACTTCACGTCTGTATTCTGATTGTAGTATTTCATCGGCCCACTTCCGTGGTGTAACCAAGTTGACCACGTATAGCTCTATCATAATATATCAAGAACAATATATATATAAAAAAATTGTCAAAGCGATTTTTCGAACAAATGTCTAAACTGCGTTGTAAACGAAAAACTTACATTATTGTTTATTAATCGTGTTGACGTCATTACGGCAGTTCAACATAGCATAGATATGTCTTAGAACTTATGTTTGCCCATTATTATTCGGCGATATCACAACTTATATCGTGCACGTCACTCAAACGGCGCCCGCGCATACGTAAGTATGTCCGGATCAGAATGTCACCGACGGGTTTTATTGACATTATGTTACATTATTTAGAGAAGTCTCGCCTTCTCTGTTTCCAATGAAACACTTAGCAATATGTAACAATATATATTACTGTCTTGTGTGAAAATAACTACGATTTTATTTATACATACAAATAATAAAACAATAGAACCCGGTGCATCTGTACAATGAAGGTATGTATGGAAAATGGAGAGGGGACGATAAGAAAAAAGGTAGTATAAGAGAAAGCAGCAATTTTTAAATTTTTTGTCTGCCTGTCTGTTCGTAATCTTTTCAAATGCTGAACGGCTTTAATGCAGTTGACAAGTACACAGAGCTTGAATTGGAGTAGAATTTAGGCTTTATTTTATTTAATTCGACTGTCAGGAAAAAGTTATTTTAATTTAAAGATCTAACCTGAAAAGGTACAGGACAGATAATAAATACTAGCGTCTTGTAGCGGCCTACAGACGTCACAATATAAAGGAATAACAACGTTCAAAATGTAAAAAACCCTACACTCGACCTTCCGATCACGATGCTCTCGACATGTTGAAAAACGGGGAGAAATTGAGAACGGGACCGGATCGCAAAAAAAAAGCAACACATTGTATGTCCACGCAGGTGAAGCGGATGGCGAAAAGCCAGTTCTTAATAAGAGTAATTCCCAATAACTTCTCTACTCAGTAATTAATTGACAATTAATTGTGTGTTTTTATTTAATTGTGTAATAATATCAATTTCACAGTTTAAGTGTGACGCCACGTAGTAGCAAACAGCGCTCGGGAGGGAGGCGATACTCAACGAGAACAGAGTGGCCAGGCAAACGAGAAACCACTCGGAAAAAATACCATACGTAAATTGATTACGGCACGACACACGCACATCTGTTCGCATACGGCAACGGGCGGAGGCCGAAAGCTGTGACCAATAGCGGGGCGCCAAATCGCCGAGCCTTCGAATTTTTATGAGCGCGATTGTAAAACGCACACGTGAACGTTTTCCTCTTAAGGCATCTGCTGTATCATCGTGTATACGCATATGTAATACGGTGTAGATCCTCACTATATAATATTGAAGTGTTTATAGACGTTAATGTCGCTACATCCTTATTTGGCGGAGTGATACAGTCGTGTTTGCTTCGTTCTTGCAATACCTGTGTTTAATGCGTTATGGCATAATAGTAAAAGAATTTATAAAATTTAACTTGAATAGAAACGCTTGGAAAAATTAAAACGATGCAAGTGAATAAGGCCCGTTAAGGACGGACAGCAACCCGCAAACGCTCACAATGTTCTTTTAATAGGTCGGCCAATTAAGCGAGCATTAACATTCGCATGTAGAAAAATCAGCAACGTCGCAAATAATAAGTCAATTAAATGGTATAAAGGTTAATAAAACTGACAAGTGCAAAATTGGCACAACAAAGAATAAATATTTAAATGTTGTAATACGAAGAAAATTGTCGAAAAAATGACGAATGTGTCTATGTAAATCGCTATCTTTTCTTTGTCACAATTTTTGATATTCGCTTGTTGTTGACGTTGATATAAAATCGCTGATTAGGTACCCTAACACGTCCATAAATAGACACGCGACCACATTTAATTTTTAAATTGCAATCGAAATTATTCGAAATACCATGTCAAACTTGAATCGATTTTGACAACGACGGTAGAGATTTTTAAAACAATCACACTAAGTATAAGCGCAGGACGATAATGATCTTTGGACTCTGCCACGAGTCGCCCGATCGACGGGCGTGGCGTCGGCGCTTATTCGCACACACGCCCATCGGGCGCGTCTACGCTATGTACGTACAAACGGGTTGATAAAACCGCCACACACGCACGCCGTAGACGCAAAACTAAGATTGAGAGACCTTGATGTGTCTTTGACCTAAAATATTTTTGTACCGTCTACAAAACTTGGGCCACAACAACGCTAGTACTTCGTAACTGTTAAATTAATATTCTTTTTTTTTCATATCGTACATTAAATCTTTAAAATGGCAATACGATAGGTATAAACTAAAGATAATAAATAAGAATATGTCACAGGCAACGCTGTGCAAGCTTTCGATTGAGACAATCTCTACGATGTTTAAGGTGTCTGCTCCGATGAACTTTTTGTTACATTGGCGTGGATTGCTTCATGGCTAAATATAATTTTACGATGTTCACACTAAACTGGAGAGACCTGCTGTGACCCATTTTCGTTATAAGATAGACCAATCAATATGGAAATAATAGGTACTTTCTCGCTCGTTACAAATTTAGAACTGATTTATATTTTAAAGTAAATTGATTAGTGACAAACGAATAGTGATCGAAAACGTAGATTATTGTATATTTATTGCCATTCATTATCGAAAATGTGAAAAACATCACACAAATCGTTACGATTCATAGAAACTGTACAGTATTTATTGCAATATCGCATGGTACAAATAGAAACTGACTAATGCCGTTGAAAAAATAAACCTTACGCTGAAATCTGGCAACATTGGGAGCCAAACTGTTTTCACTGTGCGAGACACGTGCATGTATAATATCTGATAGATAATGAAGTTGCTCAATGGAGCACGCGACTCGTCAACGTGAGCGATACGAGATTCATTACTCCGGTTACGTTTAAATAATTTGCAATGACCATGATATAGCTACCTACGTATATTAATTACTATGACGTAATAGTTTTTTTTTTCAATATGCAGTGGAATTCTTCTAGATATCACCAATGAATAAATATGATTAGTCTGCAACTATTGGAAATTAAGAATGGGGGCGTGGCAGGATCTCAAACTACATGAAAAAAAAAAACATTTTTATAAATAAATAACGTTTTTATATTTTGTGGTGGCACGGAACCCTTGGTACGTCGATCCGACTCACGCTAGACCGATTTTTTTTTTATTTGATTTACTACTGCAGTCCAGAACAACACATAAATCTGCTTGTAGATTTAATATGAGCAGGTGAACTTACTATTCTTTTAATTTTAGAATCGCGCATGTTGACAGTATATTAATATTAATTTTAGACGAGCTGGTCACAAACGAAACGCTTTGACTAAATTGGTCAGTTTTTAGTAATAAGATGAGAGTTAAGAAACCAAGAAAGGCGATAATAAGATTTACAATTAAGTTTTTCCTTTTCTCATTTAGACGTCAATTATGGCGTGATTGTCAATCGGAATTGTATGAGAGATGTAAACTGAATGGCGTCCAATATTTGGGGATAATATTTTAAATAGTAAATGAAAAAAAATACCAGTAACAAAAATGGCTGATCAATTAACAAAATCAAAGAGAATTAAGTGACTTCTAGAAGCCTAGATATTAAAATATTCTGTTTCGACAGTCATTCTGATAGACATATCATTATTAGCCGGCTTGACTACAGCTAAATTATGTAGGGCGTACTCAATCTGCCGAGAAACTGATAAAGTATTTGCAATGTTAGTAATGTTGTTAATCAAAGCACTTGCAATGTTGGTAATATTCTTATCGTATTCGATGACATCATGCTCAAAGACAGTATATACATTTTTGCATGCTTTCCTAATAACGCGAAAAGCCGTTTTTTCGGAGTCACTTCAATGACGGACCGAGCAAGACCGGACTAAGGATCTAATTTAGGCTAAGGTCGCCATCTAGTACTAGGCAGCTCTACTACCAAGAGGTGTTTGTACATTCTGGGTGCAGAAAGTTAGAACGAATTTACTAATGGGTTCGACCGTCTGTAAGTCCGTGTGTCACTTACGGACTCGAAGACCAATCCATCGATTAAACTTAAATTCAAGAGTTGTGTTCGACGTGGAAGCTATTGTTGTAGTTTATACAACTTTAGGTGGCGGTGCAGACTAGTACTATAATAACGGCCATAGACTGGACAATAGACTGAAGTTTTGTGTGGCCATCATGGAAAATTGTTTGGTCGAATGTTTGTTCATGAAGTTTGGAAACATTGAAAATGGAGACATTAAGCGGTTTTTAATATTCCTTTTATTTACAAGAATAAATTTCACAGGGTTCAGAGTTAGTTTGCTAATATAATTTGAATAAAGTAGTTTTTAATTCGGATTAACGTTTGGAATATAATAGAATGGTAAGCCAAATTTAGGAATCGATTGAACGCTTTAGGAAATTCCTTACTATTTGCAATTTCGTAATAAATTCATCTTCCGGCAATAAAAACAAATATGACGTTTAACAAAAACACGAAGAAAAAGAGAAACAGATCAACAAAGATCAATAGGCCAATATACCGGGGATTTTGCTGTCGATGATAAGCATCAAGTTACAATGATACTATGAACTATGACGACGCTATTTCACATCATCACGCCCCAAACGCGTGGAGGTGGCGGCCCGTCCACGCGTTTTATCAGTCCACAACCGCCATCGTCTGGTTACCGTCGTGTTGCGCCTTGACCTTACAATCTCTGAGAATCACATAGAAGACGAGAAGTTAACTTGAATATTTTAACGAACATGCTATGGATAAGGTTCCGGGTTTGAACCTAGAATCGATGCAAAATAAAAGTAGAGGCGTCTGTCTGTGCTTTACGAATTCTTAGCTTTCATAAATGCGTTTTCTTTTTCTGTTTGCAAACGATTGGACGTTAAGATTTTTGCCCGTTTGTTTGTATGAATATCTTTAACTAGACAAAGTGTTTAAATATAAGAGTAAAATTTTAGCTTTAGGGTTTTAGTATTTAGAATGGTATACCATAAATGTGTATGTAATATCAGGTAAGATGTAGGAATTTATTTTATGTTCATGCGCGTGAAGCTGTGGGTAAAAGTCACTACGAATAGCTATCATTTTTAAATTGTAAATAGACAAATATTGTTTACTAAAAATAAGCGTAGCGTAGAGAAATCATTGTTTTCAAAAGAGCTAAAGCTGTATTTAAAAAAAATAGTTAAAAGCTTAAGAGTTATCTGCAACATATACTCTAAATGTATAATATATTTTGTAAAACAATATTTTTAAACCTTTTCTATCGTTTTGAAGTGAAAGTAACATTACATTGTGCCTACGTATTTCTATGGTGTTCCACTAGACGATACCTAGTCGTGGGCTTGCATTGACTTTCATTCCAAGCGAAATATTCAATTACTCGAAGTAATTTCATAGATAAACTAAAGGTTATAGTGAATTAATTTAAATAATAAAACGCACCAGTATCTATCGAGACAATCAGGAGATCGAATAAATCACGATAACGGTCCGATTAGCATCGCCGATGATTGTTAATATAATTTATAATAACGCCGATGGAACTTATCAATTAAAATTTCACTGCATAACCCAATTGTTTTAAAAAAATAGATTTTAAATTAACGTTGCCTAATCAGAGGCAAGGAGTTCTTATCTACTGTATGCGAAAAATTTCAACATTCGCAGTACTACTCTTATCAAATATGGGACAAATAACAAAGAATGAAATCGTATCCTATCACTGATGGATGGGAAAGACCCAATAGGGCTTCAAAGTTTAAAGTTGATCGTCTTTTGATAACAACTGATGATAAAGTTTGAGAACCACTTACACAAAACATTAACCTGTTCTGCAAGAAACCCAAACTCCATTTTCTGTATCCTCTTTGATGTACTTTACCAATATGGCGGCATCTACTTAATTATAAAATAAATGTTTTAACGCTATAAATGTAAAAGTAAAAATGGGTTTTTGATTCGCAATTCGTAAAAAATTTATTATGGGTATCCTTGTACCCATAATAAAATTTTGTTTGGGCAATTGAAAATATGCCTTCGTAACTTGCAACACTGTACGTTTTCTAAGTCGTACATTGAATATATAAATTATCACTTGACTTACTAAAGAATCTTCAAAATGCATATGGTTAATATTTATGAGATACATCTATCACGTCACAAGACATCCATCCCTTGCTATGAGCATATATGGGTTGCGCAAGTCACAAATCGATCCTTACCAATTGGCTCGTCATATACACACGCTGATGTAATTTATAAATATAACATAACACAAACTACGAATGATAAGTGTAATTCTATTCTACCGGGCCCGAGTGAAGTCGAAAAATGGTCGACGTGAACTCGCGACCAATTCAAAGTCAGTATCTATATTCACTTATGTCGACATCAGACACATCACTACGTGTAAAAACCCCAGCCAAACATTAATTAAAACGCATACTAAGCATTCGATCACAAGACTTACAAATAAGAACGAATACGTAACACAAATAAAAAAAACATACGTTAGAAATTATTTGAAAGTAAAATAAATAATTGAACAAATAAAAAAAACCGACTGCAAAAAATCAACAGATAAGCAACGCACTAAAAAGACCGAAACAAGATTGAGAAAACAAACTACTAAAACCTAATAAACGCTACTTTGGTTTAACAGACTACACCATGAGCTGAAAGCTTAAGTTAAATAATTTACATTATGTTTGGTAGCAGGCGACACCCATAAATGTTCTTACGATTTATAATTTGCAAATGGGTGCCGCCATTTGCAAATTATAAATCGTAAAACAAAGATACAAGATACGCGCGAAAAACAATACTCTTCCTTATAGCAGTCGGATAAATATTAACGAAACGTGATTGTGTGAAAAAAAATATATATATATATATATATATATATATATATATATATATATATTTGTTGTATATAGACTAAAATGTCTTTGATTTAAAAAGGAATTTTAGAATGAATGTAGTTTACAAACTCTTCTTCAAATGATACATAGGTAATATACATCTGCTAAAAGATAACAATTATCTATGTCGTGTTCTGATAGTAAACAAATATAAAGATTTAAATTGTTTAAATTTTGTCGGTAAAATGCCGATATAGATTTGCTCGAAATTATTCTGTAACCATTGTCGCGCCGTAAATATCTAATCATGAAATCTTTTGGTGTAGAATAATTGACAATTCAGTCATAAACACTAAAACGATAGCTTTCAGTGACATTTCACCAAAAAACAAAGCGATTCCAAATAATTCACTTTTAAAACAGAGTGTGATGTTCATCAAAATAAATTAGGGGCCATCCATAAATTACGTCACATAAATTATAGGGTTTTTGACCCCCCCCCCCTTTTCACACGTAAATGAAAACAGCAGTTTTTACAATTTTTTTCAGTTCAAAAAACTTTGAATAAAACAAAAGCCATAAACTATTTTTCGTTTTCGTATTGTTTTGACCTGGGGACCATTCAAGTATTACGTAAGCAGAATTTGTGTATTTTTTATCCCCCTTACCTCCTTGTCAGCAAAAGTAAGCAAAGCTCTTACCCTGCCCCTCTATGCTTACCTAAAACTTGGTATAATTTTTTGATATTTTTTGTTTTTCATGAACAGCAGTTATCAAGTTTAGAAATAAAGTATTCTGAACTCCAATTCTTAGCCCTCCATGTCATCAAAAGTAAGCAAAGCAAAGACCCCCTTTGGTGTTTACGTAATACTTGAATGGCCCCCTGCTCCTTGTCGCTCTTTGTCACATTTCTTAGGTAGAAACCTTACTAGCCTTAAAAATTTTCAACAAAATCCTTACTTACGAAACATTGTATTTAAAATGTAATTATATTCATACTTATGATAAACACAATGACATTAGTATATCTCTCATAGTAATAACGAACGAAAAAAAAAATTGCGAGAGGGAATAACAACTGATAATATTTAACATAAGACCATAAACTATGATAACGCCTATCTTGACTATCACCACCTATCAGGTTATCAATCTTGGTAAAGTGTTTAATTAGTCTTGTAATTCTGCATAAGCGTCATTTATTTTTGGTTGTGCGACAAACAAATCTATCACCATGGGGGGGGGGCTTGCAACGTGCGTCGCCATCTTTGTTCTTGTCGTTGAGAACTCTAATAAAGCAATTCATCACTTTGGAACACTTTCTATATTTATCAGGAGGTGTGGTACTTGCGTCATCGAGATTGCTGTTATTCTGATTGTTAACTTTATCAAGTTTGGGCAAAAGCTATTAATGTTATCTGCCAATGTTCGGAGCGCTATTCGTGATCTAATGGACATTTATCTGAAATGTGTTTTGGCATCCATTTTGAATGGATATTGTGATAGTGTATGGTCTTTATAAACAGAGGTTGTCTATGAAATCACATTCTCTAGTCGATAGACAATACAATGATGCAGGCTATATATACCGCCCAACAAACAATTTTCATTTCTGATTTAGACATTCATTTTAATATTCAAAATCAAGTTTAAATTCAAAATATCTTTATTTCATAAGTTACAAAATAACACTTGAAATACGTCATATTTTTTGCAAATTTACGCTTTACCGCTCGTTCGGAAGGCATTTTTCTTAGTATTACATACTATGCGTATGAGATGCATGATGAAGACGCACATATTTTATCTAATTTAGTTTTCATAGACTAAATCTTTTAATGCGTTAGCTTTCAACTCCCGCGTTTTTACAGCGTAGGTATTTTGCTCCTTGATGTATTAGTGCAAAGCCTAACAAATTATATATGAACTATTTTAGAGCCGGTTATATTAGTATGTTGTAAAAACTAAGAACCATATCTAAGATAACACATTATTGTATTTATTTAAAAAAACATTGAATGCAAACACAAAAACAGTAAAAAAAAACCGATTTAGTGCGCACGCGATGCGTTCAAAGCCCGAATGAAGGTTCTACGATCGAACACTTATTGTTTCATATGTCACGTTGCGTGTGTTAATTTTAATATTAACTTGTTCTCCGATAACATTTTATTTGTGCGATAAAACAATGGCAAAATCTTATTTACATTCGTCAGACCTCCGCAAACGTCGCGCACAATTTCATCATGCATGACTGATATGCGATATTTGTCCTTATAAATATACTCTTGGCAGAAATACGATATCAGCCCACAGCCAATGGAGAATGACGTGATGCATCGTGTCCAATTTGACGATCGGCCGTGTCGAATGATGACAAAATATGTAAATTTGCAATTTCAATTTTATTTGACTTCGATATATATATATATATATATGGTTTGTGACCGTTTTAAAGGTGGTTTCTAATATTAAAAAAAAATATGAAACTGAATCATTATTTTGAATAAATAAATTCAGTAGTTTTCCATTTTCATGTAATGTTCTGATATAACCGGTGACTGCTGCTTTGTACGTTTATATTTCTCCAATATCGATATTTGTATTAAATGATGGAGTATAATTAAACCAACTTAATTGAGGTGTGTACAAAATTAATAATTCTAAAAATAAAAGTTGACATAGGATAATCATCAAAAAACGAGTCGCCTTCGTAGAGTATAATATTAGCAAGTAATTTTATTATAGACATGTAGACAAAAATAATTTGATATTTAAAAATCATCATTAAAATATCGTCTCAAAATTTAAAAAGAAGTTTGGGAAGCCGCCAAATCTATTACCAAAAATATAATAAATAAATTAAAATAATTATAATAGCATAAGCATAAGTTTCTAAAAAAAAAATTTAACGATGTATTTATAAAAAGAAACTCTAGTCTTAAAGTTCGGAAATATACGTAATCAACGCTTTAAAAAAGTGTATAAGCAGTTTACCCTACATAATTAGAGTGAGTATTAGCCGAGACTCTGTAAAATGGAGAATGACGTATAGTAGGGTTTGAATTGAACCGATTTTCATAGAATTCATATCTTAATTTTTTACAATTAACTAAAAAAAGCAAGAGCTAAAAGTTACTATTTATTATATAGAGAGCGTCTATAGTAGTACCGATGCGTTCTGGGAAATAGGAGTGCACTACCATGTTGTGATATTTGCAAGAGACTTCTTTGACTGAAATATTTCATCAGGAACCATTTCATCAAAAAGCACTAAATGTTTCATCATTGAATTAATCTAGCCGATAATGAGAGGCTGATGTAAGCAAAGGTGAAGAGGTTACTTGAAACTTGAGGAAAGCTCTTGAACAATGTAAAGCAGTAGTAAAATAAAGCAGTGAAACAGTAAAGAGGGAGGAAAACACAAAACGATCTAATTAATTATTTATGAATTTTCATGTATCTTACACGAAACAGCTACTCAAATATTATCACATGATTTAAAAACAATCAATGTTTTTAATTATACGAAGAAAATCAATAGGAAAATAAAACTACACAAACTGGATATTTTATATGGCGACTCGACTCAATTGCGTGTGGTCTAACATTCCACAGTAAGTAATCATAAATTTTAATCAGACATTTAGCTACGACATCAAAGCAATTAAGATCTATAAGACGTCAGCTTCGTAACGGAACATTCAAGATGTTTATAAAGAGTAATTATAATTAATCTCACGATCTGCTTACGATGGTGGCGCTGGTACCTCGTTAATAGATATTATGGAGGTAAGTAGTTGCTTACGACGGGAATTGAAATATTGTCGAAGTTTTCTATCTCTGTCGAATTTGTATGGAATAATAATTGAATTCATTTTATTTATCGGAATGTCAATTGCTATTTTTGATATAATTTATTTGATAACGTACTGACGCGCTCAGAAAGGTTCATTGAATTAGCTCTATGGTGCATTCAACTAATTATCGTTAAATGCGTTAATTGACAGTTTATCTCAATGCCTCACTATGCGCTAACCGGCATTTGAGTGACACTTCCTTAAACCTCTGTTAAGTAATATTTAACGGAGAATTTAAGTGAGTACTCTGTAAAAATTTAACGCGTTCTAAAAGTAAAACAATTTTATAGAAGACTGTAATATGCTATATTAGTTGTGGAATCTGTAAGATCATAGTTTGACTAAGGGCCTCTTTCATTACCTCATTTTCAACTAAATTCTAACTAAAAGTCACTCCCAGCTTTTAATACTCACCTGCAAAACTTTTTGTTAAAAGTAAACTTTAAAGAAGATCGTCCAAGAAGCTCTTAATCAAAGCTCTCACAGAATGTGAATATTATAGACGTGAAAGCGGACTGTTTGATTGTAATACAATTCCATAGACGTAGACTATAATATGCCCTGCGACTGAAAATAGGATAATCTTTATACAAAAAAAAAATATTCTGTAACATTGTAATGTATTGTAATTCATTACTAAATTTTAATTTACTCCCAACGAAGCTGCCAGGAAACGGCCAGTGATTAATATATCCGTTACAACAGATAACAGATCAAACCGAATGCATATCGTGAACGTACAATCTGAATGTGTGTAATCGACCTCTCCCGAATTCATCAAACAAAGTCCGTTATGTTCATCGAAAATAGACAATTTCAATAAATTAAAATAAAATATATTTTTTTTTAGATTCATTATGAAAACGTATTGTTTTGTTCGAAAATTCTCATATCGTGATGTCATAAATTAATTGATCAGTGTTAGCCCTTGAGTATTAAAAAAAATCAGTCGCAGGAAGTGTCAAGTTGATGACCTTCTCTAACGGTATTTCAATTTGCGGAGGTGCGTTTATCGTTGTTTTTACGTTTTTTGTATTTGTCTTGACCTTTGCTTTGTGTTCACTGTTAATCGCCATATAGTCCAAAATCATTGCATTGTTCATTTTGGGCAGATTCCTTGAGTCGCCTTTGATAAATCTATACGACGGGCTGAGATCAAATAGACTACGTGGATAATTTTGTTCTTCATCGTCGTCTCCGTCACAGAGAAGTCAAGTAATTATGCAACCAAGTCGGAGTGCGTAGAAAAGTAAAGATCAAGAGAAATGCACAAATATAAAAATATAAACGCAACGCTACATGATATAAAAATCATAGTTTGGAGAAGAATATTTGACAGTTAACTTGACTAATTGACTTAATTTAAAAAAAATCAACTTATCAATTATAACATAGGTCTGTAACATTTTACATGAATTTTCAAAAATATGTATTGTCCCAAATTAAGGCCTAAGAAAATATTTTCTATTTTATTTCTTAAAATTACCGGTTCTTTCGAAAAAATGAATTTTAGTGGGCTGTATTTGAAAAATTTGGGAGTGATCGATTCTTTTTTCGAACGTTCTTTCAATCAGGTAACAATTTTCTACGACATTTGCGTGATATCTGTTTTTTATTACCTTTGTTTTTGTTTTATAAATAACATCGAAATTCATTATATGTATTATTTTATATAGGACATATTTACACCCAGTCAAATTTGTGGTGTACGAACTATTAACAAATTTATTATTAGATGAAATTCACTCGAACCTTATCAGAAAAGCGCCATTGTTTTGAAAGCGTAGGTACTTGCGTCAACTAATATTTGACGAATCGGTTTTGATGCGTATTTGCTACGCAACATCGGCGTCGCTTTATTATAGTATTCGGTATTGTGTACAGCATTTATCCTTTGTATGTGATGTATTGAAATACATTTATGTTTATACAGTGTCATGTAAGTAAGCTAAAAGTAAAGCAAAAATATTTATACAGATATTTAGTTAGCATGATCTTGCGTATTAGTTATTGCTTCGGAAATCATTGGGACACACCGAAAGTTTAGCACGAATCATAAATGAAATATTTTACAAATATTTTAAATATTTAGAAATATTTTAAAAAATATAAATTGCATACTTTTTAAATGCAATTTATATTTTTTAATGCCTAATTTAAACATTCAATCAAGTGTGAAGAATGAATTAAAATAAACTTTCGAATATTTTTTACATTGTTAATAACATCTTACAAGAGAGAAATAGAAAAAAAAAAGCTTCAAATATGTATCAGGTGATTAAATTTTTTAACAAGTACTATTCCTTTTTCACGTTCGGTGGTTTCATCGAATGTCGCAGTTGAGAGATATCCGAAATACATCTCAACGGAATACGTCGAGATGTATTTTCGATATATTGTTTCAACTGCGCTACACATCTATCTACTCGAGAGCGCAAATTTCAAAACAATACGCGGTCTTGACCGGCCTGGCGCACCGCCACGCGTCGCGGCCGAGCTGCGGCGGCGCAACCGACCCGGCATTGGGCCCGATCAAACGGTACCGCCGAACATCGACAGCTATCGATGTAAACAAACACGGGGGGCGATCTCGTAACAACCTTCGTGCGGCGAGATATCGATCCGTAAGAGCAATGTATTTTTCTTCTTTTTTTTTTAATATTTCGTGTAACAACTCAAACGGAACGTATGCGGTGTTCATGATTGTTTTTGACGTGATCGTTTCGTGTCGCGTCGTAAATGCGTCTCTCTATTGAAATAATAGCACGTCCATAGATAAATATTAGGCGCAATGCCATCTTAGCGAATGCAAAAATAGGCAAAGGAAGTAATCGTATAAGATCGGAACGTTTCTTTAAGTATTTCATTCATAAGTTTGATTTGTAATAATTATAATTATGATAATTGTAATATTATAACAATAATTAAAATATAAAACTACAATTTGATAACGTATTAAGTCATTTTATACGATGACCACGACGTATCCAGATGATAGTGATACGCTCAATTGAACAGATCGTTGGCAATGAATCTATTTTTAACAATTATTATTTCACATTATACGTGTCGTTCGAAAGAGTCGTAATAGAGTAATTAACAAATCAATAAAAGACTTTTTATTATCTGTTATTATTTTTTATTTATTATTATATATTATTTACATACTTTTGCGAAACAATAAAAAATGTGTGATTGCACATTAAATCTCATTAAGATATATGTAAAGAACTATATTTTTTCACCATTTTTATATTATTTAGTTGGGTATGCTCGGTCTATTGCATTAGTAATGATAGGTCTGTGATTATGGTCGAAACAAAGCTTTCTCATATATTATACTGATTATAACTGGCTTGTTTTAAATGTCAGTAGAATCTGAAAAATAGAATATTGGCAAATAAAATAGTTTTGCGCCAATTTTTCAAAGTATTTAATGTAAAGATGCTATACTTGTCATAAACAAAATTTGTGCTATACATGAATCTAAAGCAGTATCGCAAATAATAGTTTTAGGGTTTTCAAATCTGTAAATTTTAATTTGAGATAAGAATAGATAAGATAAATAAGACATCAATGGCCATATACGAAAACATAGAGCGAGGTTGATAAATTAGTAGTTACGATATTGTTAAAACTCTCGATATTTGAAAAAGCCCGATGTTTGGGTAACCCACGAGTTTTTTTCCAAAGAAACCTAATGACCAAAACAATCGAATCATACTTTAGATGTTGCCTGCTATCAAGTATCGGGATAACTGAAACCAACTATAATATATCGATCTATCCACAGGATCATACCTGTGAAAGGTTGTCTGGTTATATCATCCGATTGTGGTGAAATCGCTTAAAGGATTCCAATGAAATTTGACGTAACGCTAGATATGTTTATAGGCTATATTTTGCACTCAAAAAAAAAAAACTATCATACCAGAAAGTAGTAAGAAACCACTAGAAATTTTAAATCATAAATTAGAGAATAATTCTAAATATTTTGTGCCCAGAAAAGCTAAAAGCATCCGTATAAATCGCTACTATTGACAATTCCCTCGAGAAAGAAGCCAACTGCGCAGGTGCACCCATGTTTTACTTTTTCTGGAACTAGTATTAAATATACATATATATTGATAATAGCGTTTTACATTGCCGATAAGCAAAGTTAGCCAAATCGCGATAAGGAAATACTACATACGGAGAAAAAATATAGTGGATAAAACTTATCGAATCGTCATAAGGAAAAACGCTATTATATTATATACGAGGAGAAAATGTGTAGTAGAATTTACTAATATATGTATATTTAATTTAGTTATAGTACCTTTATTTAACATTATATATTAAACGACTCTTATAACAAGCAAAGATTAAAGACTAACGAAATACGGAATGGCGCGCTGAAATAGGCCTTCCTAACTCGATATAACAAAAACATTGTATCACTGTTTTTCACCAATCTCATGATCATCAAATAAAGTAAATCTACGATTATGTCTTAGCCCAATGTCGCTTATTTTTTGTTGCTCGCAACTGAACAATCGGCAACAGTGACTGTCGGAAGTTTTTTTTTAAACGATTTTGAGCATTCAGATTATGGTAACTCTAAATAATTAAATTAGAAGGGATGTTTATAGTGATTATTCATTTTTTTTTTACCTTAGTGCAACGGAAAACGCAGATTTAGCACGCCTTCGGCGAAAACATACATGTACTTCAAAAAATATTCCCATTTCTACAGGGCATTTCTAAAAAATGAAAATTTCAAAAGCACTAAGGAGTTAGAAACTCTTTTTTTTTAAACTTAAATTAAAATATAAACTTACAACTGATGAAATTCTAGTACTTGCAAAATATTAAGTAACATTGTTCATTTTTTTTCGGATTAATAACTAATTTAATAAATATTTGATATCGACATTAATTTATTGAATAATAGTTATTTAATTAATAATAATTGGCTGAAATGCGGCCATGTTAATGCTTACATGTAAAGTACAACGTGCATCGATTATCATAAAATATTACCCCGGTATGAGGTCACTGGAAAAATGTTCTCAAGTAAATCGAGGTTATTGTATATACGCTTGTACAGTGGAGATGAGAAACAATCGAGAAGTCAAATAAACAGTATTCCGAATTAATAAACTCATTGCAGGGGCAGGTTTAATACCGGCATCGACGCGACGACCTTTAAATTTAAAATATAATACGGAACTACACTACGGAAGAGATTGGTTCGCTAAGTAAATCGCCACGCTCCGCAATATTTTCAAAATATTTATGCAATTAATAATTAATTTAGATATTTATTAAAACGTGCGTTAAGAACATTGTAGGTATCTCGAACGGTTTTTTTAGTACACCTGATGTTTGAACTTTTCTTCTTCGGATGATAGTATGTATTTGGAATGTAGAAATAGCTTAATTAGGTAAATGACGTACATTAAATTATTAATTTTAATATATTTAATGTTCCTATCAATTTTTAACCCCCATTAACTTATTTCGACAAGTTAATCGAAATTCGTAAATAACTAAACACTTCTTAGCTAACCCCCTATTCAATAATTAAAAAAAAGAGATGTTACACACAGTCACAATGATTCTCTATGGAAAACGATTCAATCTATTATCTATGCGATGATAAAAAAAATATTCCATAAATGTAAACGGTCATTATATGAACGATAATTGACAAGGAACGTTCCTTTTTCAGACTTCTACAAAGTTTAGACAAAGTGAAATCGTAAATAAGCAGTGTTTCTTCATGGCGCTGGCCTTGTGTTTGGCGAAACACTGATTCGAGAATAGTTATGTCATATTTGGACGCCGACTATTATGATAAGTTACCTATTATACACAATACTAATCGATTAAGAAGTATTAACAGTGATTAATCAAGTAATGAAGTAATGTAGATAAATGGTTCATTTTGGTTTTTAGTTGCTATATATCTATGTACCTAGTTTATGATTCTGCTTAGCGTCACTCTTGTTACCGCTCATAAAATATATGACTCGCATGAGTTTTAAGTGATGATTGTAAATGTGGACTTAAGAAGAGTGTACAATTGAATATAGATTTTCATAAATTAATTGTATTTTGTTTTTTTGGATGGGATAAAAAATTACTTAAAGATAATTTTTTTTTGTCACCTTGTCAAGGATATTGATCTAAAATAATATAATTTTTAAATTATGAAAATTATTCGCATTTTGACTCAGTAATATTTCCCAATTAAAGATTTCACAAAGAGACAGAGTGTGTAATTATATCTTTTTAAATATGAATGTAATAAGCATAGATTTAAAAAATCAGTTATTTCTACATAACTTTTTAAGGAAATTCGCAAATTAATCATAATAACTACAGAAGCGCCATCTCGTGACAAAAAATAACAATATGGTTTTTTCAGTACTTCAATTCTAGGCAATCAGCCTTTGAGTCATTACATCACAAATAGAATCTAATCATAAAATTTAGCTTCAATTTTTTTACCATTACAACATAACATGGAGGCTTATTACCACCTCGTCCGCTTACGAATAAAGCCATTATAATGAAAACCTTTTACTTAAGAAGATAAACATTAAAACGTGAAGAAAAGAAGAAAATTTTCAGGAAAAAATATTGAAAATAAACACCGACCTGTAGTGAGGCTTCCGCTGAGAACCTTCTCCTTGTCCTCGAGCATGGCTTGTGCGGTCTGTGCTCCTGGCGCCATCACTATCCGTCTCCAAGAGGGTTTCCTGGTCAAAGCGACGATCAGCTTCACGCGACTGGTGTGGCTGTTTGTATACGGCCTTCTGCGTCTGTGCGTGCGCGCTCTGTGGCCGTGCGCCGGGGACTGGCCGGCGGCGCTAGCTATCACCGGGCCGTTATCAGAGCGGCAGTGGTTCGCCACCAGCCGTACCACGGCCGTGTAGAACTTTATGTAGATCAGCCAGAGATAGGTGTACCACTCTCGATGGATGTCCAGCAACGCCATCGATGGTGGTCTGAAAGGAAACGTGCACTGATCAATCCTCTTGAAAAGGAACCGCCGTTCTGTGGCTGCAGTGTAGTATTAATAGGTCACTCTTTTAATCTGTTAGTCTGTAGTACAACGAACGAAACTCTGCCGCTCTGAATTGCCTGCGAATGATGCAATGCGCGGGTTCGGTGCTCCCCGATCCCTCCTTTTTCTCCCCCGTGTGCCAATTTTACGCCGTTGCGACGCTTTCGTAACTAACTTCACAGCGGCAGAGTTTCTTGCGTTGTGCTGTACTACAATTCATTCCTAACATAAATCCAGTGACGTATTCAACAAATGCGTGTCGTTAATATACGATTTCGTTGTATTAACTTACGTAAATAGAATGACAAATACCTGATAAAGTATTTCTCGTCAAACTCACCAAACCTCTATGCAGCCGATACATATAATTAGAAATTATATTTTAAAATAACTTAATAATATCTAAAAACTCGTGCTGAATTAACTATTATATAAAGTATCGAATTGTTGCCATAACATTATGAAAAATCAGTTATTATCTGAAACTCCATAGAGTAATTTCGTTCAATTCATATTATAACTTAATTATACTTCTGATTCTTCATTGACGGTCAGTAAATTGCGAGTTGTCAGGTATATTTATGGCCTAATATAATTAACTATCCGAATTCGATTATTTGCAATTACTTAGTCAATTTCAGAAATATTAATACGATAAATATTATTTTTTACCCTTCACTTTCAAATATCAAATTCCTTATATTCTTTTTACTTTTCATCTAATAGATATATTTCGAGGTTAATACATATATAATATTGCGACAGAACGTAGAAATATTCTATGGTAAGTGTGATATAGCAGGTAAGTAGACGCATTTGAATAGGAAAAGTAGTGATTCGAGTTATTTGTCAGCGCATGCGTCGGTAACCGCAAAATATTCTTTGGTGAGTGGTTTAAATGCGCTTGTGCAATGTCTCCATTGTTCCTTTTACAATTATTGTCAATTGGTTGTCTAATAGCTTGGATTCACTATACCTAGGTACTGGCGTGTACATCGCAGTATCTAATTGGAATTTTTAGATTTACGCTTTCATTCGATTTCCTATATTCCCAGCTGCCAATAAGAAAAAACATATGTTTACATTCGTAGGTGCATTTGCATTATGCTGTTACTTGAGAATCTATGTGCCTATCAAATACCAGACAACTTCATATTTTTATTAAAATTTGAAATAGGATAAATAATAAAAAAAATACGAAATTATTGTATGAAGTCGATTATTCCTGAATAATTACATCGGTTAGGTAAAATGACATGAATGTAACTAAGCATGACGCTGACCGGTTATAATTATATTTTCATTATATAGAAATATTATATAATTAATGTAGGTGCAAATCGATTTTTCCGGATAAACGAATAAAATAAAATATATATAAAAACTATCATTCGTAATAATGATTATAGTCGGTGATTAAAAATAATTTTGTTGAAATACAAAAATTGTTGAAATACAATTCTATGCACTGATTTGTTTATTTATTCGAAACCGATTCTTTTAAACGTCTGCCTCACTGAACCCGAACGCACGTTTTTATTGACGCTAACGACCCGCTCCAGTTTCTTGCGCGAGCACTGATGATTTTTGCGAAGTGTATTTTTAGTAGGAGTCTCATTGAGGTGTCGTAAAATATGTTACAAGGAAACAGCAAAAAAAAAAGAAAAAAAAAATGAAACGCAAAATGCGATCCGTTCAATGGATACGTAATTAAAGGGAATAAACACGTGCCGTGTTTGGACTGACGACACGGGAAGAGCTATTTTGATGTTCAATGAGACCATGCCGCTGTCGGACAAAGTCCATGTACAGAAATAGTTGTTACGGTGGACGATAAGCGAACGATTGCAGACCTAGTCGAAACGCCATAGAGAACGAAATGTAACGGACTCTATGAAATTAGGTTATTGCCGTTGGCCGTTCACTTTATATATTGACATAGACTATTATATGATCTAATATCAGTTAAAATATATAATAATGAAATCATATGATCCTGTTTCCAGAGATGTAACTAGATGACAGATAAGTTTCGTGTTTGTTTACGTATTGCAAATGGATTAGTTTTCGGGTTGTCACATTATTCAATGTTTTTTAATGTCGCGACTGTCGCAGCACCATAGCGTAGATAAATTTAAATGTCAAACCTAATTATAAATCGTAGCGTAAATTAAGAACTAAAATTTTGTAATTTTTGAAAATTTTAATTGAATGTATTTAACGAATTCGCCCTGAATGCCAAAGTGAACATATAATAATTATAAAATTCATATTCTATCAAAACATATGTTTCTATAAAAGAGATAAAACCTTTTCTTAATTAGTCAAAACACTATAAAATGTAAAACATATTTAAGAAACTTAAGAAATTACTCAGACTACAGAATAAACCAGATGCCCTGTTCAATCTTACCTGTATGCCAAGCACTGTGCCTATCTATCTATGCACATGTAAGCGAAATACCACTGACTGACTGACTTATGACCTGATCTCTGAAACTGCACGTCCAATTGACTTGAAATTCAGCATAGTTACTCTTTTCGGAACGTAGACGCTCACTAAGGACGGATTTTACGCAAATCCTCTCAATCATTTTATGAAATCCCCGAAACTCTAGGTCCGATTGACTTTAACGTTTGCATAGTTATTTTGGGACGTAGATGTTTACTAAGAAAGAATTTTACGCAAATTCTATAAAAAAAAATCTACGCGCCGCGAGAAAAAGTTAGTAGATATATATGTCCATTCAACTGTCCAATAATACCATTTTCCTCGATTGATGACACTGATTCAAAGCCAAATGGCAAAATCAAAGACAAAAGGAAAAGAAAAATCGAGGAAAATCTTCAAATATTATAGGTACGCATAGTGTGTTTGAGCTCTTTTTTAGTTGTTCAGTTGCTCAAGATTTTGCCTATGGTAGTTATCATATCATGCTGCTGAGATGATGAAGGGAGCCACAACACTTTTTAACTGTTAGGAGTTAGGAGATAATACTGAGACTTTTCGTCAAAAACTACTTTTCAATGGCCATTTGTAAAATCTAGTGTACACCAAATTATAATGTTTATTAATTTTTATTCATTTATATAATACCAACGTGACATCATAGCAGGAACAGATCAGAACGCCTATAAAGAATAAGTATAATTTATGCAGCTTGTATAAGAATAATTTAGTAGTTGCATTCCAATTACGAATGCAAAGATCCTGGAATGATTACCAGTGGACAATAAATTCGGAATCGGGAAAGAACTGCTTTCCCACTTGCTACGTACAAAAATAAAGGACATGCCTGGCCGAATTTATTACCTATGGCCTAATCTAATGTAAAATAGCTAAGTTAATTACAAAGTTATAATTACTCGATAACTAAGAAATGTGAAACAAAAGAAAATAGAAATAAAAAATAAAGATCGCCTTCAAAACCTATTTAAATAATTTTTTGAACAGACTTCAAAAACTCCAAAATCAGTTGTTTTTGGGAGTCGATTCCAGTTAAAGATAAATTATAGTTGTAACGTAAGGTGCGACGAAACTACTCCACATGCAATGAGTGCTAAACTGTCTATTTTAGCACTCATTTACTGCGGCCGTTTTTTAAGCGCGGCACTGTGCATCTTCTGTTTTTTTAGATCATTGGCTAGCTACATACATGTATTCAGCGGTTAGAGATATGCACGTTTAAATAGATGAACGATGGCCAATTGACAATGTAATGTAAAATGCACCTAATATCTTGACAGTTTAAAATACTATTATTATGATAAAATTTTGGGTAGTTATGTCTGTTTTTGAAATTTATATATAAAATAGTATAGCGGTAGAGCTACGCTCTGGTGAACTGTAGCATGGAAATGGGCCGGCTCCACAGATGTGGTATCTCCACACAAACGTAAACGTAAAGTGAAAACTTCCGCTGTTGTATTTCGTCCACTGTGTGAGTGCCGGTGGCTCACTCCCCTCTATCACACTATCCCCCTTCATTCATTCCGCGTCTATTAGATATCCTTTTCATACGGTAGTGCACTTGTGACTCCTCTGCGGTTGTGTGTGGTCATGGGCGGCGGTAGCTACCTACTCTCTGGTGGCTAACAAACTCGTTAAATGCAAAAATAATAAAAAAAAACAGTTCATGGAGAAGACTTGGATATGTATCTGAAACAACGTCAATGTGAGTCTTTGCGAATGCATAAAATCGACACTTGGCTAGCTCTTCTAGTTCAAAAGTTTGCCGACTCGTCCTAAATAATATTAAACACAAACTCCATAAAAAAGCGAACTTAGGAAACATTTTTTTAACTATTTTCACGCAGATATTTCATATGAGCGACCTTAATAACTATCGAAGCATATCTAAATAGTTTTCTAATGACATATGCCTTCGTCATGGTTCCAAGACCAGGTTCCATACATTTTCGTCGGACCTCCTTTCCTCGCTGTTGTTGGTCATCTTACTAGTTTTACATAATATGTGAATATTTTGGTAAAATTTTCTTTACGGCACATATTTGGAAATATCAGTTATCAAGAGTTCGAAAAATAACCTCTACTTGAAACTCGTTGTGCACTTTCCGTAAAATAGCGTTAAATATGATGATACTTATGATACAGAAAAAGAAACAATTTTCATCAGATTCTACAAGGCTTTTTAGATTAAACCTGTGGCTGGTACTTGCTTTTTTCACTTTTGTAACTTCAATTCTTCTAAATACTAATACAACTAAAAAAAATTGGTAAAATACAGAGAATTGTGGTTTCCAAAAAATGTACACTAAATCGTCGCATAACTATTTTCAGCATGGTTTCCGCCTCCGATCGAAATAAGTGGCGGCGACGCATTGTTGGAAAAGTCGACCACGAATAACTGTTTCAAGGCGAGAACAAAGAACCCGAGGCTTCGATCTCCACTTTCACTGCCGCTTAGTGTTGCCAGATATCTCGATATCTTCTACTGCAAATTTGATCTCGTCTTTGCAAATGCTTATTGGCATAATAGACGAATGAAGGGATACTATCTCTCTTTTTATATTCCTTACCATAATATTGGTCGGTTTTTGCCACCTTCCAGGGTCGTCTAACACGTCTAATAATAAACGTATTATTTATTCTAACAAATGCACTTTTAATATAGACAAGTATAAACATATATCGTGTCGAGATGCCGGGTTTTATCGACCCCCATAGGCGTAGTCAGGCCAGTTTTTCGGTAAGAAAGGAGTTGATCCATGTTTAAGAAAAATCTCTTGACAGAAAAAAGGATTTTACTAAGTAATTTTACTTTATTAATAATCTCTTGTACAGCAAAGAAACAGAAAGGACCTATGGTGTCTTTATTCAGGGGACACATACACACACCATGCTGACCCCAATGTAGTAATATATTCTCATAATTTCCTTACTTCAGATTGATCAGAGTCTTCCTTCAATGCCGACCCAGTGTGTATTGGAAGCGCTAACGATAACTATCACCGATATAATGACATATCACTAAAACATCTCAGTGGTCAAGAGCGTCGTCTTCGAATCAAAATGCGCCGGGTTCGAATTCTGACCATGGGTGATTTGACCAACGAGTCTCTGATAAATTAAATCGCTTGCGTCGTATTTCGTTGCGCGATTTAAGCTGTCGGTTTCGAATGTTATCATTGCATTGATGACGCAATATTGTATATATATATTTTTTACAAGTTCACGCCTATTATCCAGAAAGACAGGTAGAGACCACAAATTTCCATATGTACTAAATTTGCATATTTCTTTTGCTTCACTGATATCGATGTATCGTTTCGTGCATGCGCGTCGATTTCGAGTGTTTAAAATTTAGTATTTTTTTTAATATCTCACCGATTTGGACTGCATAAGATTTTTTTAGGGTGACCTTTGACGACCATTCCATCACGCACATTCAGTCAGATTTATTTTGTCAGTCTACTTTAGTGACTACAGCTTCTTTTAAAGTAAACCATTCTCTGACATGACTATCTTTAGAAAGACCCTCCAGAAGTACTACGAAGGTATTCCTACTGCATTAATTATACTTACATGTTTCGTCTGCCACGCCCAACTACCATTACCGTATATCAGCGAAGGGATCAGAACTTCATTATGGATAGCCAAACACGCTTATCGTGACACACTTTTACTAAGAGCATGTACGTACAATAAAAAAAAGCCAATGGAATATTGTCATTTCTTTCTTTGTAATTTGGTGAATTCATAGCAAAAGAAAACTCATGAGACAATATCATGTTATTACAACTATATATTGGGTCAGCGACTTCTTGCTTATGGGAGTGCCACTGATAACGCAAGGGAATCAAACTGAGCCAGATGTTATTATTGGTATGGAAATATCTGTAACGGTCTTTACATACTATAAAACATAACGTATCTCCGTTTGTACGTTCACAGCTCTAGAATCATTAATTTCATTCATATGTTCCTTTTTTCATTATAGAAGCCACGGTTTGGCGTACATTAAGTTACGGTAGTGCCCCTAGGATTTAGTGCGTATGTTTCAATAAAAATAACGAAAACGACCATAACTGGTCACCACTCCGCTCGGCACTCACCACTGGTCCCATGTATGCAATTCTTTTGGAAATAGGTCATACAGCCTAGCTTTAGTATGCGCCAGCATTTTTCCGCAACCTTATCGATTAATTTACAACTTCGCTCGCGTAAATATTAACGCGAGCGAAGTTGTAAATAAATCGATTCAAAATCAGATGTAAATAAAGTAAGGAATTCGTTTTTTACATCTTTTTTTTTAATCGATATAAAAAAAGAATTTCTTCCTTTTTTACATCGGTTAGTTATTAGTAACAGCAATGTCCAGCGGAGGGTCAACATCAACACCAGTTCGGGATCGGAATTACGCGTAGAACTGGGATTGACATCATAAACCAAATCGTTTTATAAGATGGTTCAGCGGTGATACGTGTGTTATCGGTGTGAGAGAACGAAACACGAAGAGAAGTATGGGTGTACAGGTCCGAAACGACCATTGCTAAATTTAAATTTTCAAATATTTTATTTACATTGAAACGGGTGGGAAACGACTATGAAATACATAAAGAAATTCATTACATGTTCACATTCGTTAAATCACGATCGAATTCAAATCATAAAAGAAAATTGTAATGGCTAAATTTGAATTTACGATTAACGGAGATGGTGAGTAACATTGGCTTTAAATAAAACCGTAAATTTTGCTACATTTTATAGTACTCTTGTACCTAATTAAATGTCGCTGCTCAAGACATACTCAATCGCATATATTTGGAGGAATTGTCTCCTTTGATTTAATGACCAGTAATAAGTTCTATCACTATGACCGTCTTCGTGCACTTAAATTTCGCTCCTATAATGTCGACGCTTGGCTGCCCACCGCAGTACGTTTTAGGTGCAACTTAGAGCATGGGCAATTGAACGAGGAAATTTCATCAGCGATGCTTCCGAACAAATTGTAACTTCAAGAAAAGACTAATTAATATCTTATTGTAAAGACGGCAATGCGTAAGCAAATGGTGTTTACAATTCGTGGGTGACGGTATTTCCTTATTGTAAGATTACTCACATGCTTGTTTATCCCGCTTTCTAAAAAAAAAGTACACTGTAATTGAGAAAATTGTGAAATTATTTTTATTAAGCGGGGAATTAAATTTGGGAACGTACCGAATCTATGGTCCGCGAACTGGTTGTCGACCGTTTCGCTAAACCATTTCTGCTGTAATTTTGCAATGTGTAAGTGTATGATTGGTATAATGTAAATTTTGTAGTGCATGATTTAAGAGTGGACTGTTTGAGTACATGTTTTCCACGTCGGTAACATGAGAACGGTATTAATACTTATGCTGTCGGCGATCGGCTGTGGGCGGTTCGCTTTACTATAACTATTGTGATGTTCAGTGTACCCACTGAACTTCTGAACGTTGCCAGAAATATTTTATATGGGCCTCCGATGATAGCGGAAAGCGACAGCGACAATTTTGTTGATAATAAATGACTCGGCTTCTAATTTTACGATCAGCTTTTGTATAACGGCAAACGGTTTTCGTTTTTAAAATTTGACGTAAAGTAACAAATAATGTATCTATATTAAAATCGGATGTTGCAAATTTTTTAATACCTAGACTGATACGAAGAACTGATTCTAGAAGAAACGATTTAAGAACAATTCGTAATTGATGACGATATAGATAGGCACTTCTGTTCTATCAATTTTTGATAAGATTTAGCGGGACCACGACGTTCATGTGTAGGAAACTGATGAATTAGAAAACGGATATGACGCGCCTAATAGTCTTAAGTAGAAGTTTCCAACGAAAACGAAAAGGTGAGAGAATGAGATGTTCTCATAGTCAAAACATAATGTCCCTGGAATAGAGTGCAAATTATTGATGTTAGATATTTTAAGTATCTCAAAATCAAGTAGATTTTAAAGAACAAATTTATTTTTTGCTCTTTACTTTAACACACTGTCTCCTCTTACGCGTTCAGACTTCAAATGTTTTCACTAGGTCCGTAGAAAGGCTGTCTCATTGTGTGTACCTAATTTGTAGTTTACACAAACACGATTTCACAAATTTGATAGCCTTACATAATTTTTGGGTGGGTGCAGTTGATCAGTGAGATAATTAGAAAGTTATTCGAACTCACCTTTCAGGCAGCTTCAAATTCGCTGCTTCAACTATCATGGATTATCTATTTATTCTATAATTTATAAGATTCCCTACTAAATTCAATACCTGTATAATCATGTATTCGATACATGTTCAATTAGAGTACAGAGTAACAAAATTAGCAACTTTGTTTATACTATATTGCAAGGGAAAGTTAGACGCTACCTAGTGAACGCAAGGACAGTGTTCAGATATATTTTGTATGTAGGTACCTGCATCGTTTACTTTATTTATCTGCGAAGTTCACTAAGTGCAATGTATCGAATAACAGATTTTATATTAGAAAAATAATAAACAATCAAATAATAAGTAAATAGTCATAGATAATTCTGCTTTCTCATAAAGAGAGGTGGAATATTTTATTGAAATATAGTTATAATTAATTCGGGTTTGACTTTTAAATAACCAGACTGAACCGGATTAAAACCGGTTTCATACTCGTCGAACTGCTAATATTGTAATCTACAGTTGGCTTGTTGGGTGCCTACCTACTTTTGCAACGTGCTGAAGAAGTTAAATAACGCCTGTTAAGATATATCATCCCTAACAAAAAAAAACTTTTCTTGACAAATTTGAATATGAAACCAATGAATAAGAAATCATCGACGAAAATAGTTTTATTTTTATGTGCCCGTATCTAATGAAGTCAAAGTAATGTTAATATTAAGCAAAACGAATAGAGGGTTCAAAATATATTAAATATATTATACTTGAGATTGACTTAAAACAAGCAGTCGTGAAGCTTCAAGTGACGTCACAAAGAATGTTTTTGTTTGTTTCAATCATCTGCTCATTATTAATCTAAGCATTTAACAGGAAACCATTAGGTAAATTTGTTTTTACTTTAATTTTTTTTTTTATCACACTTTAAACTTTACAAAGGCATTATTATATCCACATGTATTTATTATTTCGAACCAATTACTATTATTAATTTTATTTTCTTAAGAAATAAAGATACAATGCCGAAGAATTGGTAAAATAAAAGAGTTTCCTTTTTTTTTTTTTTGCTGTCATTCTCTATGTTATTACTCACCTTCCATGAACACTAAAGTCCTCCTTCGCAGTAGTGGTCCGACGATGTGTGCCTTATAAAGTGTACCAGATCGTGGCGCATAGCAGTGCGCCCGTGGATCGCTATGAACGTTTCAATACACATTCGCGACGAGTCCCGAAATACGTAAATGAACAACGCTCTACCGAGAACTTTCCCCCGACATCGCGGGGGGCCGACGACACCAAAACAAAACAGTTTCTTGTCCACGTTTATTGCTATCGCCGTCCTACGCTTCGATACGCACAGATGCGGACGTGTTATTGTTTATTTAACACCGGACGTGATTTTTCTCATCTTGAACGGATATTATACGATGAATCTGAGTTATATTTATTTTTAGACGGTCGTACGGCGGACAGGTAAACTCGGTCGAGGAACGTCGCAGACAATCGAAGCCACGAAGCGAGATAAAATGTCGCTTCTCGCACCTCGCCCGCCGCGATTCCACGCAAACGACGTCGCCGCGCGCTCCACTGGCCGCTCGGCTTCGGCCGACATCGATTCGCGTTCGGGCGCCGTCGGCTTTTGATGCTGATTCGGGACGAGGTGTCGGTGCCTCGGCGCGAACATTTGATTGCTCGTGTTCCAGGATAGGGTCGTTACTCCGCCGTTTGCGATAATAATTTATCTGTGACCGTTTATTTGTTGAATATGTTATACACGAATGGATACGAATAAATTTAGACACGAAGCCCTGTTTAATGATGTTTAAATGAAAAGACTGTATACAAATTTCGAATTAATGTAAAACATCATTCATAAGATAATTATTTATTTTACGTGAGGGTTCTTATTTAAAAAAAAATTATGCTCGTAAACTAAATGTTTTATAGCAGAGAAAATAAACTTTACGTTGATACGTTGCAATTTATGGACGACTGTTATATTTTAGATTGTCGCATAATTCTTTTTTAAAATTTCTGACCGTCTAAACTGTTTGACCGATGAAATTACAACGCAATTGTTATAATGAAAAGACCATAGTTAAATATAAAGCTTGTTATTCGGACGCGACTTGTGTACCTAATGATGAGAATACTAAGTTTATGAAAACTTATCTCTGGAAAAATTAGTGTATCATTAATGGGAAAATTTCTCACGAATTCGTATATTATACATGCCTTAAAGACAAATCACATGCTATGCAGTAGTTTAGATGACAAAACCAACATTTAAATGCGCTTTATAAATACTTTTTTTTATATATCTAACTCTTCTGCAAATAATGCTGTAAATAAAAGCTAATGATTAGATGTCACACCCTTTTCAAAATTTTTGAATCGGATTTGTGAAAGAATTTACAATGTAAGCATAATGTTTTTTGAATAAATTATGGTTACAGGAATGCGAGTCATGCAGAGAACTCACATTAATATAGGCCACTTAAATATATGGTTCTTATGTTGGTATGATTGTTTAAAGATAATGTAGGAATATTACTATTTTTAGTTCTAAACAATACATCGATTAATAAACATGACCGCAGGAAGGTACAGAAGGGCACGTTCTCCCACAATGATCCAATAATATGATGAACTGCAAATTGCGTTCATTTAATTTTTATTTAAGAAATCAAATTATAAACAAAAATAACACAAATTGTATACCAATACATTTTGAATTTGAGGGCCCCCAGCTAGTTCCTAATTTGTGAAGCAACTTTCTGAATACTTCTAGAATAACATAGTTATTGTTTTTTAAGCCATCGTTATCAAACTATTTACACAATTCTGTTAAACAATTACTAGGGATTTTATTTTCTTAGGAGTGTTCCCAACAAGGAAAATTGAGGAAATTGAAAACGAGGAACTATGTGCGTTTTTAGAGCTTTTCATTAAAAATTGCAGACCAAATTCATTAACATAGTAACAACAGAACGTATATGTACGTAACGATAACGCACTGCTATGATCTCATTATGAACAGGCCATTATTGAAACAGATGTTATACAATTTACAAGATAAGGTTGTTATTGCATACTGCGGCTTTAGTTATGTTAATACGTGTTATACATTAAATAATTGATGGCTTCTTTCGTTGGTTTTTAAATATTTTCATTTCTCACACTAAGCATGACATATATTAAATTTAACGATTCATACGCAAAAAGATCTAGTTTTCAACATTTTAAAAACAAAAGTTAAATCATTTATTTAAAAATGTACATTTTTCAGGAAAATCCCTAGACGTTTATATTTATCGGATACATTCTGCATTCTGTCAGCTATGAAGAATCAGTTGTATCATATAGTTAAAATGCCAATTTTATAATCATAAAGAGACACTTGATGTTTATGTGTCACTTACCTGTTTTGACAATACATAAAGAAATGATATAAGTATATAACAGTGATACAGATAGACATTTCTTTCAGTTATAATGATAAATTTTATACACAGGCAAATTGGCGTTTGCTCACTATTTGCAACATTAAAAATATTTTATGAATACTTTTTCAATATTCACCTATTTCTGTTGCTCATGTTGAATTGCAACAGATACATATCAAAGTTCATCTGATCTAGAATTAATAACGGTTTTAAATATGCAACTAGAATGTATGCAGGCATTTGTAGCACCAGCCATAGCCTATCGACATCCAGGGCAATATCGAGAGATTGCGAATTTAAACTTGTCGTTTGCATAAATTTAAATTCGTAATATATTAAAATATGTAGTCTGATCTAAAAATTTGTGACAGGTTGCGCCCCCTCGGTTTGCCTCTGGCGCGTAGTCAGGTCATGTTATTACGGTGCGGAGTGGTAATATAAATAGGTATTTATATATATAGGAATATTTAAACGAAAATGATTAAAAACCGAAATAACCGACGAAATAAAACGTCAATTATTTAATGTATAAAACATATTAACATAAAAAGCCTATTTATATTCCTGTTTATGTTTATACCTATATATTGTAGTAGGTGGCATGTGAGGCATCCGGCCTTCGTGTTTAGTTTCGCAAATAAGGGTTCGCGTTCGATTTAAGATTAGAGTAGAATAGAATAATCTAATCCGATCTCGTGAATAAACAGTGAATAGGGAGTATATAGAAAAACAGAGAAGGGGGACGAGGGCTGATGCGCAAGTGCACAGGCTTCGAAAGTGATGAAAAGTGGATTGTTATAATTGATTTGATAAGAGATCGTATCGAACTTCGTAAGGAGAGAATATTGAAGAAACCGAATAATAAACGGTTCAGAGCCTGAAACTTTTTTTATTTAATATTTGCATTCCTGGACTTGTATACAGTTGAACTTCGATAAGTTAAAGTCCAAGGGAAACACAAAATATTTTAAGTTATAGAGGTTTTAAGTTATCAAGGGTCTATGTTAGGGATAGGTTAATATAGAGGTAGGTATGTACATATGTATGTATGTTCCACCCTTTATCAGCGTGTGTGAGTGTTGTTAGTTTTCTTTTTGAACTCATTTTAAGCCAGTTTTATCACACAGTAAGTAAAGCGATGTTTCCAGGACAATGATCAAAAACTTATGATCCAAGGCTTATGTCTTAAGGCTAATCGCCGCAAAGCTTTAGAGAATTTCGAAGAAGCAAACAATAGGTGACATATGTATTGTTTACATTAACAATTTAACTAGTGAACACGTGCAAGCAATAAATACAGAAACCTTTTGTTTTGCACCCTCTTTCAAAATGACTCATTGACAAACAATTTTATGTTATAGAGGTTGTGGAAACATTTCTTTAAGTTACTGAGGGCCAATACAGAGATTACTTATTTAAGTTATAGAGGTTGCGTATTTTAAGTTATAGAGGTTTTGGGCTCTGATGGGAAGGGAACGTATTATTTTTTGAAGTTATAGAGGTTTTTAAGTTACCGAGGTTTGAGTTATCGAGGTTCTACTGTATAAAAAAACTAACATTTAATACATTAACAATATTTAATGACATCTCGCCGTTAATTAATCAAAATTCAGTACTTTAATTACATATTTTTTAAAATTGGTTACCTGTAAAGTCGGTATACGGGCGAAAGTTTTACGTGACAACGACTTTGAGTGGTAAAATCATTTTAATGTGAATATTCATTCGTATAGTAGGAAGAAGGATGAAATAATAGTAACAATTTAAAACATTTATTTATACAAAGAATTATATTTAAAACATTAATTTATACAAAGAATCTCGCACTGAATTTCATATTAACAAAATTTTATTTTTACCTTTACACATACATACGTATTTATATACAAATATACATACAATAACTTGCAATACATTTGCGTACAATGAAACAGCGTTTACTACAACTTAACTTGTTCCTATCTGAGCCTCTCTCTCGTTCGGTGACTCATCGTAACGTTACCGAGCGTTACACTTTTTCATAAGTGACTCCCAGCCACAACCTAATTTAAGACGTTGTCACGTCAAAAAGTACTTCATTTGAGATAGAGTTATTTGAATATTTATTGAACTATACATTGAACTAATTTAAGTATTTTTATAATATGAGCAATAGACACTTTTTCATGTTCATTTTAGTTTTATTAGAGACAACATCATTAACGTGGTCAGCGCATTTAACGTCATGGTTTGGCCCTTAGATTCTACACAAAAATATTATCTAGACCAGTGGTTCCCAAAGGTGTCTGAGCAACGACCCATCTAATACACGTTTACAAACTCGGGACCCACCTCTAGGAAATCTAACGCTTATCAATATGAATAAAGGACTTTTCAAATAACAAAGTTTTAATACGACTTTTTATTACTTAATTAAATAACTGTATTAAAAAAGTTATTTCAATGGGAAGGATGAAATTTTTTCCTACGTTTCACCATTACAGTTTTGACATCAACTTCAACTCGAGTTACTTTTAATCACAGTGAATTTGATAAATCTATTTGATTTCGGTATGTAGTTTTAATGTTCCCCATATTAGAACATCCGGCTTCACATAGGTTTGATTTAGTATAAATATAATTTAAATAAACTAAAAACACGCTTTTATAGCACATTAAACTAAAAAGTGAAAAATAATCCTTAATATGAACTCAAAACATAATGAACAATGACGAAAAATACTAGTATTATTGTGGAAAACGCGTGGGGCGCTTTGTGCCATATTTTTCTCACAAAGAGCAACCCACGCTTTTTCCACAATAATACTAGTATTTTTCGTCATTGTTCATTATTTTGAGTTCATATTAAGGATTATTTTCACTTTTAGTTTAATGTGCTTTAAAAGCTTGTTTTAAGTTTTTAAACTATATTTATTTTTCACTTTTTAGCTCGGTTGATTGGTAAAAATTTGTAATTTTTAACAATATATTAATAATGCTTATTATTATATTACAAAACAGTAATAGAATTTAGTAACAGTAATAAGCGACTTACTCTCACGCAGACGATACGTGACGAAATTATTCGATCCTGGCGATCCTGATCACGATAAGAGGATAAACTTATCGAATTATTCTATTGTCACCGGTTCTTGATATGTGTACCAAGTTTAAATTGTAAAGTGTAATTACAAAGTGTAAAGTGGGACAAAATCAAGTGTAAAGGAGTCTGTTACATACATATATACAGGTGAAGCTAATAAAAGCGTGTTAAAAAGGGAGGAGGACTTTCATAGCTTCATCAAACAGGCATGGATAGTTACCAGCAACGGAGAACCAGAATTTCGTTAATTACTCACGATTGAAACTATTTTTTAGGTGACGAATCTTCTGATAAATCAATTAGTTCTTCACTTGCTTTTGTTGACATACCAGTTGGTAGGTAGTCTTGAAATGGGTAACAAATCCAATTCAACAAGTTGAGCGTTTTCAGCTCCTCATCGAAATAGTCGTCAAAGTTTTTTTTTTGACAATGATAAATCGGTAGAAATTGCAGATACTACTTTGGCAGCACTTGGTTTTCAACAAAAAAGTTTCAAGTGTTTCAAAACAATCATACTTTCCATCCTGAATACAACTCTTCCACAGCAAAAACTTTTTCATTAATGCGTGAATTTTGTCGTGAACTGCAAAAATGTCTGATCCGTTTGAACTTTGCAAATACAAATTGAGTTCATTTAATTCCGGAAAAATATTCTCTGCATACGTGAGATTGAGAACGAAATCTTCGTCCATTAGATGTTAGCGACAGGCCTTGCAAGTCGGTAGACTCATCTAGTTGCAGAGCATAGTATATACTACATATTACTATCCGCATTAATTCATCTTCTGCCCATTGATCCATTTCGTCAATTCTTTGCGTAACAGTATTATTCGATAGTGGTATGCGCTCGATTTCTTTTACTTTTTTTTTCTCCAAACATCGCTCCAACAGCATTGTTAATCGATGGTAACAAAAGTAAGAGGCTTACCTGCTCCACATCTAAAAGGCAAGACGTGCGTATATGTATTTTTTACCATTTGGAATGCTTTTTGAATATTATTAACGTTATCTCCGATAAGGGTTACAAATTTATCGCCTCCGTATATCTCCATAACTTTAATTATCTCTTGAAAAAGATATTGGCTTGTGTGGCGGTTAGTGAGAGTATTAAGGCTTTTAACACAGAACGGTTCAGGTTTTGCAATAATAAAATTAATGATGCCTTCATTGCGCTGATTGCTCCAACCGTCACACTGTAAATGCAAATCATTTGTAGATTTTAGTTCCTCTGTGATTGCTTTTACCATCTCATTGTAAATGACTTCCAAATGTGTAGTTGAGATTGCTTTTCTAGTTGGTAATTTGTAAGATGGTTGTATCTCATTAAAAAATGTTATCCACAGCGGATGTTCAACGATTGAAAACGGAGAACCAGTAACAAATATTGCCTTCGACAAAGGCTGATCCAGATAAAGTATCTTTTCTGCAGATATCTGTGTTGCAGATGAATTTAAACTGTTTACCGTTAAACTGTTGTCTTGTTCCTCCATTGAAACGTCTTGCAGAGGAATATTGGTAGCACTTGCCGCACTTGTATCAGTGTCAGATATTTTTTTGAGTTTATTCTTGATGACAGTTGGACATTTAAAACACTTTTACAGATGGCTAGTCATCTTGTTGACATTGGCAAATTTATACACTTTATCACAGTGTTTACACATAACCGTTTTACAGGTTGCTGAATGAAAATAGTTTTCCCATACATCATTTTTCTTCTGTCTGGGCATGATGTGGCCTAAAAAAAAACATTGTAATAATTGCAAAAATATATTAGAGAGAAAAGTGAATGAAAAACGAGGGCCAGGAAGGCCTACAAAGAATTTTGTGGAACAACTAAAAGAGAAAAGAGAAAAGTCATGTCGTACCAAGAGTTAAAAAGTAAAATCATGGACAGAGCAGTGTGGCGCATATTCCGCCGACAAGAGTCAATCGTCTCTTAAATAAAAGAAGAAGAATAATTGTATGGGAATTCGCACGCCATGAATATATATCTTCACACTATACTAATTTTTAAGTAATATAAAAATAATAGTATGCATATGGGTAAAAAACATTAATAAAAGAAATAACATCTTTTTTTATATTATAAATATTAAGTTTAAACTTACCCCTCAATCCTTTATTAATAGCACAACGTATCGTTGATATCGATGTCCGGAAGAGTAGCAGTAGTTGTCAATCCAATAAAAATCAATTATGTATACTTAATCACTAGGCAATCGGAAGTCCACAAAACAAAATCCAGGTCGTCAATATAGAGTAAAATTAAAAGTAGTGTGCACTTTACCAAACGAAAACAACGTCTGACTGAGATAAGGAGGTTTACGGGGCAAGGTGGGGCGGGGTTGATGGTTTGCTTTAGTTTGGCGGCAACTAGTCTCTATTGTTAAAATCGTTTGCGCCGTTTACGCTCTTAGTTGTTGGCAAGGCGACGCTGGAAGCCGACAAAAGAAGCGCCGGAGCCCGCATAAGGAGCTATCGACAGCTTCAAATACTCGGCATGCGCTGTACAGTCTCAGTACACGTTGATGAGTCAAACATTAAATCGTTTCAACACAAGTTTTAGAATCTATAACTGCAAAAATAATTCGGGAAGCTAATTTAAAAATACCCGAATATTTACCCAATCGGGTATTTTCCTTGGTATTTTCCCAGGTATTTTCCCGAACTCGGGTATTTACCGGGTAAAATCCCATCATCTCTACTCGCGACTCACCAGTGGGTCGCGACCCATAGTTTGGAAAACTCTGATCTAGGCAATATATATATATATATATATATATATATATATATATATATATATATATATATATATATATATATATATGTCTAGATCTATATATATGTATATGTATTTGATCTCTGAATTTGATGTACAAATGATTTCAACTCTGTCACATTTGACATTTGCAGTATCATGTTTGGCAGTACAATGTTATATTTATTTGACCATAAATAGCAGGTAATGTACTTATTTATTCGTTCTACAATATATTCGGTCTACGATATCACCTCACTCGGAGGGAATATTAAGTTCGAGAGTAATTAGCATATTTTGTTAATTTAAAGTTTATCTTCAATATTGAGACGTATAAAAATCCGAAATCTTGAAATGTTTCGTTATAAGCATCATTTACTTAATTTATAATAAAATGCTCACTTACTTAAGACTTAATATTGATTTCTAAAATAAAACTGTAGTGAGGCAGAGCCATACTATGGTCAACTTGGCTGTAGCACAAAAATGATCCGGCCGAGTGTGAAATACTACAATCTCACAGGATACGGACGTGAAGTAGCAGCTACCGTTGTTGCTTTTGTCCGGTGAGCGAGAGTTCCTGTGGCTCACTTCTTATTTCCTCCTCTATCAATCCGTTCCTCCTCTATAAGCCCGATCTCCCTCCCTCAAAGATCTATTCCCTCCCAAGAGTCTGGCAACGGTGACTTCTCTGGGATTGCATGTGTCAATAGGCGGCGGTAACCATCTACTTTCGAATATCCTATAAAAAGAAAAACCTCTATAGGTATGGTAGTTAATATCTACATTCACTCTTATTTTAATTGTACTGGGCTCGCGCAGCCCTATTATGTGTTTTGTTAAATAAATAAATCATATTAAAATATACGTAATCGCTGCTCAGAATGCCTATAGATATAAAAATCAGACTAATGTTGACGGTTGTAATTTAATAATTGTGATATTTTAATCTTTGTTATTATAATTGATTCGGAATTCCAAAAAGACTGTTATTTCATAGTTTTAAGTTTTCATTTCTGTCGACAGCCCCCAATAACTGTTTTTCATAGTTTTTTATTCAACTGCCAAGGAAAGGTATTGTTTTTCGCGCACGTCTTGTATGTTTGTTTGTAAATTTCTTTATTGTTACGTATTTTCCAAACGGCTGAATGGATTGTGACAATTAATGTATCGTTAGATTCGTCTCAAAAACACAAGTGTCCTTAGATTGGTATTAAAACAAATGGCGGATTTTTGGCGCCAAATTGTAAGTAGTTCAAAATGTTTTTAACCAAACCTGTCGAGAAAGGTATCAAAATAAAGGGAATTAAAAGGAGTTCATAAAAATATACATATTTAAATTTAATCAGCAGTAATTACAACCATTTTATTTGAATTATACGAATAAATTTGTAATTGATCCATTCAGATGATCGTATTTTGGCTTTTGATCGGCCAAGTATGTGTTGGGTATCGAATTACGCATTTTTTTTTTAAATCTATAACACTAAAAATTCTAAAATAAAATAAATAATTAATGAAATTAAAAAAAAACCAGTCTGCAAAAAATCAACAGACAAGCAACGCACTAAAAATACCGAAACAAGATTGAGAAAATAAACTACTAGAACCTAATAAACTTTACTTTGGTGGTTTAACAGACTACACTATGAGCTGAAAGCCTAAGTTAAATAATTTACATTATGTTTGGTAGCAGGCAGGACCCATACATGTTCTTACGATTTATAATTTGCAAATGGGTGTCGCCTGCTACCAAACATAATGTAAATTATTCAACTTAAGCTTCCAGCTCATAGTGTAGTCTGTTAAACCAAAGTAGAGTTTATTAGCTTTTAGTAGTTTGTTTTCTCAATCTGGTTTCAGTCTTTTTAGTGCGTTGCTTACCTGTTGAATTTTTGCAGTCGGGTTTTTTTTTTAATTTTTTTTTGTTATTCTTTTTTTTGAATGATTTATACGAAATAAACTAAATTATCTCAATATATATTTTTTATTGAAAAAAGTTTGTATTTTTACACTTCCGTGCTTTTTTTGAACAACGGAAAGTTTTGTTTTGTTTCCTTGTTTTGTACGAAAGTTTCGTTCCCTTTTGGAAACAACAAACCTTTATAACATCATTTCGTTATCCGTTCGTCTGTCTATCAAGATTCTTTTTTTCAGGGACACATGGAGGTATTCAGTTGAAATTCATACCAAATATCTAGGTCTGGGGTTCCTTGAAGCTGTAAAAAATCTTGATTCTAAGTCAATGCTATCAAAAATACGACTAAAATACGTCCATTTGCGCTTAATATTTTATTATATTGTATTTCGTCCATTTGCGTATATTATTATAAATTCGCAAGTAAATCAAAACCTAGAGGGTGCTTCCCATTGTCCTAAAATAGTGAAATTTAGCAATAAGAAAGGTCTAACAGCACAAGTAAAGGGAAAATAATTGAAAATCATTACTTTGTAGTAATATTAATATTTTTTTCTTTTTGATTTCCAACTTACATTATGCTTATATAGGAATTTTTTAAAACTTTTAGAACAAACTTAAGTTATCAATAATTCGTGTTTTATTTTTAATTTTTTTTTAATTAAAAAAATAATAATTAAAAGTTCCTAATCTTTTAAAGCATCTGTTTTGAATTCCTAAGGCCAATATCTCACTAGTATTGGTATCGAAAACAGACAATAATCGTCAAGACTGACGTGAAATATCTACATACGCAATTAAACTTGCACACAAATCTGATTCGAAATCGTCCAGTTTTTATTTTGATCGATTCCCTTTACTTTTAACCCCCGACGCAAAAAGAGGGATGTTATGTGTTTGAACGCTCTGTGTGTGTGTGTATGTGTGTCTGTCCGTGGTACCGTAGCTCTGAAACGAGTGAATTGATTTGGATGTGGTTCTTTTTTTATTTTGTAGCAAGTTTTCTAGCGATGGTTTCTTAGATAGTTTCATCAAAATCGATTCAGTCGTTTCAAAGTTGTTAACTCTTTTGTTGACTGCGGTAAGAATCTTAGACGCTTAGTGGGTATTTACTTTACTTGCATACGTGTGACCTAACATTTGCAACAGATTTAATATGAAGGCTAGGATTTACATACAAATGACAAAAAATGAAGAAACTTATGAGCTTCACCCCCATAGCCTCCCTAGAGGGGGTGTAGATTAGAGTATTGAACTAAGGAATTTTTCACAGTCCTAAAAAGGTGAAATTTGGTATGCAAGCTAGTATTTATACAAAAACAAAAAAAAATTTAAAATAAAAATTAAATTAAAAAACTCCCAACGCAAAAAAAGCGAGCACTTAAAAAGTAAAAAACAATACTTTACGTTGAGCTATCAAATTCGATTAAGTAACACCTATAAGCATCTATATTAGGGCGTTTCAAAAAAAAAGGGAAAAAAATATTTTTGTTCGGAACCACGCTCAAAAGTTTTGTTTCAATGACAAAATACGCCTCTGAAAATATGAGTCATTAATATTTAGGTTGTCCGCATCCATCGCACTTTTCGATTTCCCATAAGAATAACACAAAAAAAAAAAATTTTCTTCTGATTTTTATAACTAATGAACAATAAATTTGCAATACCCTTTTTATGTTTTGTAGAAAAGTTAACGCTCTACAAAAAAAGGTCCGATGTCATTTTTCGATAAGTTATTCAAGTCGAAAGTTATTCAAAGTCACAGTTTAATTTACCCTCAATTTAGCCATTTTTCTGAATGATTTGGCAAAATATTATGTTTTTAGAAAAAATATGACCAAAACATTTTACAAAATATAAATAAGACTTCTGATTAACCATTATTTTCTGCTATATGGTAAAGGTGCACGAGGTACTTAAAACAGTACATGACAGTTAACTCTAAATTTGAAAATTCTTGTTTTTGAAAATTAGCATCAATCGTTCTATTGAGATCAATTTTTTTAATCTAATTTTCAATTGAATGAACATAGTGACAAATGATGTAGCTGAACGAGGGGTTGCTTTGATTGAGGAATACAACAACTGTCTCACAAAAAAATGAGGAACAACTGCTTTATTTATTGCAAGTAGTTTGCGAACATCGGCTGAGATATCCTAACTACAATAAGACAACTCTTCAGCAAGATCAATTTAATGTAAATGTGTAGTGTAGTGTAAATAAATTACCCAATGTAGGTAACTAATTTTGCAACAAAAATTTGTTTCTACCGAATCGAGTTGGTCAGAAATACTAGTAAATTACTAGATAATCAATCATATATATAAAGGACCTGACTTACTTAAGCGGTATACCCCGCCGTGATATTATAGCGCCATTTCAACGAGTAAACCTTATCGTTCCATCCATCAGTTTCTATAAACAATATATATAGATATTTATAGGTGTTACTCAATCGAATTTGATAGCTCAAAGATATTATTTTTAATTTTTAACGTGATAACGTCATATAAATTGATGAACGCCGGCTGCACGCACGAAAAAGCATGACTCATTGTCGCGTTCCGCCTGAGCCGATCGTGCGAGCGAGAGCGTGGGACGAGCGATCTGTCTTCCACTCAATCGGCCGATGCGTCCGAGTAGAAGAGAGACAGCGGCCTCACACAACCTATGCATGAACTGTTTTGTCAGCTGTTTATAAAGTGAAGTGAAAAGTGAATGTGGTTTCCATTGATCATTACAACAACAATTGCGGCAAGTGAAAATAATTCAATTCAATTCATAAAGTTATGCAATTTTTCATCAATATTTTTTTATGACGTTATTAAGTAAAATTATCGCTCGTAAACTGACTTTACAGACAACCAATTTTTTTTAATTGTTCGCTTTTTTGCGTTGGGGGTTTTTTGGGACGAAGTTCCTTATGAGGCATTGCGAAGAGGTACCCTAGCCGGCAATAAACGTCCGTAACGTTAAATAAAAGCGTAAAATTTTTTGTATAGTCTATGTGTGACGGTCATACAGTGTCTAATGTACAGTCTACGTGATGACTGTTATTATTATTGCAGTTTGCTGTTATTATTATATCATCTCACTAACGTTTCATGATCTAAGCGTGATTTGTTCTTTTTTATTACTTAAATTTTGTTCTATTCATGAGATTATTGAGTACAATTACATTTTGTTTAAAATAACAATATTTAACTTCTCTGACATCAATTTAATTACTACTATTATTAATTATACAATTAAAATGAATTAAAATTAATTTTATTCATTTTTATTATTAATTAAAAAAATATTTATAAACAAATATTTTTATAATTGTTGGTTATTATTAAACAATGTTAAAGTTACATTATATATTTTACTGTTTAGTTAATAAATATATAATTCCGACAATGTACAAGATAAAGGATTAGAAAAAATAACCGCGACATATGATGTTATGTCGGTGAATAACACCCAGCAATCAGTAATGCAGTATGTTTTTCAAAAATTGTAAATTTAATTTTGTATAATATATCGACTTTATTTATAGTCATTGAATTTATTCATTTTATTTTTATTTTTATCGATAAAAAAAATCATAATAAAAAATGTATACCGGAATAATTATTTTCTATAAACCTCGAATAGTACTTGAAATTAATATTTTTATAATAAGAAACTTCGTTCCTATCTGGTGTCTCACGACACCACACGTTTCTTTTTTTAATTTTAATTTTTTTTTCCGTCAACAGTCACAGCATCCCCTGAAGACATCGGTGCCAGTCTGCTAGCAAAGCTTGTATCTTCTATTATAGACTGAACGCATATTTTCTTAAAAGCAATTTAAGCCTAAAATTTACTTACTTAATACCAAAACATTATAGATAAAGATTAATTAATATGTCGAGTTATTCATAATAAGTTATGAAAAACTTAATCGATCGACCTTAGTCAATTATGTACGAATCGACGATACGGGACGTTCTTTGTTTTTTTTTTTACACTAAAATATACGTTATAAGGCATCACTAATATCGACTACTATAAAACGATATGCATCGCCGTAGCGGCTCAGTAGTTAAAAGCGTGGCCTTCGAACTAGAATGTATTGGATTCCATCCTGTCGGCAGACTTATTAATCAATGAGTTTTCAATTTGAGCCAAATGAAACCAGTCGTTCGTGCCTCGCAGAGCACGCTATCGTCGGAGTGTGACAACGATCGTTAGCAGCCTTCAACCCGCACTGGACCAGCGTGGATTGAAATTGTTTATTCCGTATAACTGAAAATAACACTTCTGACAAGTTAGATATTTAAAAAAACTATAGAATTTCATCTGCATGTCAATGGAGTTCACTAGAATATTGTAAGATACACGACGTTCCCAGTACCTATGCCGTGTAATGAGCTGAGTACTTGCTAACCAATAAAAGGAAATTCATCAGTTTTATGACGTTTAATTGTATGATTAATATACCAGTAGGCGCAATAGATCGCTCAAATGATCGCTGTCCAACGTTGCTTCTTACTAACGCTAGACCCAACCTGTACTGTAAATAGCCTCTTCTGCGCCCTGTGCAATCTTCTATAATTGCGCCCTTGTTTTTTTTTAGATGTTATAGGTACCCTAGTTAGAGAAATGCTATGTATAGGCCTACTTTATGTCATTCAGGGTCAAAAATAAAGCACAAGGACCTTGGTGTTGGTGGAACAATTATCTAATATTTTGGAAGATAAAATCTATTTTTTTAAATAACTGGAACTGATGCGGGCAAACAAGCAAATGAGCTATTTAAGTGGACCCTTCGCCTATTATACCACATTGTATCTCACTCACTAAAACTCAAACGCCAGTTCATTAGTGCAAATGCGTTGCCCACCCTGATGCTTAAGATCTAATTTTTGGGCCACTTCGGTCTTCATACTTCTATAATAAAATAACACCCTGCAAAGTTTCAGTAAACTGTAAATTAATTTAATTTTAAGTACTTGATAAGGTAGAGTTTTGAATAAGGAAGGTAGCATAATATAAATTGCGTTTAAGTATGAATTTGTGAAAAGGCGTTTATTCGAAAATATTTACAAAGATTATTCACAACTACCAACAATAGGCGTTTTTGACGATATTGGCATGTAGGTACGTATGTTGTTGGAATCGAGCACTAGAGGCGCAGCGGAAACTCATCACGAGCAAACCAAAAAATAATAGTCCTGCCTGGTCTGGCCATTCTTGCGCCCCACAGAGTCTACGCCCTGTGCCTGGGCACTGGTGGCACCGCCCTATTTACGACACTGAACCTAACGATTGCTTCGATTTAATTTCAGACAATATTAATATCTAGGTATCGCCGTCTCTAGACATTATCTGCCTTCGGAATGCCTATGATTTAACAGGGATTTTTCATGTATGTAACTCCTTTACGATTGGTATTAACATAAACTTGTTATTGTAGATAATGAGCATAACGATTCATTGTTAGATCATTCCCAATTTTTCCTCTAGTTGGTTTTCCTCTAGGAGTTGCCTCGTGGTAATTCGGCGGTTTGTAGTGCACTATAAATAACTATTATCATACATGACAATATACTTTCCGAGACATCAGTTCTTATTGTAATTGTATGATTAACAACGAAACGTCATACTTTATTTTATTAGTACAAATCTTTTTGTCCATAATCACTGTGTACATATTATATGTAATTATTATCCATAATCAGCATTGCTGCTGGTACGCGTCTTTAGCACTCGGGAAAAAAAAGGTGAATAACAGTAGTTTACTCAGTATTTACTCGTTTTAGGTACAAAATATTATACTATTTGTATGGTTAAATCGACTCTAGATTCGACTATATTCTACCAAACGAAGAAATGTTTCTCGTATAATCCGAATGACGATCAGCTCTAACAATTCGTGCTGGGTAATTAAATGATTTCTAACACGAAACTGCCTATTGCAACGACCGAAAGGGAAAAATACACGACGCGATCATCAAATTCAATATTTGTTTATTGGGGAAAATGAAAACATCGAAGTGGTATCATAGAGTTGTGGAATTTTGTCATGGCACAATCAATCGATGATAATCGTCGGAATTTAATTTACAATTTTTGATAATTAATATTATTATACTATCTTTGGCCTGTAGCTTCACTCGCAGTGCTTGTAATAAATCCTTTCGTCGTTCGCACAGCGCAATCTTTCGTTAAGTCATCATCTAGATTCCAATCTCGATCTAGATTCTAATTCTGGTTCCTCTCTCGATTTCAATGCCTTTCCGCTCTCTATTCGCTATATCGAATATACAATTCCTCTGTATACGTCATAGGCTTTATATACAAAAATAATCAGACTCTAAAATTATAAGAATTATTTTACGTTCCTTTCACTATTTTAGGAATGGAATTGCCAAAAACACTGAAGAGCATATTTCTTAATATTCGCAATTTCAATCTGTATCAAAAAAGGTCACAAATGCTGATTTATATTTACTTTACTTAAAAAATAACGGTTCTCCTAAACAAAGTTTTAAACCTCATTTTCCCCCTTTTAGGTTTACTTAACCCTAAAGAGGGAAAAACCAACATTACGTGTTGGTTTTTCTAATCAAAATTACGTGTTGGTTTCTTCAATCAAAATTACATGTTTCTTTATTTGAGATGAAAAATCCAATTACCAAAGTTCATACTCTAACTACAGTACCTACAATGCAAGAAATTCTTCTCTCTTTGTGAGAAGAAAAATCTCACGCTGTGAAGTATAGGCATAAAATCGTCGCAATTGCGTAAAACCGGAACGTGGAGGAAAAGAAGAAAGGGTTAGGGCGCTTTGAACCTGCACATTGCATCATTCGCAGGCAATTTAGAGCGGTAGGGTTTCGTGGGTTTTACTGTACAAAATTTACTTGCTTATGTATCTAAGTAACAGTATATTTCACCCCTTAGAGATGGAATGAATTCCTTCATCTCTCATCGGTCGATCTTGCTGACAATTCTGATCTTGATTACGGTCCTATTTTCGATGTCAGTTCTGGTTCCTAATGGTCAAAGTCCTGTACCAATACGGCGAGAAGTTTTTAACGGATGCCTGCACAAAAAAAAATGATTTTTATCTATATATATATACGAAATTTAGGTAGAGAAATACTTTGCCCACTCACACTCAGGGGTCTCTTCGGCAACCTTTTCATATGCAGCCACTGTTTCCTAGGCGTCCGTAAACCACTTTTCTCAAAGTTTTTCTTTTATTTTAGGAAATAAATGAAAATCATATGGTGCGAGAATAAGGCTGCAAAGCGGGTGAGCTAGTATTTCTATACCTAACCTCCCCAAATAGTTAGTTGTTTGTATGGCGGTTTGCGTTGTCATGGTGAAGAAGAATCCTACTGTGAGGTCGTTTTTCGCAAACTTTTTCCAAAAGAAGAGGTAAACAATCGTTAGTGTACCTATCTGTAGTGACCGTTTTTGCGTGTTGCATAGTGACCTGTCAGTCCGAAGAAAGAGGCCACCATCTTTTTTCTGACACTTCGACCTTCTTTTACTTTAATAGGTAACTCCTCGAAAGGAAACACCCACTGGATAGACTGTCTTTTGATTTCGTGATACTAATAGTAAATCTAGTTTTATTTACCTGTTACTACGCATTTGAGTTATCACCGGCAAATCTTTGCATCATTTCGCGGCATAAATTATCACGACGGAGTTTTTGAGCTCCAGTCAAAGTATGAGGCATTCACCGAGTACAAAGCTTCCTGATTCCTAAACGTTCATGAAGAATTTTCTGCGCATAACTTATATCGATGCCTGAACTTGTCCGAATCTGCTGGTAGGTCACTCTTTTGTCCAACATGACCCACACAGGTTCGATGTTGTCTTCCGTCATAGTCGTAGAAGGCCATCCTTCTCGCAGATCGTCAGTCAGATTAGTGCGGCCACGTTTAAACTCGTTGAGCCAGTTATACACAGTGGCAAGAGATGAATCTTCATCATAAAAGGCCGACCGAAGCCTGTTATAACTTTTTTGTTCGCTTAAATAGCAACGAAAGTCATAGAAAGTCATCGAGTCATAGATAGTAATCATTATACGAAAAATTCCTTGCGTTAAATTCATGTTGATGTTAGACAGGCAATTTTCTTTTTGCCGCCAATTTCTAAAAACAAACGACACATGAATGTAATACATATAATAGGGTTGGCATAGTTGCGTTTGTAAATTTAAAAGTTTTTTTTTATTTTACAGTTTATTAGTGGCCATTTTTTAAAACTTTAAGTGTCATCTACATACTTTTCATCAAATTATGACCAGTACTTTTTACGATGTTCGCGAATAAATTTACAGGCAGACAAAAATCAAGATTATGTTTAATAGATAACGAAATCAAAATTTTAATATTTATAAGATGAAAGGAATAATATTTTATTATAATAACTAGTTGTTGGCCGTGACTTCATTCGCGTGGTGCTTATAAACAATTTTTTGAAAAGACATGAAAGCTGTTCTTCACTTCTTCGTTGTTTTTCATCGCCCATAGAAAATCTTAGAAGTCATATCATGATCTTTAAAGCCACAATGTTTATAGCGAGAAGTGGTTTATGAGTTTACTACTAAAAGATCATCATCCTTTTTCGAAATCGAATCGAAGAATTTAATGTACTGTCACAATAGCGTTAATAATTTTAAAGGTCACTTACAAGATTTCCCATCTTCATTCGTTCAAACAATATAAATATTTCTTTAGTGTTTAAATAACTGTCAATAGTAACCATAAATAGATGCAAAATAAATTCCTACTATATGTATTTAACAAACCACTGTCAACATTTTCGATATCTCCCAGAAGAATTTTTCTTATATATCTTTAATGTACATACATGTTTTTCTCCCTACCCACTGTTTTGTTATATGTGTGGATTAAAAAAACTAACTAAATAAAAAAAAATATAACTAGAGAACGATATGAACAAACGAATAAAAATCGAAAATAAATAATATTCCACGGAAAATTTAAGACTGTTTTCATTGAATCAAAATCAAATTTAACCTTGACATTTTTATTTTCAACATTAATCTAATCAATAACATATATTGCTGTTTATTTAATGTGGAATATAAAATAAACCATAGCGCGATGTGCTTTTGATTCAGGGCCATTTATTGATTCCTGCAAGAAACAACGGTATATTTGTTGTGAATGAGAAACATGAAAATCTTAAAGAAAAATTACCCCGTTATTAACAGCTTTTTTTTTGTTTTTACGTATGAACCCTAAATAAATGAGGAGTAAAAGTACCTATATTCTGCTTTGAAAGTACTTTTGTCTAACAACGCAAATTTCGTCAAATTGATTCAGCTGTTTCGGAGCTTATTCCAGACAAACAAACAGACAGACAGACATAAAATTTCTTAAATGCTTGTTTTGGTAACGTATAAAAGACAATATAAGCTTATGACAAAGCCTTTATTTTGAAATCATACATAGATTATTAGTGTTATTTTCAATAAAGAAAAGAAGCGCAATAACTAATTTTTATGTAAAATATAGTAACGTTATTGTATATTGTTTTTTTTTAATGCATTTCTTTTCGTTCACTTTTATAACGAGTACACAAAACATCTGTCTCTAAAATAATGCAATAAAGTTAATAAACATTAATATGTGCACGGATTACCATAAGGTAAAGATTTTAATAGCATTAAATGGAGGCTTTGATTTCGAATGAGCAAATCTCAAAACGAAAGCGACAAGGGCCTTCGCTTCAAAATGAGTGATTCGGATCATGCGCACTCCGTCGTTTACGTCGTTAATCACTTACATCGTTAATCACTTGCATTATTTAAGTATTTTCTAATGTGCCCTCTATGCTAGTCCGGAGCGGCTCGAGGTCTACCAGCCACCCTCGTCACTGAAACAGTGAAGGACTGATGCCTTAGGGGCCATTCATTAATTACGTAAGGTTTTTTTTTTTTAAATGCACTTACAAATTTATTTTGGAAATTTTTATTACTTATTAAGTTTTCAAAAGTATAATGAGTCTATTTTTACACATTTTGAAGCTTATAAATTAAATTTATACTGCGTTTATTTTAATTATTTGAAAAAAATAAATTTTATGTTATCGAGCAATAATGGCAATGAATAATTTATAATTTTACTCAATTTTACAACTTTACTACCATTATTTCACAAGTATGAAAATCTTGCGGAATTTCTATGCTCTTCCGATAATGGCGCCTTCAGCCCCACCCTTTTTTGACGTCTGAAACTGTTTAACTTACAAACTTTCTTTGAGATTATTTCAATTCTAATAGTTCCTTATTTTCTATTTGACTGATTTGTTTTCTTACTTCACACTTATTTGAAAACTTATTTTTAATTATAATACAGATAGAGAGACTAGAAAATTATTTGATAATTATACAATCGTTCTCTAAATCTATTAATAATATAATGGTAAAACCAAAATTATGTTTTAAAAAAATAAAATCCTGATTTACGTCAAATTGTGAGTTGATCCTTTTCTAAAACCAGACAATATCTTACGTAAGTGGGGGGGTCAAAAATGGTCATAAATCGTCCTTACGTAATTAAAGAATAGCCCTTTAACTTTATTTTCATTTGAAATTAATCAAAAACTTATTGATCCAATTGGCTGTCATTTGAAAGCTATACCTTCTTATCTAGGCAACGCGCTGACCACTCATCCACCAATGCTGTCAATGTCAACTCCTCGGACTAAAGTACAACGATTGTAGGAAGGTGCGCGGAAAGATAAATATATATGTGTATATATAGAGTTTCATTTTGTTATAAGTGCATGGATAATTTTAAATTTGTACAAGTATTTATAATAAACCGAGAATCAAAATAACTATAAGGAATAAAATTCATCACGTTACATTAATTAAATGTAGATTTCAATATTTCAATCATGAAGATTATAAAAGAATTTTGTTATTGGTTTCGTGCAGTGCCGTACGAACAATGATTTATAAATACTAACTCTCAAACACGTATGAGAGTCGAGTTCTTCACTACCTGGTTAATACAATATAATTGATACGATAAGTACGGCACTTAAGTTTACTAGTTCGAGTCGTACTTTCCCGGTTTCGTCGGAATTTCTCAAGGTTAAACTAATTTTAGAATAGGTATCTATACTTCCATAGTTCAGACAAAAAAATGTATCAAACAATTACATCCTTTCACGAGTTAAATTAGCGCGAAACGACCGGCACGACAGTCTCATCGAACATGGCTACCAAAAAACAAGTACGTTTACATATAGACAATAAAGTGGCCAACGACTTTTTGTGTGATATTATAACACGATCTTATCCGCATGAGCGGAATGATAAGTTCAATATAATATTATAATTCTCTGCCTCGGCACACAGTCCAGGCTCAGCTCTAAAGACAGATACAATCTTTTAACGGTGACTTAAATACTACGAAACGTAACTCGATCAGATTTTTATGTAATTAATATAGTATAGTGATAAAGTGCGTGTAAATATATGTGCGTGTGCGATGATAAAATTAATGAAGTTGCTGATAATCGGTATGATCTTTATGTTTTTATTATTGTATCTTGAGGTCGCGACTGGTAATGATAAAAAAAAATAATAAAACATAATGTTTAAAAGTTTGTGGACAGTAGGTAAAGAAGTGTCCTATCTTTTTTTTTGTATGTTAAATATAATCGGTATTATTTTTTTTTATTTCAAAAAAAACATTTTGAGTTTAAAAAATTTAACACATTCTTCGTAAACGTAAAGTATGGAAAAATGTGGATTCTTTTTAGATTAAATAAATACTCAAAACGATTATTCGCCGAAGGTCAATGGCCAGGATTGTACTGTTATTAAAGTATATGCATAGGGTTGCCACTTGTTTGATCTTTATGGCACATTTTAATCCTGTCTCGGGCAAGGATAAAGTGTAATTACTATGAAATTACATTATTAAAATACTATCACAATGAAATGATGATCCTTGTCTGAGCGTGGTAGGCAGTCCCAAAATTCCTTGTCTACGACGAACAAAAGGATGAGTTTCTTAGTTTAAAATATTTCCAAGTACTTGGTATGTATTACCACTAAATTGAAGAGAAATAATAAATAGTAAAGTTAACTAGCTAAGTCCATTACGTTTATTTAAATGTTTTGTTGCGCTCTCATTTTAAAGCTAAAAATTCTAATACAGATATAGAACTTGATTATTAGAGTAATAAATAAAAAAATGCAATAAAATGATAAGTTTTATATTTCGAGTTGTTCATTACGACAATCTCGTTAGGTTTTGAATTTAAAATCATTTAATATAATTTCGATAGTTAAATATATCTATGCCCCGACGATATCGGAAACGACTCTACCGATTACTATGAAAATTTTGACTTATAAAGTTTTGCTTTTCATGTCTGTTTATATATATTATTTTCTGAAAAAAAATCGTTTTTGTACAAAAAAAATCTTCGCCTCTCTTCGCTGGGCGTAAATTTAAATTTAACAATATTTTTTATTATTCAAATATGATCCCGGTTTTGCTGCCGTAGACATAGAATGAATTCCTACATTATCTATTGCGACTGATGTTTCTGTCTCTTTTAATCGTGATCATGGTCCTGTTCTCGATGTCGATTGCGGTTAAACTGCCGGATCCGTTCCCCGTCCCGCTTTCGATTCCAATACAGAACTCGATACTGATTTTGGTCCTCCCTTGGGCATTAATGCTTATTATAATAAATTACTGTTTTTACTGCAACGGAGATCCAAAAAAAAAACATAATAGTAGAAGAATCTTTAAACCATCTACAAACTATTTCGTGTCGAATGGTTAAATTCCCAATTATAATAATTCTTTTATTTATCAGCGTATGACAAACATACATTCGAACATACTTTTATAGTTTTTGGTATTATGAATACCAAATATTATTATTAATATAATAATGAAATGAATACCGCCTATAACTATTTACAGACGATTCCCCATTGAATAGTCATGGTTTAAGGCAAATACGTTTAGTAGTTTTTGCGTGATGCCCGGCCCAAGAAAATCATTTTCGATATATATATATATATATATATATATATATATATATATATATATATATATATATATATAGTATAGAGATTTCTGGTATGATGTTTCGGTAATTGAATCGCTGTTGTGCTTTTGATTCGAACTTATGACACTACACGATATAAAGCCCACATGGCACTACATAAGTAAAATACACCTGTAGATAAAATTTTGTCATTCATGGTTGATGGAAATGAACATATGAAACATTTCTCGAACGAAGTTATTTACCTAGGTTCAATTACTATATATAAGTGCTGCAAAGAAGTGTATTATAAGTACCCGCATCAACAATTATTGTGCAGTTTTATTTCGTCAAGTGCCAGAATCTGTATCTTAGTTATTGTGTACAACAAAGTCACTATTATCAGTTTGAGACTTTTTAAAAACTTATTTTACCCTTATTTTCCCATGGATACTGAAATACAGTTTTGAATATAAAATATATTATTAAATAAATCATTATCTATTGTGTGGTATTATATAACTTCATTATTAAATACGTGTCCTCCATTTCTTTTATTTAAAGCGATTGTGAAATGTGATTAAATTTTATGTTTCTGCATAGAAAGTAAAATCAACTATAAAAAAATCGGAAAACAGTTGACTCTAAAGGCCATCCCTGCAACTTCCCGCTAATTTTAACCGCAAAGCTATAGTAACGTAGTTTTTTGTGACGTCTTTGAGCTCTTCAAGCTCAAAAAATACGGTTTATATGTTATTTTGAGCTTTTCGAGCTCAACAGTATGGTATTCATTAAGCAAAGTAATTTTTCACACAGATTGTTCAATTTTAAGTTGTTTTATGGCATTTAACGTCGTTTTTTTAGCTCTCTTAGGCGAAAGTTATTTTAAAAACTTATTTAACGAAATTTGAAAATGATTTGACAATAATTTTTCTCAAACAAATTAACCGTGTCTGATTTGTTTATTAGTGATTGATTCAATTGTTTGAGGTTTAAAATAAATGTATTATTGACATCGACCCGTATGATCATTTGAAAGTTCTCGATAAAATGTAGAGGTCTCAAAATTTCAAAGTTATGTTGAAGAACTCTTTTTTGAAATTTTTAAAATGCCATAACTTTGGAACGCGTTGTTCGATTTCTATGTTCAAGACTGCAATCGACGCAGTTTTTTGAGGCTTAAAATGTTATACTAAGATCAAAATCGATTTGTTGTAAAGTTTCTAAGTTATTCTAAGAAAACACTCGTTTTTTAATTTTTTCGATTTATTTCGTTCACGATATCTCATGAACGAATCAACTGATTTTGATTTTCAAAACGGCATTCGACGTCATTTTTTGAGCTTAAGAGCTGATTAAGTTATGAAATTGATCGGTACACTAGCTAAAAAGTTATTCTAAAAAAACATCGTTTTTGAATTTTCTTTCCGATTTTTTTTAAATGTTATCGGAATCTACTGGTTGGAATCAGCTTAAATTTACGTAAAGTCTAAGTTCAGTGGAATTCTTTCCACAACTTTCGCTTCGATCAGTCAAGCCGTTCAAAAGTTATAAGAAGTTTACATACACACACAGACATATCCACACAGGCATATGAACACCATCGTAAAAATAGTCACGGAAGCTTCCCAGGGCTTCAAATCGTTGAGATCTGATGAAAACTCGATTTTCGAAAAACGGGGTAAAACCACTAACTTCTCGATTTTCGAAAATTTTTAATTTTCTTAGCGGGAAGTTAAAAATATTGCTATTAATTTTTAATTTAATACTTACGAATAACTAATTGGAGTATTTTACGACATGATTTACTATTACCTATTGTTTCAACACAGCAAAACCTACATAAGTTTTTTATCTTATTGATAAATATAGTTTTGATAACTTTTCGTTACGAAAATTGAAAATTTTTCATAAAATTGTAAAATGACCCCTGGTCCAGCTTTTCATAAATCGAGTTTTCACCAGATCCGTTATAAGATCCCCAAAAAGTTGCATTTTCAAGTATAATAGAATTAGACTTGAAATACGTCAACATCTCTAAGACCTGTCTTATGTCGTCCCGTTTGTGGAGATTATTGACCGTTAAGCCATGAACGTTCATAGTATCAAATATAAACAAGTGCGAGTCAGACTGGCACACGAGGGGTTCTCAACAATACTGAACACTACATATTATTAAAAAGAATTAACGAAAAACAAGAACAAATAATAAGATTGAACAAAAAACACCGAGAAAAGGTTTCTTAAATGGTTTCAATTTTTAACTTTCTTTTATTTTTATTATTTGTTGTTATGGCGACTATAGTAATACACTGTGTGAATGTCCCAAGCTTTTACTTAATGCTATTGCTAAAATATACAGTAAAGAAATATGTGATACAGATGTAGACTGTGTGCAACTAACTATACAGTATAAAATCGACAATGCATCTATTCGCAAATATTCATAATCTCCTTCTTTTTTAGAACAACTTTGCTAAAAAAAACATAGTCAGTAGCCGTTTTTGAGAAAAATGGTTTAGAATATGTACAAAACAAATTTGCATCGATAATCGCGGCATCATGCACAAAAAAATATGTGCATGAATCCGCGCCTCCCGCCCTCCAGTTCTACGTTACGGCCTGCAGCTGGCTGCAGTCAATCCCGTAACCATCCCGTAACCTAAACATGTGCGGTGGGCGGACGCGTACGTGCCAAGTGCGTAATTGTCCTTGAACTTTCATGAAATTCAAGGACAAGTAGATATTTTGTTAGTATAAGTGTTACGTATATGATATGGACGTTTGATAAACTAAGATTTTGTAATCAATGTTTAATAACAACGCCTTACTCTGCTATCGAATATACAAACATGATTTATTGTTAGGAAGTTTACAGAGGTGAAATTGTTGCGGCTCAAAGACTTCATAGTGAAACTTACCCTGACAGTCAAAAACCTGCGAGTCCGCAAGAAATATTGCATGTTGTGTATCATTTACACGATAAGTTGCCATAGTTTGTCTTGCTTGCTTAGAGGTGAGTGGAATACATGTGAAAAATCAGACACTAATTTAATAAAACCTTCGGTGACCTTTAAATCATTGACAACATCAAGTATCATTGTAGGTAAATGACTAAATGCCGCCACCCGTCGCGGAGTGGCGGCGGCGCACAGCGCGCGGCGCTCGCGCTTCAGTCTGGCCGAGAATTTAATAGAGTTTTGTCTATATTATTTATAAGCATATTTTCAATGACATATTTTTGTTGTAATTACTTTGGCAGAGTTGTTCTTAAAAAGGAGGATATTATGAATATTTGCGAAAGGATGCATGATCAATTCCATCATGCATAGACACCTTCCATTGATAACTTAGTTATTACGTACAACAAATAGGAAGAAATTAATTAGCAATAATAATAGCAACAACTACAAATGAGAACAAATAGACATACAATAACAACAAGGATGCTATCATACTAATTTGGGCACCATGCGAAATTACAGGAAGGGGAGTTACGTTTCATGCATTTTAGCGAGGGGTTGTAGGTACCAATAAACCGAAATCGACTCTATTCCCCATTTAAAGCCCAACTTTTTCTTTCAATACCTTTCCTTTTTATTTTTCTTTCCATGTCCCTCGGAGGTACACAGGAAAAAATGTCCGATCGACACTTTTAAAACAGATACACGAAAAGGAAAAAGAGAATAAATGTGTATTTGGCGTTAAAGAGCGACTGCTCCTCCACATTAGTTTACTATCTTAAAATTTGTTTACAAGCGTATGTCTATATATAAGTATATTAATGCAGTGTGGACGTGTGGCGTGTGCGTTAGCTGTATACATGTCTTATATGTATAAAAATTGAATGCATATTCCTGCAGTATAAATCTACGGTATACGTGTCAGCAGTGTATTCGCATATGTGTTGAATGTACTGATTAAGTTTATAAAACATATTTTTTTTGGAACAGCACACAATAGGCATAATTATTATAGAAGGGATTTAAACCATATTAACGAACTAACATAATGGTAATTTACATATCGAAATACACATAAGGAGCAATCACATTTAAATTTAATTAGTGGTTTTGGAGGTAATCATTATTCATATTTATAAATATATTAAATATTTAAAAAAAAATGTATTCTTATTTACAAAATTAAACATCATTTGTTCTAAGATAAGGACCCCCTGATAATTAATTTTCATGGAACAAAAGCACACATTGTTTACAATTGCTTATCACATCATAGGACTTTCTTAAAGTCTGTCTTTAGTGTAATTTTAACTACTAGGTACATTCCAGTAATAGATCTTTCGATTTATTTCTATATGTGTTTCTAAAAAGCTTTTAAATGTGCGGCATCTGTTGTGGAATAGAAAAAAAACATGAAATAACGTATATGCCAATATTTAACAACTAGAAATAAAAAAAATACGTTTTAATTGTTTAATAAAAAGAATGTCAATTATTTAAAAATCACTAATTACATACTTTATCGACACTATGGTGGAATACTCAATTATTAATTGAATAATGAACGTTTACGTGTACACAATATCGAACCAATCTCAAAAACATGAAGAAGAATAAATTATAATATTAATAAAGCTAAATGTTTTATTTTAAATATTTTTCGTCTAAATTTACCTAAATAAGATTTTGGATATTGTTCGTGAAATATAATCGAAAACTGTACCTATTGTAACTATTGTTTTTTTTTTAGTACCTAATATGACTTCACCCCTAACAGCCCTAACTATGATATGCATGCACAGTGTAAGAAACTTTACGAATAAGTTACAACATTTATGAGTTATAATTTTGATTTGTGGACATCATAGTTATTAACAACTCAATTATTTGATAATCTTAAATTAATTATTTGATAATCTTAAATAATTGATCTTACATAATTTGAACAAAAAGCAACAATATTATTTTGATTGATGATTGCCAATTCGCTCTTATGAAACGTAACTTTGAGAAAGATGATATCATTTTTTCAAGGTGGACTTAAGTAGTATGTATTATCAGTGTCTGAAATAGTAATAGAGAGAAAATAATAACTTATGTTCGTTTTATATAAAAAACAGTGAAATATTTGGATATTTTAATAGTGATACAATCTTAATAATCGAAAATAATTTCCAATAAATACCTAATTTATATAATGATTTGTAACAAATAATTATAATCGATTTATATAAAATTGTTAGTTTTGTGATTAATTTTATCGATTATAGAAGAGTGACATCACTGCAACTCATAATTTTGACAGTGACAATCAGAATTAAAATTGTCAAATTGCATCCTTAAATCCGGTTTATGCGTCCAAATTACGTGGTCTGGCATTACTTTGTGTTTAACCTGTTATAGTAGATCAATGTGAAATAATTGGTTATGACATTCTCCAAGTACAAAAGTCAATTTAAATTCAAATACCAAAGTATTAAGCAAATTGCAGTGTAATTACCTATATTTATCTCAATACGTATTACTTCTTATTAGTATGTAAATTACAATGTCAAACAGCAAATATGCGAAGTAATAACTAATACTCTAATCTATTGTCTAAAGAAAATCATTAGTTATTGAAAAGTGGGTATTTTTATTTCAGTTACGTATATTTTATAGCATTTAATATAGAATATTGTATGTATCTCACAACCTCCTCCTCTTTGTTTTAATTTTTTTTAATGTTTTGCTAAATTTTAAGCGTGTGTTATGGCCGAAGACAAAATACCAGGAATCAATTTCGACCTTGAGACATGGATGAAAGATTTACCATCCCCACTCAAAGAAATACCGTTAATTTATTTAGCCATTCCAGGTAAAATTTAATTCTGTTTCATTGGCTATTAATATTTAAATTAATGCTTAAGTGTATATTGAATTGTGTAAAAAAAATATTACAGGTAGCCATGATTCCATGACATACAGTATTACCAGCTCTAGTGGGCTAGCACCAGACGCGGAACCAATTTTACATCGCTTGTACCCATTATTTCGAGGTACGATATTACGTTGGACGATAACTCAATCTGTTGACACGTATCAACAACTACAATTGGGCATTAGGTGAACATTTCTCAATAAATTAAAATTAGACAACATAATAATATTTGTTTCAAGAGTGGAATTCTACCTTAATTAATGATTTTATATAAAAATAAATTAAAATATGCAATTAACTTGTAACAGGACTGCTTACAAAGATGATATGAAGGTGTTCTATAAATATTCTATTCATGAAATACATTTTCAGATATCTGGACTTGCGGTTAGCCACTAAAACAGGTACTGAAGATTTTTATTTCACTCATGGGTTGTATGCTGATGAGATCACAAAATCCCTGCAACAAGTGAAAGATTTTGTTGAAAATCATCCTGGAGAGGTTAATACATATGATTACTCTAGAAATAGAAATAATAGAAATAGTGAACAACTGAATAGTGACATATAATAGTTCCTTCTATATCAAATCTACTTGAATTGTTGTGTCATAAGACTTTGTAGGTATCAGAAATTTTTTCACTTTTCCTTATTATTAATAAAAATAAATTTCAAATCAAAATTGGTTACTAAAAAATAACAAAAATAAGTAACACTGATCTCAATCAATTATCTACTACTTCTAAATCTGTTTTCTAAATTTGATAATTCAATTATGTTATCAGAACATGCATCCAACTATTTTTAACACATGATTTCATAATTTATTTCTCCCCACAAATGGATTATAATGAGTTATAAAATCGATATTACACTTGTATTTATTTGATTTTATATTTATAAGACTGCATATTACTGCATGACCTGATATTTACATATCTCTCTTGCTTCACTGACTCTTTTTTTATCCAAGCTCTTCACTTTTCGAGCTTAAAATTTGACCCTTGAACCTAGGTATTAATTTACTTGCTTTTTGTTTCTCTGTTTATAAAGTAACTTTTTCATTCACCACAAGCACATTTTTTATTTTTCTAATTATTTTTATTTAACCAAAATATAATGTCATACAATAAACTATAATAATATATTTGATTTATTTTTAGTGGATTTTATTTAAATGATAAGTAGAAAACATGATAAATTTTATAAATATGTCATCCTATAAATAATATATACTTGGGTAGTTCTCCAAAAAAATCAAAAATGACCATAAAAAATAAAAAAAATATAACTTTACATAGTTGGTGATTTTTTTAATGCAATGTAAGTATATAAGAGTCTTATTTTAGTTAACTAGGTGGTCCTTAACCTTTCTTATTTTTAATCTAAATAGTCAAATAATAAATAAAAATAGATTATGAGGGAGTGGATATTTAGGTGGAAAAATGGTTATTATCTTTTACATATTTATTATTTTTGCTTCCGTGTGGTTAATTTAGGGAATGATTGTCAATTTTTTTCCAGAATATAAATTCATACACAAAAAAAATAGTTTTCAACATTTGCAACTTGTATAAAATCACAGCAGCTGTTACCAGCTAAATGTGGATAATAATATTCATGATAGAAAACTGATATATTGTTACTTTACTCATAATGTTTATAATAATTATTCCCTCATTTATAATTTTCATGAGACAATGATGAAAATCAATTGTAATCAACAAAATTTGATTATATATTTGAGTTTGATTTGTAATTGAAGTCTAATATTGTACCTCCTAAAAGCTGCAAAAAAAATGTGGAAATTATTATGAAATAAAACAATTATCTTGTTTAAACTTCAAATGAGGGAATGAAGTATGAACACATAATATTTAAATAATTCATAAAAAAATCACTACTTCATTAAATCCTTTCGCATCGGGCAGGAAAGATGACACTGACAGTTTCCAATTGCTAATAATTAAATAATGTAGTAGCTAAAAGTTAAATGCAAAAGTACTGGACAAGTGTTTAAAAATGTGAGGGAATGATTCTGTTTTGGTGGGACAAAGATAAAAGAAATAGATTTTCAAATAATTTATTATTCTTTTGCTCAATTAAAGTAATATTTATTGTTGAATGTAATATTTTTAATATAAAAATGATATCATAATTAACATTCTCGTAAAACGAGATGAATAAGCAAAATAATATTGTCATAATATTGAGTGTAGGACACGACGAGGGAATTATTTTTAGGGTATTCGGGCAATTGATATTCTTCACCCAGGAACAAGAACACTAAAATCACGCACGGTACATGTAGTATTAGTTCTAGTGTTCATAAAAACAATAATAAGCTGATGTCATACTGTTAATAACACGTGAAACTAGGGTATGGACACGATTTTCAATTTTTTTGGAGAACTACCCATAATTGTGTATTACTTTTTAAAATATGTTACAGTTTGAAAATTTATGCCCAATTGATAATAAGATCATGTAAAGACAACACGTACCAACCTGATGACAATCAAAGTAAACTGTGCTAGGCAATTACAAGTAAAATTATGTTTGTGCTACATTGCTAAAATTTTGCAGCTTTATGAAAAGCTATAAACAATTCTTTATAGTCATCTTAAGAGTAAAGGGTAACACATTGATTCATAGTGTATCAACATATTGGTACATCATTACAATACAATTAAGCTTCGTAAGTTAAAAGGATGTGCCTATTAATTAGACTTAAGAATTTTAGATTCTATATGGCACGATTTTAAGTTATAGCAGTAAGAAAAATAAAAATGTGCAGTTCAGAGGGTGTTTTTATTTTTATGAGATCAATCTTCTCTTGGATTCTTTTACCCATTCTACAGCATGCCTTCTTAACTGTCTATTTAGCTAAATGGAGAGTTTAGAACGAACGCCTAAATGTTCATGTACTATCAGTCGCAGATCCAGAGGGTAGGGGTCATGGGGGTCATCAACCAGGCTGAATCTTTGTCTTATTATTATAATTGAATTAGTCTGTCGTAGCCGGACTTCAACTGTGTGATCCCCCCTAACTTGAAGGCTGGATCCACCCTTGTGTACTACAATGTGGCAATCAGGTTTTTCTTCAAATAGTAATTAGTTCGTGTTAATATTATTGTTTCGACACTGTTTAAACAATTCAAGTAAATATTTTTCTAAATTGGGAAATTCTGTGACTTGACGTCTTTTAGGCAATAAGTGTATTTTGACCAATTTTCCAAGTTGTGTAACTTCTATGGTTTAAGAAATTTTTCATCAAATAGAAGTTCCTTATATGAAGTTTACATTATATAACATTATCTTATAGTTTATTAGTATTTACCTATATCATTAGGTAACTGATTTTAAAAACAACAAAAATATATGTTACAGGTTGTGATATTGGACTTCCAACATTTTTATGGCTTCAAAGCTGCGGATCATTATCGTTTGGTGCAGTTTCTGTTGGATTTATATAATTCTAAACTGTGTCCTCCCTCTGGATACTTGCAAGGGATCACGCTCAATCATTTGAATCAAAGGCGACAACAGGTAAGCTGATGTTTTTGTACAATTTTCATATAATTCGTAATGAACCTTAAAGAGCTATTCCTTTTTATAACTTCTAATAATGTACTGAGTATGTTTCAATTGATTTGTTTAATCCAAGTTTTTTTTATAAAAATTGAACTACAGTTTGTAAAACTGTATATTTTAAAGCCTAAACCAAATTCTTTGCTGCATTAAAAAAGAAGACTTTTAAAATGAGCATTATAGAATAATACTAGATGGCTCGGTAGAACAGTTTTCCATTAGGTAGCGTGTCTGAATAGTGCACGTCCGTATTTTTAGCTACGTAGAAATAAAGTGAATTCCTTAATCTTTCGCATCGATCGTCTTATTATTAATCGCTATCTTACCCTCGGTTTCGATTTCAATCCTAACGTTTGCCCCGATTCTGATCTCGGTCATGCTGTCGATTCTAATCCCGGTCTATTTTCGTTTCTAATGGCGGTCCCGTCTTCTATTCGGATTCTGCTAAAGGTCATAGTTTCGATTTATTAAGCATTTTAAAAAAATATATTTGAATTGAAATAGGTCCCTTTTTTTTTATTTTTTCACTAAATAACCAGTATTTATGATGATAACTTTCCAGTATCAAACTATTATGTAAAGAATATCTGATTATTTTGGTCATACCTCTTGTTGTGAGGCAAATTAGGTATGGCTAATAAAATGTGGATTGTGCTATAGAAATGCAGTTGTTAAAAAAAATGTGTTTAGAGAAACTTTGAATGATAGTAATTAAAAAAAAGTAAGTCTCGGCAATCACAGACAGAATAAAGTCTTGGTGACTAAAGAAGATGGATTATGATAGTAAAGTGGAAGATATTCAGTAAAGGTCATCCTTGAAAAACGTATGGTAGCCAAATAAATGATTTGCTCTAAATGACGCCAAATAGAAACAGTAAAATGTATGTTCATGTTTAAGATGTTGCATGAATGTCAATCAAACTGGAGATGAGTCAAGATCGTAGTACATGCAAGGACATATTCTGAGTTTATCTCTCTTAGAGGAGATTGATGTGAAATATGTTTATATATGTATATTATATTGAATTAAACAGTCTAAGGAGTGTCAACTCATTAAGAAAGTGTGTTTATGACAAATGTAAATAAGTGAAAGTTTTAATGTTATGTTTCATCTAACTCTGAACCGTGATGGTAACAGAATCTGAATAATTCAAATTGGAATGGTGAGCCATACCAGGATCAGAATCAAGAGTGGGACCGAACTTGGAATCAAGAACAGTACTGGGAGGGGAATCGAAAGCGGGACTAGAATTGAGATCAACAGCTAGATCAGTCAATATAAAAGATGTGATTATTAATTTTATGTGCATGCGTGCAGAAGAAAGTTTTGAATAAAGTGTTTGATTTTGTAAATATTTTGAAACTAGAACTAAGTATGCCTATATGAGTAAATAAGTAACACAAAGTACGCCTTACGTTCCTATTAAATCAAATCAGTATAGTATGTGTAACTTTCTTCACCAACGTTTTCATCTCAAATGTACGCAAAAAGTATAAAATCAAGAACTATAACGAGAATTGAGAACATAGAAAAATAGTCATTACTTAAAAAAATAGAAAAACACATCGAGCAGGTTTTCTATATACTAGATTTAGATTAATTTGTAAACTGATAGTTATTAATTTGTATTATGCTCATATAATATTTTGTATTAAAGATATTTTTGTATATGTATATCAATACTATGTTAGTGAATCTGTAGTATTTAACTGTATTATTTTCATTTTCAGGTGATAATTGTTTATCGCCATGAGGCTGCTCATTCAACTAACTTATTTTGGAGATCTACAATGATGCCTTCACCATGGCCTCGACAGGACAAGATTTCTGGTCTGCTTAGGTTTTTTGAAAATATTTTTAGACCTCCGGGAATAGGTTTTGTTCATCAAGCTGTGTTGACGCCAACACCTGGATTTATTGTTCTTAAGTATGTATTACTCTATAAATACTATTTATGTATTGAAGAAAGTATTATTAAATTATCTCATCTTTAATATGTCACCAATTTAGCCTACATAAGATTATCTATAGATCCATTAGCGATCCTGCCTCACACAAATTGTTTCTATGCATTTTATCATTAGTTTACTTTTGTTGAACTTCTTCAGATAACCAAACCACCTCAACCTTTTCTACTCTGGTTATAACATTTTCTTTTAAATCACACCTTTCACATAACTATTCCTACTTCTATTTTGCAATGATCCTTCCAGCTTTTACCAACAAAATAGGGGCCAAAAATTTTGCTATCAATGGCTAAACGAGTTTGCTGCAAAATATTTTGCTATTCATAAAGAATGTGGAGGTCCTTTCCCATCAATTCCTGTGTTTATTTTTTTTTTCAGTATATTTTGCATGCTTAGTGTCATTTGTAAATAAAACATGGCTAATCAAACTTTTTAATTTGTTCAGTTCTCTTTCATCTTTCACCACGATGTGCATTCTGTCATATTCTAGCTCCATTCTAACATCATGGCTTTTGTCTTGCTTTAGTAAATAGTTAATCCCTGTTTTTTTGGTGAGATAAACTCGTCTTATTTTCTTTACCGGTTTGTTAGTAGATTTACCTAGATTTGTTTTAAATAAAATGACGTGTTCTCCCGCATGTAAATGAAATATAAATACAATATGAATTTGCTTGCACCATGTTAAACAAAATTAAGTCACAAAAGCTATATATTGTTCAATGTTTATTGAAACTAATCAATCTTAGGTTCTTCTAATGAAAGTAGATTTTTAGTAGATTTCATAAAAATCTAACTATTGTATGTATCCTCATGACGCAACTTTTGAGAAATAAAGTTTTTTTTTTTCCGACTTAACGAGCTGAGTCAAAAAATACATATGGTTCAAAAAGTTATATGAGTATGAATTTATACATATGTGTATGCATATATATACACACACACAATATAACAATAGGGTTGTCAGCACGATAGCGCCAACAATTCTTTAGAGATTTAATGAAACTCAACGTACATGTTCTATGTACAATTGCAAAGGTCGAATTTAAATTTGAGCCTAACCGGTCATCTAGTTTAGAAATTACAGCATTTTAAAATTTTGAAAATCCGAAAATTACATATTTCATATGAATTGCATATGAAAATAAAATAATCATGGACATACTTTAAGGGAGCATTCATCAAGTACTGAGATGTTTAGGGCGGGGTGGGGGGTTCCAACCTAATCTCACCCATTCTTACGAGGGGGACTCACAAATACGTCGACACGGGTCGATGCGCCGTAGACGGCCGCGCGCGGTCAACAACCAGACGCACGGCTTAAGAGATTTAGGTATTTTTTATAGCGTTACGTTTACGATATTGGCATTTTTGAAACTAAGGTTGTGTGTGATTAATGTTTAACTGTTTAATAACAATACCTTTCATTGCTATCGAATACGCAAATATGATTTATTTTTGGGGAGTTTGCAGAGGTGACATTGCTACCTGCAAGACTGTAAGTTGCGTGCAGTATCGTTTACGCGATAACTTGCCTTAGTTTGCCTTGTTTGTGTAGAAGTGAGTGGAGTACATGTGGAAAATCAGAGACTAATGTAATAACACCTTAGACGCGCTTGCGGCACGTGGGAGCGCCCCTATGCGCCCACGCGCCGAGTAGGGTTTTTCTTTATTAATTTATATTGTTTTTAAGCATATTTTCAATAATAGAATTTTGTTATAGTTACTTTTGTAAAGTTGTTCTAGAAAAGGAGGACATTATGAATATTTGCAGAAAGACGCATGATCAATTTCCATCCTGGATGTCATTTTGATCAAGAACTTATTGCTATTTTGTAGGTAGTAACAATTCTATTGCGGTAGAAATTTTTGGACTACTGATCAAAAAATTGCGACAAGTAGTTTTGACAGTCCTCTCTTGATGTTAACCTAACATTACCTAAAGAATTCTGAAGAGACTGAAACAGATGAAAATCTGAGGGTGCAAGGTCAGGGCTATATGGTGGATGAATTGACACTTCCCAACCAAACTCTCAATATTAGCTAAGCAAAAGCAAAAGAAACAACTCGACACAATAGCTAAGCAAAGCAAACAATAATATAAGAGTGGCTAAAGATATGTGTGGTCTGGCATTATCATAATGAAAAATCACACCCTTTCTGTTATTCTTTCCGGTCGTTTTTTCTCTATTTTTTGCTTGAATCTTATCAGCTGTTGGTAGTAGAGATCCGAATTAATGGATTTGCCCTGCGGTAAAAGCTCATAATGAATAATACCTTCCAATCCCACCATACACAGCATCAACTTATTGCAGGTTAATCCAGGTTTCGCTATAGTCTGGAGCTTGCTTTCTTTTTGACCATTATGTTTTTCGGACCTTAATGTCGTAGGTAATCCATTTTTTATTATCAGTGATCAGTCTTTTCAAAAACTTTCAGTTTCGTTACATCACAAATCACAAAAGAGTATACAATTCGTTAGATTTCTTTCATTGAGCTCATGTGGGCCCAAAGTATCGAGCTTTTTTATATATCTAGCCTTTTTCAAATGGATCAACTGTTTTATGGTCAATCCCCAGTTCTTCAGTTATGTCATAATAACTAATATGCTGATCTTGCTCTACTTTTTCCAAAATGGCATCGACTTTATCCATATTAGATTGACCAGAGCGAATTTCATCTTTGATATCAAAATTACTTGACAACCACTTTTGTGCTACTTTTACCGACACTGCATTTGGTCCATAAACGTCATAAATGTTTATTAAAATGTCATCTACGTAATGGTATCAAAACTAGTTAGATGCAAATAGTACAACCAAAGAGATTTTACTGCAACTTTTTACTTATCCAATACTTAAAAACTTTTTGCTCTACCTAATATTATGGCAATATTTTGAAACAATTTTTGTTGGGGTTTTTCGTGATGTTACAGAATGTGATAAGCCAGTATTAATTTTCTGAATCGTATCTTTTATTTGTGGACACATTTATTTTTGTCATAAAAATATATAAGTATTACCCTTAGGCTTTCCCATTCATAATTGATATTATGAATGGGAAAGTATCTCTGTCTATCTATTATGATTTGACGCATATTGAGCTGCACTGATTTCGATAAAATTTGCTGTAGAGATTTTTATACTTGAGATCAGACATAATCTGTTTGTCCATCTGTTTGTTTGTAATTTTTTGCATAGCTCAACAATAATTAATTTTAATGGACTTCACTGTACTGATAAATAGAGGCGGATCATGGGGGTCATGACCGTGTCTGGGGTGAATTTTTGTCATATTGTAACCGAATTAGGACTTGTCCTGACTGAACCACTACTATGTGACCCTCTGATTCGAAAGCTGGATCCGCACATGCTAATAAAGCACACCATTTTGTAACATATAAGCTCCTGTCCGGTTGTCTCTATGTCTACTTATAACTCGATAAAAATCATTGTCACCTAAAATATAGATTACTGTTTATTTTTTTTCCATATTTATCTGTACGATTTCTCTTAACTAGAATATTTAAGTCTTCATTTCATTTTGTTGTACATTTTTATATTTTATTTGACCACTAGATTGTAATCCTGTCATATCCAAAAACATGAGGAACTCTACTCCAGACTATCTTAATGCCAGAAAGGTAAAATACTACCTTTACCATTAGGTAATTATTTAAAAGAAAATTCCTAGATTAGTAACATGTATGTACACTTTTGTAGGTTGCAGCAAAGTATTCCAAACTTCTGTTTTATTAGTAAATTGTATTCTACTCTTATGACATCTTATTCTGAAGGACATTTTTTTTCACCTAAAGCGCCAACTGGCAATGTTCAGCGAACTAAAAAACTATTCTTGCAAATAATTAAAAACCACTTCGCAACACCTGAAGTTTTTATCCTAGGACACATCAAATGTGGCATTATTTGTCTCTTGACCATGTTCTTCTGTCTGTTTATATATGTTAAATCTGAGCATTTGCCTATTTCACGAAAATATTTTCTAGATGGCCTCTAATTTACTTTTGTATATGATAAAAAAAAATATAAATAATTTTCACGTTATTTTTTCAGATGGTTGTCGAATCTACGCAACCAATGCGCCCGGCCGGTGTTAAAAGACATACTACCTAAACTGAATGACTTCACTCCAGGCGCTCCTGACGCTCCCAATCGAAAGCCTAGCGAGGGTCGAGCTCCAGTCAATGTGATCATAGCAGACTTCATAGAAATGGACAATGCATTATTCACGAAAACAATAATACAGCTCAATTTTAAACTACTTAAAAATACGATGCTTATATATCACAATGATCACGGCCAATAAGTATTTTGTTTAGATATCTACAAAAGCACAAATTGATACCAATACTTCCAGTTGTAATCTAAAATATTATTTAGTAGTTTAAATAAAAAAAGAAGCTAAACAGAACATGAATGCCACTGCTTGTCATATGGTATTAATGCTTTATATGTATGTTTTTAAAATTAATGAACACAGATTAGCATATTGTGGAAGTGAGATCTGGAAAAACCGATATTAAAGAATCAGTGTGTTGCCATATTTCTTGCAGTAAATATGATTGATTTTTAAAGTGTTGCATAGAAGTTACCCAAAATTAATTAAAATCTTTATCATCATGCTGCAACGAAGTTTTCTTGAAATTACCAATTAAAAGTATTACAAAATCATGAAAAATTAATAAATATTTTTATGGTTAACTATCGAGTAACATATAAAACGAAATGTTGTTATAGGTACATTGGCCCGTTAATGACTCGAAATAATGATAGAGCTGAAAATCGTACGAAAAAAACTTAGTCTTAGACAACCTCATCTACAGAAACCGACTGCACTTGCATCGCATCACCAATCTTGCCACTGCATCGTTTACTTGTATGTAGCTATCACAAATAGTTGTAGCCATTGTGATTTTATAATTATGAACAGTGACGATTTATCGTTACCGCAGATGCCGTATTTTATTCTTACGATTGAAAGGGAAAGTTTATTCCATCGAACTATGTGTCATATGTATTCTAATTATTTAACTTTTCACAAAGGATTTTGTTTGTTTACATAGTCTAATTTTGTTCATCATTTTATATGCAATAGATGCGAAAGCGACAATACAAACACAGAAGCGATTGGCAAGCGATGCGCTATACATACTAAACAAAATCAATTTTTTTTTTCATGTTATCGTGGAGTGTGATATGAATACTGTCACAGTACCGCCTTTACTGCACTGTGATGATAGAATCGTCCGTTGTGACCGCACAAGTTTTTATTTAAAGCTTGAATGATGTATATCAATACCTATATAAAATTGTTTTGTACTTTTATAGACTCGCAAAGAGATTTGTTCAAATCAATGAAAAAAATTGTATTTATTCTTTTGATTAATTGTTATCGTTGACGTGGCTAAAATCTTGTATTAAAAAAATAGGAGTACATAATATTGATTCTACTTTTCACCAGATCCCTTTTCACATGTTAGAATAGGTTACTTTTTTTTTGTCGAAAGTTGTTTTAAATAATGTCTCTTTTTGATGTTTGAAGATATATACATTAATACTCATTGGCCATTCGACGAGAAAAAGGACGTTGATGGTTTCTAGAGTAATTTAGTATATTTTTAAAAAATAATTATTAATAAGTGTTATCCCACCACATTGTAATAATTTGATAAACTTTTATTGTAACTGTGAACCTTGAGCACTGTTTATGTTAGATACAAAAGGACAATTCCCCTTTTACTATAGAAATATGTCTAATAAAAATGATATTAAAATGGCATTAATGAAATTACGTCAATAAAAACCTTCAAGAAATGAAGTTGTTGTAAATTTTGAAAACTATTTCTACTCAATATTTACATTTAAAGTATATCAAGGTGTCTAATAGTTTGGTTATAGTGAAAGTCACTTACAACATAGTATTCAATGTCCACAATAAATTGTTGTTTGTTTAGTACTTCTCACTGTTGCAATTTATACAAGCATTTCTATTTCTATCATTTTTGAAAGTTAAAAATTGAAGTCACTATAATCCAGAACAAAAAAGTGAGGAACTGCAAAAAAAGAGTGTATACTTGTTAAAAAAATGTTCATTTTAATATGGTTTAAAAAAAAAAAAAATTTTCGTCTCTGTATATGTGCTTATAAAACACTTTTGTTGTACAATCAACATTAGTAGGTGATAATTTCCAATTTGAGATTCATTAGTAATTTTTTCATTTCATTGAAAAGAATTTTGTAATCGTCATTACAGTCTTAGACCAGACATGGGCATTGTTTTTTACAAAAAAAAATGTTTTACTTATGTTGAAAGCCTTGAAAGGTTAAAAGTTTTATCATTATTAGAAATTGTTTTAATCTATGTATTTTTCTTCTATGGACAGTGAATTATTAAATGATTTTCAAGTCTTTGTGTTAATTTCCTTAATCTTTTTTATTATTGTATTATTATTTTGTAATTCTAAGAAATTTAATAAATTTCTTATCTCTTCATAAATTTGAGAGTCAACATTTGAAATTTCGTGTGTATTTTTAATTCTGCCTTTCAGTTCAATTGTTTTTTTTTTTCATAATTAAATTATAGATCTATACATATCCATAGTTAGGGTTATAAAGAGCAATAAGTAATTATTTTTTGTGAGATCTTATATCAAATAATTCTGTGATAATCTTTTATGAACGAATATATTAGGTAGTACCTGAAAACTTTATAGATTACACAATAGCCTTAAGTATATTTTGTTTATCTTTTATACAATTGAATAATGACTTTAAATGTATTATGACTTACGACAAACGCTTTAATATATTAAACAGTATTTTTGAAACAGATGTATTGTTTAATTTGCATTAAATACAGTATTTAATTACTTATGTTTTGTAACACTGAGTTACAGAAATCGTCTAACTTCAACTTTTGGCATAAATCTTTGAAAGACCATTTTTTACCGCCATTTCGATTTTGTTCCTCTCTTAAAGATGAAAACAATTTGTCTGAAAGTTCATCCGATATTTCAATTATTTGACATATTTTATCTAACCTAGTAATATCATCCAGGGAATTTGTCAAATCGGATAATTGGATGACCTGCGACTTCTTTTCATTCATTTGAAAGGAGTTATCAGAGTCAGTACCACTAGTGCTGTCCAGTTTGTCATACAAGTCTTCTTTATCAGTATAAAAGTTGAAATTGCCAAATGCAGACTTATTGGTGTTGGATTCTATGGATTGTCTAGAGATAGGTTCGGATCTGTGATCTTTTCTCATTGTTTCATGAAAATGATTAACATGAATTACTTCCATTCTGATTTTTTCTGGTTCAAACCTATCCAAAGTAGTTCTTGAATCGACATTTTCAAAAAAGCATGTATAATCATTTTTGGTTGATTCAAAATTTGAATGATAATCGGTTGAAGCGACGCTATGTTCACACTTGTTAACCTCGCTTCCGTTTGTTTCATCATTGTTCGTCAATGACGTACTACTAAGTCTGTTTAAATTTTTGTTGGAGCATTGTTTTATTTTAATACTTATTTTCGGAGAGGACGTCGTCTTATTTTGAAGAAAGTAGTGGTATGTTTGATTTGTTTTTTTTTGAAATTTTAAGCTTTCTTGAAGTTCTTTGTCTATGCTACGACTCCTGACATATGTGTTATTAATCAAATTGTCATTACTTACTGATGCACTGTCAATCTTTAATTCATTTCTGATAGTGTCCTTCGCGCATGATTTGTTTGAACGGTCGTGTTTTATTCTTTCACGTCTCGATTTATGGTTGTTATAAATTAAATATTGATGTTTATTGTTAGCAAACTTTTCTTGCAATTCATGTATTATATCGTTGGTGTTTTTATTGGTGTTAATAATAATTTTCTGTTCTTCAGTTAAAACGTTATCGGTTCGTATTTGTTTCTTATACTTAGGCCCATTCTTAACATAGGTTCTGTTATTTTTATTTGATTTTTTATTAAAGTTGAACAAATGCTCGACCATTGTTTGTGATAGCTCGTCAATCACTTTATTAATTGTTTTAACTGCATGAGTTTTAAAATCTTCGCTTTTATGGAATTTATTTAGCTTTAAATTTTTAACATCTTTTGGCCGTTGTTTACTTTCATCGGTTCCTAATATAAAACCTTGAGTGTCACCTTTTTGCAATTTTTCACTAGGATCAGATTCTACACCTAATCCGTCCACTGTTTTTATATCGCTTATGCAAGTACTTCTCTCACAATCCCCAGAAACCAATCGCCTCAATTTGGTTGCATCTGACTCAACTTTAAAATTTCTTTTACGGACTATCTTCTCATTTTCTTGACAGTGGATATTAATCGTTTTAGTAGAGTCGAAATTTCTATTTAATACTTCCTGTGTGAAAGGAATAGCTGATGTTTTTTAGATCGTTTGAGTTGCAATCTGTTAATTCTTCAAAATTGTCAATTTTCATAGTGCCCTTTTCTCCATCCGCTAAAGTTTCGTCACGTCGTTTAAATTTGTATATGGTTTCTAAGGTGTCTTTCGCACAGCATCGAGTAAATGGATTTCTGTGATGACTTACGATAGGTTTATCGGTGGCATAACTCTTCTGCTTGTTCATACACAACCATTCCCTTGGTTTCCAGTTTTTGCCACCCAGAATTGACGATACATCGATACGTTTTAACGCTCGTGTCCTCAACTCATCTGAATTGTTTTTGTGATGTGGGAAGGTGTTTATGTGTGTACTTCCACAACTAGTACTCGATATTGATGTCTTAGAGGCGCGACTAGAACGTTGTAAATGTTCATTATGCATTCTCATTCTCGTGATGTCTTCATAACTTTTTGTTGTAGATGATCTCTCGCTGGTGCGTTCCGAAACCTTTTCGAAATGGAATATCAGATCTACGACGCGGCAAGCGTACGAATATTCATTTTCGTACCAGCACACCAACTTGAAAAAGTCTGGCTTCAGCTGCATGCTCGAGTCGACGTCCAACGTGCACGAATGGCTGTCACCGATGAAATCGGACGATACCGCTTTATCTTTGGAGATCTTCACGATATTTTTCATGGTCAACTTGCTCATTCGATCCACGCTATCTGCGATTTCCTTTAATGTCGTATTTCTGGCTAATCTGAAGAAAAAAAAATCACACCAAATAAAACACTTTATGAAGTAAATTCGAACAGAGCTGGAATTAGATTTCGAAAAACTGCTATAAAGCCAATTAGTTTTCTCCAGCTCGCATCGAACCGGTCTAGAGAGCTAAAGATTTAAGTACCTCAACGTGAATTGATAAGATTGTGGGGAGTGCCTTGGGCCAACTTTATAAATCTCATAGCCAGCTGTGGGATGACAAGAAACTGATGCCGAATCAGTTTGTCTTGATGGAACAGTTTTTAATACATACTAACAACCCTAGTGATATTTTGGAATAAACAACTAAAATGATAAGGCATTTACCCAGTTTAGAGGTAATGGTTTCTGAACCGTGAACCCGTAGATGCTTTTAGTCTTGGAATATAAATTAATAAATACCGAATAAGTCTGATGCCTCACAAAATAACACCATCTAAGATTTCACAGTTCAGTAACTATTACACTTGACAGCAAAGAACTTGCTTATATTATTATGTTATTTTCTCCATAGTTGTATTTCAGTTTTTTAACTTTTCTACGTAATGTAGGTACGTCACAAAAACGGAAGCAATTTTTAGTTAGCCTCTTACCAGATAATGATTGTTCATAAAATATGAAATTAACAACAATCCGAATAATCGCAATAATTCACAGGTATACATAGAATTGATAAACTTACAAATTTTGATAAAAAAAATGCTATGAAAATATGTAAAGGTATATTGATGAAATAGGCTTTATTAATGTGCATATATCTAATCTCACACTTGAAATTACTTTTAATAGAATATTAATAGTTTGGCTATGGAATGTGCATAATCATACCTATTCGAATCATACCTATACGAATGTACATATTTAAGATTTCAGCTTTTTCTGATTTACCAACCAAAGTTATTAAATATCTTTACAAAGGAATAAAAATATGTTATATGTACCTATAGACTATTGAGAAATCGCACATTTAAAATCTGGTAAGATTCATCAATAAGATACATAGAGAGAAGGTTTTAATTAATATTCAAATTAAAATATTTATGAAATACTTTCGCCTTTTTAGGAAAAACCAAATATTCATTAGTAGCAGTTGTTAACCTGATAGTAATATCCAATACAGATACATTGACTATGGGCACCCTAAAAGCTAGACCAGAAAATTTATCTTCAACCTTAGGCAGTATCTTCTCGAGAGCTTTGCAGGCGCTCGTGACGGCGGGTATTATGTTCTGATGGATACTACGGTGGTCACGCCAGTGCTAAAATTATAGAAATATTGCAAATTATTGTGCTCATGACCTGGAATACAGTTAAACCCAAAATTGTAACACACCTGTATACATTGGAAAAAAAATAACTGAAGAAAGCTATTCACACTTTAAAAGCCAACGGAAAATTTGAAATAGACTTCTCTATTGTACAGTATACATATGATTAACATTATACATATTTTCTCATGATTTTCTTATAAATTTAAAAGTAATTTTATCTTATATATAAACAAAATTGTAACTTAATTCGTGTCTGTGCATAAATCACGCAAAAATTTTAAATATATCGACAATCGGCTTTTTAAAATGTGTATAATAGTTCAGTGCTAAATTTGAGCTGTATTTTCATCTGTATTCATTACTAACTTTTTTTGGGACTTCGATCATGTGAACTAAATAAAAGTCCTTAATTTATTTATGTCGAGTGATTATCGCTAATAGGTGTCTAAGATAGACGGCGCAGATCGATCAAAAGACAGTCCGTGATCGGGGTTATCTGCGAGTTCGCGAGCTAGGCAATAAAATGGGTTATTTAAAAAATGGAAGGCATTAATTTTATGCAAAACCAAGCCAAATGTTAGCATTTATTACATAATTAACTAGCAATAGTTTACTACCAACGGTTGCTATGATATTGATTTTTGGCTTGAGTAGTTATACATAAGATGTTTCATTTAAAGGGCATAATATTAGAAAGAACTCATTGAATGTTGTTCATTCAATGATTTGGAATGGAATTTTGAAAATAAATTTAAGAGATATGAAGGAAATCGCCCATTATGGTAGCGGTAATGCCAGGCCAGACTTAAAATCAGTTCACAGCAGTGGTTAGTCTCGGCCATTTCAGCAAGTTTTCAACATTTTGAGCTTTACATATTTATTTTTCAATAATTGAAAGTTCGTTTGATAGTTCGTTTTATTTACAGCGTGCATACAACAGCATAAACAAATACTATTAGATAGCCTCAAGGATTTGGCAACTTTGAAAAATTCGACAAAATTAATTTGAAAAAAATAATAATTGACAAAATTTTTAAATAATTAGAAGTTAAATTTGTTATAAATAATTTGATTTATTCAAGATATGACGCTACTGAGATGTTTGAAAAGAATTCTTCTAATATTCCCTATGGTATCAAATAATTTCAAACTGTTATTTACTCATTATTTCTTAATCGTGTTGCTAGTTGATCCTATAAACATCACAGTATATTTTAAAAACTAAGTTTAGATAAAGAAATCGTTTTAATAATGATACTGTAGAAATCAGTAAAGAATAAGATTCTTAAAATCATACCTTCCCTCTTACACATAATCCATCTAGAGGTCTAAGCGATGGAGTCATTGCGTGAATACTAGTAACAAAACCTTCCTTCACTCCAAAATTATCCTCGAGAATTTTAACGATAGGCGTTAGACAATTTACAGTACTTGAAGCACAAGATATTATTTTTGTATCTGAAACATATATACAATTCCCACTTTCTGGTTGTAAATATTTACAACTTTACACAACGACAGATCAACTAAATGTAATTCTTCCTAAATTAAAATTTAACAACAAGTCCCATTTTGACAATAGGTACAGATATTTAATTATAAATATAATAATATCTTGTAACACGATACCCATAACTCGCCTGCATTAAATACATGTTCATTAACTCCTACTATGATCATCGGCACATCTAAACTGGGGGCCGTCACTATTACCCCTTTCACACATTCGCTATGCAAATGACCCTGAAATTGCAAATAGGATAATAACATTTAAATTGCTTCGATTTTGATGTGAAACATCAGTAAGCGCGCGCCAGAGTGGTAAGTATGCAGTGCATATATATATATATATATATATATATATATATATATATATATATATATATATATATATATATATATATATATATATATAGTTTTCTATAAATAAATTAATTATATAAAAAAATATATTTTATTCCTTATATATTCCATTTGTAATTTGATGTTCATTTCATTAAAAAAATACATTTTGCACATATAATGTATATAGAATAGTTTCGATGTTTCATATCTGCCAGGCGTCCTGCGTCGGCTACATTTTTTTAATAGAACATTCGAGGGACAAATGAGCTTGCGAGCACCAGGAAATACAGCAGCATACCACAGTGAAACTGAGAGAGTCATCTGGGACATAATCCCCTTGGGCTGCGTATTTTTTATTATTATTTTAATCCAATTAGAGCCTGTTCTAACTGAACCACAACTGCTTGACCCCCTTTACACGAAACCTAGATCCGCCCTTAAGCCATCGCCGTCCATGGATACTTGCAACCTTAGTGGAGTTACCAGTAGGTTGCAGGGCTCTTGAATAGAAATAGCATGTCTGATGGAAGGGCAGAAGGGTAATGGAATAAGGAATGGGCTACCTCAGCATGGCTCTACTGCTTAGTAATTATTAACGACTAACGTAAAAGCCACTATACATTCAGTAGGTACAACGCACGAAACTTTGCCGCTGTCAAGTTCGCCACGAAAACATCGCAATGGTGTAAAACAGGAACGCGACGGAGAAGAAGGAAGGGTCGGAAAGCGTAATATACATTTGCAGTATATCATTCGCAGCCAATTCAGGGCGGCAAAGTTTCGCGCATCGTACTGTAAGCTGGGATTACTCACTGATGCCTTTTCAAATGATGTGAACATTCCCGATGACTCAATAACATATTTAATATCAGCATTCTCCCAAGGAATTGATGATGGTTGTCTTTCTCGATACACATTAATCGGTATACCTAAATAGTTTTCAAAGTATAAAAAGTAATATATAGATTATTGACAAACGTATGTTTAAAACAGAAAATATTGCACCATTACGTCAAGATAAAAAACATTACCATTCAAGCTAATAGAACTCTTATTAATACATGTGACACGATCCTTCAATTTTCCATGGGTTGAATCGAACTTTATAAGGTAACAAATATAGTCTACATCCAATGCTGGATCATTTATAGCTCCAATCTGCACAACCAAAATAACAATAGAAACATCAAAATGTACACAAAATTCTATATTTTTTTTTCAATCATGTACCTGAAAATTAGAATTTTCTAAGCAAGTTCTAAACGTAACTCTTCCAATTCGACCGAATCCGTTAATGCCTATTCTTATTACCATGATGGACGTTACGAAATTGTATCAAATTTATTTACAATAATATTAATTACATGTGTAAAAATGTAAAAATAAGAAAATAGCAATATTTATAAAAATCATGACATTTTATCTGTATTCGTATGCCAAATAATATTCATATGTTATGAGTTAATCGTGTTAGATTTTTAAACTTCGCGGAAAAAGTACTCACTAAATCATAGACAATCTATCTAGTTTAATGACAGCAATAACTCCATATAATATACTATGTAATCATACCCTTAAGAATACATTAATTTTTTAAAAGCAAGATAATTGAAAATATGTCTGTAATATTCTTGATCACTTTTTGTTAGTAATTTAAATAATTTGCATACAATTCTTCTTATAAAAAATAAATATTATCGAATCAATGCTTTATGGTATTCTAACCAGAGATTGCTTCTTGCTTCGTGCACAATTGACCTTCACCTGACATTTGTGAACTCCATCTTGTTAAGGCTCGTTGTGGTTGGTGTTCAGCAGTTAATTTTCTGTACAATCAACCAGTAAGTATCTTAATATTTCTTATAAGTTACTATAGATACTCTTAACTAAAAAAAATATGTCTATTCTTTTATTTTGTTAATAAAATGTACAGTTGTGTTCATGTACATCCACATAAAATATTTAAATAACGCCCACATTTGTATTAATATGTCGAATCTTGATATGATTTTTTATTTTTGAAATAATTAATAATTACTAGAACCTAAAATTGTAGATTTTTGATATGAATGTTAATATCTTTTCGGGGTGACCTCCAAGTGACCTCCATACGCCGGTAGTCCTATGTAATAACTAAACCTTTTTAAAAATAATGTTCCGATAACCTTATGCTACTAAGATAATCAATTCCGATATTAGAAAATATTCAGAAGTATAATTTTTAAACAAACAGTTTTTGTTTTGTGTTTGTAATTTTTATAATATGTTGTGAAACTAACAAACTTTTGCATCAGATAATACCAGAATACTTGAGATAAGTAGGTATATTAGTGAATGCAACATCTTTAATTAGAAATCCGAAAACATCATATAATTTTTTATATTGGAATCATTCAAATTTATCAAATGTATTGAAAAGATTATTATCACTAAAGACACTGTTTTATGAAAGAAAGGCTTACCATTTTGGAACATTTGAAAATACTTAAATACTTTTGTCAATTCCATTAAAAATAAAGAGTTATTATTAAAGATATTGTATATCATACTCATCATACAACAATTTTAGTTTTGTAACTTTTTTGAGGATTGTTGTCTGACAAAGAAATTAAAGTCTAAATAAAAGAAAAGATGTATATGATAATAATGAATTATACATTAATTAACCATAAATATAATCCCAGAAACCCAAATTTCATTACAAATGCAACCCATTTATTAGAGTGATAATTATAAATTTTCTTTTATGCTTATAAACCAAGATCAGATACATGTGACAATAGTATTGGGACAGTAATTCTTCAATTTACTTGTTTTTCTATTTGAATCTCACAGTTCGAATAACTTTTTTTTGTTAACTTTATTATTTTTAGTAAATATGTCAGTATTGTAAAAGAGATTTGAAATAGATTCTTATAAGGATCTAAGAGATTGCAAATTATTCAGTTCTAACATTAGTTATATGTATTTTGTCTTCAGAAAACCAATATCCAAAAATGCAACTGCTTATTATGTTCATATTATTTTATTATTATAAATGTCATTCTAATAGATTTTTTAGTTCTTTCAGAGCCCTTGTTAAAAATATTCTACTACTTCAAAAACCAAAGATTTAATATTTTTTTTGCATAATAATATAACACACCATTGAACTACATTATATATCATACGCATGCACTATGCACAGGAATATGCATTGTCTTATATTTATTTTTTTGTTATTTAATTTATTAATATTCTTGATTATTTCTTACGTTATCTGGCATACAAAATATACCAAAGCTTGGGCATAGAATATGGTATGTATCAAAAAATCACTATGAGCTGTTTTCAAGTAATAAACATACTTTAAATGCGAATGCGAAATTGAAATAAGGAGGTGAATTACTAGTTAATACTCTCATAGTGCTGTGATAATATAAACTTTTTATTATTATATTATAATTAAACACTGTTTTTGTTGGTGTTGTTTATAAACCTTATAGAGTGGAATGTATAAAAATAAAAAATTTCCTCTGTTATTTCTGGAACTATTTAAAATTGTAATTACTAAATTTACATTAGTATTAGTAGAGTGTAAAAAATGTGTTAAGTATGAAACTGTGCAAAGTTCCTGCTTCCACCTTTCTGATTTTACATCTTTACATTTTAGATTACAATCTACAGTTTTTTAATGGAGATTTTAATTTTTTCAGATAAGATGTCGAAGATTGGTATCAATGGATTTGGCCGTATCGGGCGTCTTGTGCTGCGTGCATCAATTGAAAGAGGCGCGCAAGTGGTAGCAATCAACGACCCGTTCATTGGCCTTGACTATATGGTCTATCTCTTCAAATATGACTCGACTCACGGCCGTTTCAAGGGTACAGTTGAAGCGCAAGATGGAAATCTTGTTGTTAATGGAAATAAAATTGCTGTATTTTCTGAGAGGGACCCAAAAGCCATTCCATGGGGGAAAGCCGGCGCTGAATATGTTGTAGAATCCACGGGTGTCTTCACTACGACTGAAAAGGCTTCTGCACATTTAGAAGGTGGTGCTAAAAAAGTCATTATTTCTGCACCAAGTGCTGATGCTCCAATGTTTGTTGTGGGTGTTAACCTAGATGCTTATGATCCATCTTTCAAAGTGATTTCGAATGCTTCTTGCACTACCAACTGTCTTGCTCCTCTTGCTAAAGTTATTCATGACAATTTCGAGATTGTTGAAGGTTTAATGACGACTGTACATGCGACCACTGCTACCCAGAAAACCGTTGACGGACCATCTGGGAAACTGTGGCGTGATGGTCGTGGTGCTCAGCAAAATATTATTCCTGCTTCTACTGGCGCTGCCAAGGCTGTTGGCAAAGTCATCCCTGCCCTAAACGGAAAGTTGACTGGCATGGCATTCCGTGTGCCAGTTGCTAATGTTTCTGTAGTAGATCTGACAGTACGTCTTGGCAAGCCTGCAAATTATGATGCTATCAAACAGAAGGTAAAAGAGGCTGCAGAAGGGCCTTTAAAAGACATTTTAGGTTACACAGAAGATCAGGTTGTGTCTTCTGATTTCATTGGAGACTCCCACTCTTCTATCTTTGACGCGGCTGCTGGCATTTCTCTCAATGATAATTTCGTCAAACTTATCAGCTGGTATGATAATGAATATGGATATTCTAGCAGAGTCATTGATCTCATCAAGTATATCCAGACTAAGGACTAAATTCTATTACGAATATTTCTTAATTTATAAGCACTATTATGCTATGCAGTTTGCAGTACACAATTGAAAAAAAAAATGTTCATCTATCTAAATTATTATTCTACTGTAGTTGTATACATGTAATCTGTTCTTGTGCAAACATAGTTAACCAGTGTAATGTCTGATTAAATTAGAAATAATTAATAGTGTTTCATTAATGCCCAACTTTTTAAATTTATGTTTACCATATAAACTGGTGGAATTATTGCTTTTCTCAGTAGATATTAAAATATAATCATTAAAAAATTCTGTACATTACAGTCATAAAAAAAATATAATAAATTTACTATTATACAAAATTTTCTGTTTCTAATGACAATCAACTTATTAATCAGTATAACAACAAAGGTTAGCAATAAAAAATCAATGGTCAGTTATAATAGAAGTATATTTGATGTCCAGACTAATCATAAGTATTTTTTTGTAAAATAATGAACTGCTAAATTAAAAAAAGACTAATTATAAATGTATAAATTGTTGGAAAAAAAATAATTTTTTCTTTCTTTCACTTATAGCTTAGGATAAACTTTAATCCAGTTCATCATTTATTTACATTTTAATGTTGCGATGGTTTCAATTGAGATTTCATACCTAAATCTTCCAAATCCACAAAAGAATGATGCTATAACTTGATTACACTCAAACCTGACTCATTTAAATAATACCACAAGATATGAGCAAAAGCCTACACATTATTGAGAGTACAATTCTGGATTAGCATCCATATAAAATTGCCAATTGTTGAGTATGAGATTAGATGCTTCCTGATATAAGTCAAAAGTATATATAAAAAACCACCCAAGTGCATGTTGGAACATGCTTGGTATAGGGTTCTGTAGTTGACTGGCACAATATTTTAACTTTGATACTATAATTAATTGAGTTCATGATGTGGCTAATAATTAGCACACACGGTTATTATGATTTTATATTTCCATTATTTGCATTGTTCATTCACTTATGTTTACTGCCTGTTTTACACAACCAGCAACATAAGTAATTTTTTAAGTTGGTCGACTTTTACTTATTAACTTGTTAAGCCTTCTTGGCTGTGATAGCTTTCCTTTTAATTTTGTTATGTATACAATTGTCATGATTTTGTCACATATCTAAGAATAACCATTTAGCTGGTGTGTTTATTTGACTGTTTACTTGTGTGTTTACTTGACTAACAAAAACCTGCATTTTAAAGCTTAATGTTTTGCAAACGGATCCATAAATAGAAAAATGGTTTTCACAGACCTGCAATGTTTTTGACTTAAGCTATCCAATGACATACCACACCATAGGATAGACGAGAAAAAAATTCATCCCCACTTTACATGTAGAATGGGTACTCTATTATTCTACAACTTTGTTGGCGTGATTAGTATATATATTCGTGCCAAATTCAGTTTTCTAGCCCTGAGTTTCCGAGCTAAACCGCGGGCAGACGGACATGGTGAAGCTATAAGGGTTTCTTGTAGACAATGGAACCCTAGAAATTAGTTGTTATCCAAATGACCCCGCAGTGTCATTTACACATCCACAAACTCCTAATGCACAATTATATAATAACAAAGAATATGGTTACCAAAGATGTACTAAAATAATTTTAAAATTTTTATCTATAATAATATGGTGTATTGAAGTCACCACATAATATATCACTCGTGTGATCACACTTTCTTCCTGTAGGTATACAAATTTTCATCAAGATCGGTCAAACTGTGCTTCACTTTAACAGACGGACAAATAAACATTTTAAAAATGGTAGAATGGAAGTCCTTGAGTCATAAAAAGGAATATTTATCACGAAATCGGCAAAAAATATGTGTACAGACAGATATAACCTATAGATTTATATGACAGTATAGATGGATGTTAGTATGTATGAGACCGCCAGAATTCCGGCAGTTTCAGTGATCAATATTAAAGTTTATAGATGTGTTTTTTCATCGAGAGGGTTTTTGTGCAATCAATTTTAGCATTTTACACTAACGTTTGTCCACGTATTACTCGTACAGTACAATTCACGAAACTACCGGTGTAAATTTGGTTGCAATGGCGTAAAATAGTGACGCGGGGGAGAAGAAGGAAGGGTTAGGGAGCGTTATACCTGCGCAGTACATCACTCGCAGGCAATTCAGAGCGGCAGATTTTAGTGCGTTGTACTGTACTATTGAATCGAACTATTACTGCACCGATTCTATTAATTCACTCGTGTAAACTTATACTATCCCTAAATAATATTTAACATAATGTGAGTGTACTCAGGGGAAGCGGCTGCTCTATGTGAATTATGTATGCCGATGTACCTACTGTTGTCGATAAAAGGAATTCTTGCTCAAGCTTATGAAATTTTTGATTTGCCCTTCCCTAGGCCAAAAGGTGAATGCGCCCATGGCTTATTTTTTATTTTAGCATTAGCATTTACCTCGGCTTCGCACGAGTCAAAACTGTGATGGAATGAAAAGCAGGAACGGAGGGCCAAGACCGAGACCGAATTTGGAAACGGGCCCGGGGTCGAAATTGAGTGTGGGGTCGGGATTAAAATCAAAACGTGAGCAGTATCGACATCAGAAACAGCACCGGAACCAGAATTGAAGCGGGAACGAGATTAGGATTACAGCAAAATCCATAAATATCACTGAAGGAATATGACCTATGCCCATGCGGACGGAGAGCTAGTAATATATAAAACAAAAAAATATTTTCTCAAGTTTTAAAATAGATTTCTATATATTATTTCAAAAATTTTCTTCGGAAATAGTTATGGGCTAACAAACACAATACAATACTCATCACCTAATCATACTTTTTACCCGACTGCGTAAGGGTTATGTTTTTGACAGTCCATATGTTTGTGTATATATTCATGTGTTCCCTCATATCTCCTAAACCGCTTAACCGATTTTAATAAATGAGGTATTTTTGAATTCGTGCTATCACTCCGCATGTCATATGATATTTGTAGAAAAAATGATATGGTCGATTTCATAGATGAATTACAAAACTAAAAAGTTCTCAACAAATTGTATTATCAGTATCACAAGCAATATTATAAAATGGCTCAATGTGCGGTGCAGTGCGTAGCACGTCTACGACAGTATGTAATAAGTCGCAGGTGCGGGACGGAGGGTGTATCCTCATGCCCGGACAGCATCTTAAGGCTCAATGGAGCCAAGGGTTACGGGGAGAGCGGACTGGTTGAAGTCCCAGCTCTTAAGTTTTGGGCGGCTGCGAGATCCTGATAGTATCCGAGAAACGATCGCTGCATGTCCTGATGCGTCGTTGTAAGTGAAGTACGTGTAATATATTCTTTATATCATCAAACGTAGGTAAGTATGGGGCGCTCAATAGTTTAAAATCATTACAAGGTTTATTCGTAAACGCCTTAGATCACAATAAGGCGTTAATGTTATTCAACACGATTTACGATTTCTAACAAACTTAGAAAAGACTTGGTCATCGACGAACAAACATAAATAAGTTGCGTATGTGACAAATCGTAGTCCTAAATAAAACAAATGTGTTAAATACAGAAACTATTTTTTTTAATAATATGCTTTCCAAATTATGTCCGTATCTCAAAATATATTAAATCCGAGTGCCTAAATGATTGAATGTTGTGAATGATTATTTTCAGAAAGAGAACAAAAACAAAATAATTACTAGTTAAGTTCGTGTAACAATAATTCTAAAAAAAAATAGTGTACAAACATTTGTACCATAAATTAATATGCATATTGCTAGATTTGTACTCTAAAGTACAAAAAAGTTATTATATTTAAAAAAAAAAACGAACTTTGTACTCTTAAGCAAAAAAATTTTTTGGAAATAAAATAAAAATTAAAAAACTAAAACCCGACTACAGAAAACCTTTGTAGAAAAGTATGAAACAAGAGTTTTCGCCTGAAAATCTAGTCTTTATTTTTCCCTTCATCTGGGGTAACAGCTGTCGTCGCAAGTCCTATTGTACAATTACAACGCACAAAATTTTGCCGACTTGATTTGCCTGCGAATGATGTAATGCGCAAGTTTAACACTCCTTGACCCTTCCTTCTTCCAATTTTACGCCATTGCGATGCTTTCGTGACTAACTTCACACACGCGCGTGCGCGCACGCACACACACACACATACATATATATATATATGATATATAGCATGAGATCTCATGGATTCAAACCGTAATTTTCTCGAAATGGAGTCTATAATCTAAGAAATAAAAGTTAACCAATAATTAACTTTTATTACTATTCATTGGTTTATTTTTATCTTATAGTTATGACAGGGCTTGTACCCACGGCTATTACCCTAGATGAAGGGAGAACTAAAAACTATAATTTTCGGGCGGGAAAACTCTTGTTTTCATTCTTTTCAGTAGAGGTTTTCCATAGTCGGATTTTAGTTTTTTAACTTTTATTTTTGGATGTCGCCGTCATGCCGCGGCGTAAGGCTCACGAGGTATTAATGGATATCAATTTTGATTTAAGAGCGTAATAACCTGGCATCAATTTATACATATAGGTAATGAATGCTTATTCGTCTAGATAATATTTTAAAAAATCGATTAAATAAGGACATTACTTAACAAATTTTATTGTCTTCAAAAAAATTAATAAACTATTTATAAGGTTTTTTGCTGTGAGAAAATAAGATTATAGACAAAACATTTTTACTAAACTGTACAATGTCAATAACACTTTCAGGAAACTTTTTTTTTTGTTTCCCTCTTGCGGCGAGGAGGAGGTAAAAAATGTCTATCCTGCACACCTTCGCGCCCGTACGCGTGGGTAGTGTGGGACTGAAACCCACTAAAAAATTCCTCCTGAAAGTGAAGTAATTGGGTCGGCTATGCTATTTAGTCGGTCGAGACGAGTCGGATGACAAGTCAGACGACTTTGATAGCTTCACCGAGTGCGGCCGGACGGCACATGCGAGTGCCGACGGCGCGTGACATGCGCTATGGACGACGCCTGGAGGAGTCGTCTCGGCATAGATGTCGCAGGAAACCGTCACGGGTCGGTTCCCTTCCTCCTGCCCGGCCGGAGGCGGTTAGCGGCGGCCGGGTGGAGTAAGGAGCTTAGGTCGATGACCTGACTAACGGATAGACCTACTCTAAGTCAGTCATGCGTGTCGTTGACGTCATTAATGCTTTCAACTGCCGCTGTAAGAGCGTCAGGTGGATCGGTAAGTACGTTCCGTGGCCTACGGTTATGGTGGGTGGGATGCGGCGGTTGATAGTCAACCGCCGCGCGAAGGAGCGCATTGGGATGTGATCCCGCGATGTCGAAGAATCGCTTCGATGCGTCCTTCATATATTTGAAAATAGTGGGGAGTTCTAAGTCCCTATGTAAAATTGAATTACGAACACACCAATGTGCATCCGTTGCGGCTCTACAGAATTTATTCTGTATTACCTGTAGTCTATGTAGTGCTTTCGGAGCGGCGTGAGCGAAGACGGAAGACGCGTATGTCATCACCGTCCTAATGCACATTTTGTATATGGTACGTTTATTACGTCTAGATAGTTTACTTTTTCTACCGAGCATGGCCCCGAGCCTTGCTTTGTAGAAAAGTGCAGTATTTCTAACACGCTCGATATGATCTCGGAAGTGTAGATTTTTATCGAGCGTGACTCCTAAGTATTTGTAGTTTCGTTGCCACGGAATGTTCGCATCCAACATTTTAAGATTGGGAGTGTTTTTGTCGACAATGAGTCGACTCCTAATCTTACCATACTTGAATTGTATGGCTGCTGATTTGTCGGGGTTTACTTCTATCCTCCACTTCCGGAACCATTGACCTAGCTCGTCAATGGCCCTCTGGAGGGGGGAGGAGGGTGAATCGGGTGCTCCTATTCCTACTTCCGTAAAAGAGTGCGGTATCGTCCGCGAATAATGCGAGTTGGACGCCAGACGACGACGGTCGTGGTATATCGTTTGTGTACGCGGAGTACAGCAGGGGAGAGAGGGTGGAGCCTTGAGGAACTCCTGCTCTGATAAGACGTCTTGTCGAGTGAGTGCGCTCATGCCTAAATGTGAAATGTCTGTTTGCTAAATAATTTTGAATAATGATTATGAGGCGATCTGGTACTTGGAGGGGAATATATCTTATAAATCAGATCTGCGTGCCATACCCTATAGAAGGCCTTGGCTACATCAAAGAAGACAGCTATGGTGCTACGTTCGATTTCAAAGCCCTCCGAGACATACTCTACTAAGCGGAGGACTTGCTGTGGACAAGAATGGGCTGGCCGAAAGCCGAACTGTTCATCTATGATAAGGCCTTTCCCTAGGAGGTGATCGCTAAGGCGAGTTTTGAGAATGTTCTCGAAAGTTTGCCCAGACCGCTCAGGAGGCTGATCGGTCTGTAGCTGGCAGGGAGGTCGCGTGGTTTCCCTGGCTTGTGGATGCCTATAACCTCCGCCTCCTTCCAGGCGGGAAGAAAATAGCAATTTTTTAGGCACGCTTTCAGGAAACGTTTGTAGTACATCTAATCTATATCAATAAAAATGAATCGCCAAAATATATGTACGCGCATCACTTCCGAACGACTGCACCAAATTGGATAATTCTTTTTTTATTGTATTCGTCATTATCAGGACAAGGTATGTATAAAAGAAAATAGCACTTTGTATCTGTCTTTTTGTCTGGGGTAACTTCGGAACGGCTGAAAAGATCACGATGAGATTTTCACTGGAAGATAGAGAAGCATGCTGGACTGAATATTTAGGGTACTTTTAACGAGATTATTTTTATGTTCTAGAATTCTCAACGAAGGTGTTAACCTCATAAGTGAATATAATTTTTTGTATTAATTATTTGTTAATCATATCTTAAATACGCGATAACAGTTATTAAAAAAAAAAAGAAAAAATATTTTATGATGAATGTAATTATTGTACGTTTTTTATTATTATTAATTTATGGAATTGTTTTGGTATAATGTTTTTTTATGTACGTGTCATGATTATCTAGCTATCTGTAACAATGCTTTACAGAATTTCCTGATAAAGTTGGACATGAACCAACGAAACGTTGAAATTTTTTGAATAAATAACATCTACTCATTTGTCCAAGTTCCCGATTTCATTTATTAAGTTATTTAACATCATAGATTAGATTTACCAGGAATTATTTTTAGGGTTCGTGTGTGAAAAAAAACTAAAAACGGGATATTTTTTTTTAATTGAATCAAAAGTGGCACCGAAATCGAGATCTGAAGCAAAATCGGAATTGGGATTAGATCGAGCGGAAATTAAGGACGAGGAAGGGGATCGGAATTATGATGGATGTATGGCTAACAGTTATTAGTCAATATAAAAAATGTACAAACAATTTTAATAATTCTTTAACACATAGAAAACTACTCTGTCCCCGAGTAATATGGTTTATATTTTATTTTGATATGTGTATAGCTTCGTCCAAATCGGAAGTGGGACTGGTAGCGGAATTGAAATTGAAAACTGGACAGGTAGCAAAATTGAAAAAAGGACTAGAATCAGAATCGAAAGCGGGACCGGGACCGAAATTAAGAACGGGACTGAGATTACAAATGACTGTAAAGATGGGATTAAAATTTAAAGTGTGACTGGAATGTTTCATGTTTCGTGTATTATATGTACTAAAGTTTATTGCCGACTTCAACCATGTATTTGTATTGTAGAACCGAACTACTAGACCGATTCTAAAAATTCATTTACTCAGGAAGCTACACTATCCTCAAGTAATATTGCTTGTATTTTATTTTGATACTAAGTTCGAGTTTAGTTCAAATCGGAAATCTCATAGTTAGCGGAATCTGAATTGAAAGAGGCAATAGCAGCAGAATCGAGAACGGGACCAGCATTAGAATCGAAAGCGAGACCGAAATTGAGAACGGGACTAGGAAAACAAGCGTGGGGACGGGATCAAAATCAAAAGTTTGACTGGAATTTGAATCGAAAACGAGAGTGGGACTGAAATTTACGTCAATCGATACGAAGTAAGAAAAAAAATGTTCTACATCCATGCTAACGTAGGATTAACTATAGGGGCAAGTCATCTATAAAAAAGTGCAGAACAACGTCTTCCAGGCCAGCTAGTGTATGATGAAAAGAGGATTGAAGATTCAAAAATTTACTTGTAAATCCTTATAAAGCTACCTAAGAATAGAAAATATGCCTAATGACAACTTTCTAAAAGTCTCTATTGATGTCATAGCTCATAAAATTCTACGTGGGTGTCTTTCAATATACATACTTAGTGCTCGCGTCAACTGTACACTATCTGCGTCCGTACAAGTGTGTATACGATAAGTTGGCTCACGAATCTTTCAGCTGAGCTTATGGGGATATATATTTTAACCACGCAAATTCATTCACAAAAAACATCCCTTGGTTTCTACCGAAAATTTCATGAGCTCCTTGAAGATCCCGACGAAACAAGTGCAGGTAAAGTAATAAATAATGAATTTTTCTTCCATATTTTATAATACCGATGTCAAAGAAAACTGGTAGGTGCGATATTTTTTTTTTCAAATTTATGGTTAAATATCGCAATAAAATTAAAACTCATAAAGGGTAGTACCAGATGTTTTTAAGTTCTTTCCTGTTCTGTAATCGCAGTCTTTTATAATGCAAGAAGGTATTTTCGAATTAAAAACATGCCTCTTACTATTGCGCACGCTAATGATATAAAACCCGGTTGGGTTTTAAAACCTGTCTCGGTTTCAGTGGAACATCGCGCGGCGTTGCTATAGATATCTAAGTAATTATTTTACTTAATCGTAGCGTAATCGACAGACTTAAGAAATCATGCATGCATGTTACATGCATTTTTTCATTAAAATGTTTAATGTATTATATCTCATTAAAATCATATTTTTTTTCAGCTTTTATAGTTTACATTATGCATAATATTAAATATTAATTACTGTTATGGCGGAAAGTGACGTTGGTTTGTTTTCAATAAAACAGCTAGAAAATGGAAATTTTGTCCAATCAAAACGATCATTAGTGTCCTAATTGTTTTTTAACCGTTACGACTGTTTTCGCGCCGGTGCTCAATGCTGGGTGGCTAGTAATATTCATATTAATCTATGGCTGGGTGCATCGAAAGGTGCATGCGCGCGTTACAGTTTAAATATTCCCGCCGCGGCGCTGTTTTCTCATTCGGTCGGCCGTCGTCGCGGCGGATAGTTCTGTCTTAACGGTGGAGCGGCACGCGACGCATGTTGCAGCGAAACTATGACTTATATGGTACTACATTCGATTATGCAGTTCGTAGTTTCTACGAGTGTGCGATAGTTCATTTCAGAACTATTTTCCTTGTTTCTCACGTACGTTGTAAGTCGCCACACCGCTATCAAACCCATAACGATATTTTAAAACTCGCTGAAATGAGGCTGCTATTTTTGTTAACCATGTTATGGCGGGCTTGTATTATGATACCATTCTACTCAAACGTGCTTTTGAGCCTACGTTAGATTATGCTTAACGCACCGTGAAATTATCCTCTATACGTGAAAATGCTCATTTACTTTTACGCACACTCCTCACGCAGTTCAATCTGTACTATGTGCTGAATCTATTCATATGTGATTAGAGTATTCTTTTATATTAAATTTTTCACAGCCAGCACATTTTCTTTTGTAACAGCCCTCAAAGAATGGCCTGTTCGTTTTTCATTCACTAAAGTTTCCTAATCGCGCTTAAATTCGTTAAACTAGCGCGATAAACAGTCGTAATAGAAGGGCTGTTGTCTTTGAACCCCATTCAGTCTTGTAAATGAATCTGTCGTTTCAGTACACATTTTAAATCACGGTGTGCGACTTACTAAATAATCTAAAAAATTTTATATATTTCCCATTTGTCATCTAAGCCCCTAACACAATTACATATTACTATTGGGCCAATCATCCCTCACAATATTTTCGCCAATATCTGTGTGGATTCGTGACTGTCATTTTCAAATTGCATACAAAATTTATTGAAACCATACATAGATAATATATTAAGAGTACTCTAGTTTTGGGGAATACTTAACGTCAAATGTACATCCATATTTTTTTATAAATTTCGCTAAGAAATATCCAAGATACTCATAAGGTACTACTTTTAGAAGTCTGTCTTATTCTCATTATTTGTGCTCATGGAACGTGTTTTTTTAGAATGTATAGACTTTTTTCAATATAAATTTAGTTATATCTGATAATATGATTTTACATCCGAAATTTACAGCTAAAACGGCATTTTTATTTTTCGACGTTTCACTGTTGTTACTGCCAGTTGTTAATGGCCGTGTGTTCGTGCAGAGTTGTAGGCAGCTGTCAGCGAGTGACAAATTTTTCGTTAGCTTCGTGTGAATTCTGTTCGATGTGAAGATAATTAACTTTTTTTAAAATTAATTAATATGAATTATATAAACAGATAATGCATATTAGTTCGAATTACTTTATTATTTACTTCTATCTACTTTAAAGCCTTTTGTAGTTAAGTTTTGTGGTTATAATGGAGGATCTCAATTTGACAGAAACCGAAATGAGATATTTCGGTGATTTGTTTTTGTGCTGTGACGAGGAATCCAACGGAAAAATTCCTATTCTAAAGGCGACTGAACTGTTTAGATCGTCTAATATTACGAATGATGTCCTTAAACAGGTATGAGTTTAATGGTAAGGAAGATCTTTACGATAATAACTACTCTATGCTAGTTTAGTCTCATATTACTCTATTTAATTATTGTAGATTATGGACATAAGCGTAGCGCCGAGCAGTTATGTGAGCTTAAATCATATGAACAGAAAACAGTTTTACTCTGCACTGAAATTGATTGCTGCACATCAATCGAATATAGCTTTAAAACCAGAACTTTTAACGGCGCCTATCGACTTGCCTTTACCGAGGTTTACGTGGGCTCTCAATTCTGAAGCCAATCAAGACTTAATACAATTATCAAATTCTCCTAAAGAACAGCACATTTCTAAAAGAGACCGCAATTTTGGTGGAAGTCTGGGTTCTTATGAGCCCATGCGATTATCATCGAATTTATCTGACAGTGATGTACCCCAAACTCTTTCTCATGATAATACAGAAGCTTTAAGTACTGACTCAGAAATGGAATCTGAAACATTGTCACAAAGATCGGATCGCTCACATGGTGTAAGTACACTTTAATTTCAGTATTGTCTTTTAACATTATAACAAATCTTATAAAAGTTAAATTAGTTAAATGTTAAATTATTTTATTTATATTTGGATTTTCACACTTGTGAACTTAAAATTTATTGTTTGATAATTAAAAAGGTTCCATAAAAGTTTAGTAACTTAAGTAGATTTAATAAATACTATTTATAACTGTTGCCACCATATTGCATTAAGTTTCCCTTTATGTGGTATAATTTCTGTAAATATTTATGAGCGTTTTTGACGTTTTAGTTGCTCAGAATTTTCCATGGTAAAAATATTTTTTTTTTAATTAGAACAGTTTCATAGGTTAATTTTATTTTTTGATGTATTCTCTATTTTAGTCGTATTATTTTTAATTCCTTTTTATTATTACATATATTTAAAAGTTTTGAAATGGCTAGTGAAAATATAATATAAAGAACTCAAAGACAAAAATTTGTCAATAATGGTTGCCAATCTAGATTTCTATATAAATAAAAACATAAATCTGAAGTTATATTTTAGAGTTAGTCGAAATTTTTTTGACACAAAATTCAATCCCTATCTTAATGCTGTATCAGATAACGAAAAACTGACCTAGGTCAGAATCTGGGGAAATTGACAAGGCAAATCTCATAAAGTTGACAATGTACTGACCGATGCTAGACTTAGACGTAAATGTTGTCTATGACTTTTATGTTTATAAAGAGCTAATTTTGGGAGTGTCAGTCTTTGCTTAATAATGCTTACTCCATATATTTTTTTGTGTCTTTGACTATGAATATTTCTATTGAAGGATAGATCACAAAGGTGTGATGAAGTTCATTGTATTCTCTGAATGTCTTACCCTCATTTCTAACTTCTGATTGAGAATAGAAAAATATGTCATCATTGGAAATGACATAGCAAATCTTATAATGTTATTTGTGTATCTTTACATAACTTTTACTTTAGGTACTGCAATATGAGCAGCATATTTTAGATTAGAATAGTTAATAACCAAAGATTTTTTGAAGTTTTTTAAATAAATATAATTAATTAAACAAAAGGCATTCTGTATCACTGATGTAGCTAGGGAGAGGTGGCAGGGGCGGCCCGCACCGAGTGCCATCCATTTATGAGTGACACCTGAGTTCACCCGATCGTGAATTGTGAATTTACAAAAAAATATGCAACAAAAGAATCTTAACCATACATCAGTTCTTCCACCTATAGAAAATAGTGAAACTGACAGATTGCATAACTGCTACTTGTTACTTCTGGGGTGATACTACAATATGTGCCCTGAGTGCCACCCACACTAACTATGCCACTGTTCTGTATGAATACTTCAGGGTTATAGAATATTTATGTTGTACATAATATAATTCTTAGAAGAATAACTGTTTTGAAAAATTTATTCTTTCATTATTCTTCCATCCTCAGCTTGTGGTACAGTTAATATTTATTATTAATTTTTTAGAAAAGTAGTATGAACAATATACATAATTGTATCTTAATTTAAAAATAATACCTAATATACCTTAATTTTTGTTTTTTACAGCCTAAAATACTCCAAGTTCAGTTTTTCTTGTTAATCGTCTCTTCAAGCTTTAGTCTTTAATGCATTTTGGTATAGACCAAGAAGTCTTTATTTTACCACTTGAGACTCAATTAAGAAAGACGAGAGCTTAGATAATATCATACTTGATTAATATGAGGATAGACGAGTTAAAACATATAAAATGCTTGTTCTATGTGTCATATTAATGTATGTTAAGGCACGAAATAGCCAGATGTAAGTTATATTTTTTTCGACTAGATTAAAGCCAAAGGCAGTTTTTTAACAGTGTATATATGTAATGTATGTGAAGATGTTCATCCGTACTATCATAGTTCTTAAAGTCCTATTGTCCTAATCACACAAATAAATTCTCATTCAACAAATATTAAAACTCCACATGTCATAGGTTATAAAAAGTCTTATTAAACCCAATATAATTAAGTTTATAAGTCATTTCTCAACCTTGAATTAAAAAAAAATGAAATGGAATATAAAAATTTCATATTTGGAATCAAAAAAGGGTATTGAAAAGTGCATTCCGAATATGTATAACTTTCACATGCAAATAAGTTTCAAATAATAACATAATCGTTCTACATGTAAAAGTGAGGCCTAAATGCCTAGATGCCACGTTGACCACGCGCTCTTTGCGCAACATGAACTTTAATAATAATGGCCAACGCTTATTGCATTCAGTAAGAAAAATATTTGGAAGGTATATTCATTAGTACCATAGATCACAATAAACTTTTCAAAAAAAACTTTTCCTCTTTCTTACTGAATTAAATAGATTAAGAATTTTGAATTTTACATAAATGATCCATATATAATATTGTTTATAAATGGTAATAAATATATGAAACTCATATATAAGATTTGTAGAAAATGAATATATTTTTAAATTTTGTTGTTACCTCTTAAAAGGAAATAAATATGATGTCATGTGTCCAGACATGTAATAATATATTTAAAAAATTAAGTCCAAAGTAAATACAACTTGAGATTGATAGCTGGTAGTGCAAATTCTTATAAAGTATTTTGTACCTTAAGGTCCCATACTACTATGGAGGTTAGCTTAAAAACCGGTCAAGTGGGAGTAGGATGCATACACCACGAGTTCTGCACCATTATATAATGTAGTTGTGTTACGTATGTTCCAAAAAAATTCTTCATTCTATTTGAAATCCTTACCAATTGTAATCATGCCAAGTGTGAAGTTTGTATGTATTACCATTTTTTTGAAGGATCAAAAACAATAAACTGGGAAAAATAAATATGTGTCCTGTATAGGGACATATTGGGGACTTCTTTATTTCTTAATTTCTGTTTTTATTGTATGTATCTACAATAATAACACATACTTTATTATTGTGTATAGCTATGGTTGTCCGTCCGTCCTATCTTTAAAGGTAGGACAGACAGATGGAGGACCATCATAGGCTCAGTAATTGGATTCATTTGGCATCTTTTGAGACAGAACCCTAAAAATGCTTGTGAAATTAATGTTAGTCTATAATCTGACATTTTAGATAACAAATATACATTTGTTAAATATGTACAATTTTTTCATCATCTTAGTTGTTGTTAAATAGTTCGATAGAAAAGTAAATAGTAATTTTATCTACTTTTCTGATTGTTTTCAAATTAAGTCTCTCTGCTTTATGGTGGTTTCAATACGTAAAATTTTTCTTATAATATACTTGTACATGTGTAGCCCCAATGGTCAAAATATAAATAAAAAACATTGTCATGTCCCATGTTATTTTTACTTAAATATTTAGTTATAAAGTCAGAAATTCTGAAAATATAATTTGAAGTATTGTCTTGCGTGCTTTCTTTCCTCTGATCCACAGGTGTACAAAATGTTTAAATGTGACCTAAAAGCGGCATTTATTTACAAAAATAATGAATTTTGTTACAATAGTATTTTCTATATGTTTCTCAATTCTGTTATGAAAATGTTTCTTTTTTCAATACAGCATGGATACGATCATGTGTTTTTTCACAAATAGAAATTTCTCTTTTTCTTTTCTTATTTTTAAACCAATTTTGTCAAAGAAACTATAGTTAATAATTCAGTATTTTCTTAAAGATATGACATTAAATATACTTTTAACATTGACTTCAGCATACTTCTACTAACAATTGAGGGCATACATGAGTGATAAGTCTTATATAAAGTGTGGAGACGGGCAACTATAATGATAAATGCCAACAGTGCAACATTGACACTTTAGCCTAGTGACTTTCGGCATATGCAATAGCATTCTTTGCAGTGGCAAACATCTCGTTTATTGCATGTCCCATCTTTTTACAATAACAACATTTTTGTAACCATACTTGTGTTTAAGCAATATGCAATTGTTATTAAACAATATTTAATTTTAATTGCTAAATTCTTCATTTTAGTAATTCTAACATAGTAAAACATTTTACCAAAATTATGCATTCAATTGATCTTAATAAAAAATGTAAAGAAAAGGATGGGTGTCAATAACCTAAGTAATTAAATAACAGTAGTACAGAACCCATTAATATAGTTTTTCAATACTAGACTATATACTCCATGTGTTTTGGTTAATGTTTTCTACTTTTTGTAATTATTTTATTTTTTGTTTACAATTTTATTTGAGTATTAAAGAGATTTTTTTCAAAAATTGTTAAATTTTGTAATTTTTAATTTTATTTACATATTAGTGCAATCTCCCAATACTTCTTTACGAACAGTTTTATGAACAATTTATATATATATATAAATTAGTGTTGGTCCATTACTCTCATATGTTGTGCAAATGTATATGTAAGTGATAGCTAATCGTTTTTTGGTGTTTGGAATACAATGGGTACTTGGGTACGGAAGAAAAACATTTCAAATGATCAATTGCAGTGACTAAATCTTAGATGCCACCACATCACTGTGGTTTGACAATAATAATGAAAATTCAGATTAATTATATTAATTATATTTATAATTATTAATGATAATATGTTTTAATAACTTGTTAAGTTGCTTACCTTATTAAACTTAATTATTTCTTGTCACATATATATTAAAATATTTGACTTCATTTGAATTTTTTTTAGTTACAATTACCCTTACTTAATACATACATGAATAAAAACCAAAAATCCTTCAGGGGAAAATATACCTATCTTAATGACTTATTAATCCTTTGAATTGCATTCCCAAAATTGGGATGGACAGCATTGATTTATTTGGTTATAAAAATCATTGGTAGGCAATGCATGTGATTTATTAATAAATGAGATACATTGTCAACCTATATCTATACATATATGTCATTGAGGTTTGCTTGTAATGTCAAAACAGATGAGTCTAGTAGTCGGTTCATAGTAGATTTACCTCAGATTTTTATATTAATTAATTTAAATATTATATAGAATAATAAAAAAATATATCTATTTCCAAAAAAACCCATTATCACATCCATACTGCAAGCTTTTATTTTATTTCATAAAATATCGACATCAAAATAAAGAATAGAATATTTAGCCCTTTGCACTTAAATGCTGTCACTTAACAGAACTGCAAAGTATATAAAATTGCAAAATTTAATTGTAACCATATCATTGACAATTCGAAAACTTTCTGAAAAAAATTTCAATTTGTTTTAGTAAGTAAATATAAAATATGAGAATTTATTATATAAATTTTTTTATTGTACATTTGAACTCTTAACTTTCACCATTCTAACTTTATTCATTTAATTACAACAAAAAAGGTCAAAATCTTATGATAAATTTCATGCTTTGTAATTTATCCCTTTTGAATAATGTCCAAAAACACTTATTGAGTGTTGGAAAATTTTTTATTTTCATCGCATACATATACTTTAAATGTGTATTGTATTAAAAATGCAATGAAACGCCTATTCAATTGTATTAGGTACTTTAATTTTATTGGTGATTCAAGATCTTGATGAACATCAAGTTCTTAGTCATAATAATAATAATATAAACTCACGCCTATTTCCCAGAAGGGTACGCAGAGCCTTCCACACCAGCTTGTCGGTTTCGGGTGCTTAAAATTTGTCCATTTTTTAATATTCCATCAAAATGGTCTGCATAGGATTTTCTATGGCGACCCTTGCCGACCTTAGTCATAATATTCTATCATTGCAACAATGCAAAGATATTGTTATTAATGTATGTTGCTGAAACTGGAAAATAATAAAAAATAAGGACTCCATGTTATCGAGTATAAGAGGATTTTCAAAGCGTACAACACAGGTTTTCTTTTATTACATCAGCAGTATTAAATCTCAGATTGGTGGACTTATTTTCTAGAAGAACAGTTTTTGTTTGATTCTGTGAAAGTTATCATCAAGGTTACTAATGACTTTAATTGTTTAAGGGTATGCTATCTGGATCAGATAAGAAAATAATACACAAAGATACTGTATTTGCTTCACGTATTTTGATATTTTTTATGGATACTATCTGAAACTATCAATCTAAATGTTCAATTTTATATAAAATTGTAGATGTATATTGTAAATATTAAAAATTAGAAGAGCGATATGGTTGAAAAATTAACCATAGTTTCACTCTCAATTTATAAAGAATGATTTTTTTCATTCCTATAGATGCAATGCACAATACTAGTTCTCAATCTTGCTACAGTTCTGTACAATTGGTATGGTGTGGTACAATCCTGCTTTCGCCTTGTTTTGAAGTTCCCTTCTGATTCCGATCTAATTCCAATCTCAGCCGACTCATGGTTCAATTATTGGTATCCCATTCTCAATTTTAATCCCGATATTTTTATAATATTCTGCATATATATTAATCAAGTTACAGCCACTTGTTTACAAAAAGTTGAATAACTAAATAGTTTCCATTTTATTATCCGTATTTTATTATCCTATTTTGGCTTGAAGTGTCCTGTGTCTAAAATTTGGCTTGAATCAATGTAGTTGTTTTAATATGATAAGAAAATAAACGGACAAACAATTTTTCCCCATGTATTATAACTTTATGCTTTGACAAGAAGTACAAGCACTTTGAATGTAAAATTTGAAATTGATTGATTCAGTACTTTCCTTTTGAAAAAAAGACTGACGAACTGTATTTTGGATTTATGAATAGTTTATGTTTTGGTTAGATGTATATCCATTTTGGGTGCAAAATCTAGTTGGGTGAAAGAAAGCAAGCAAGATATATAATAAATATTTATATTCTGTTAATGTCAAATTACATTGTAACATTATTAATTGACTAATTAAGTTGGTACTAGTGGTTAAATTTAGTAATTTTTTTCTTCAAATTAATGAGTGTGTGTGGATATTGTCTATGTTCTGTAAAATGTTGTCTTTCAGCGACGTGTGAAAACTGGGTCTCCATGGAGCACAGCTAGTGAAAGCCCTACTCCTACGAACAGTGTTGCAGAGAGGCCTCATCCAGTTTGGGAGCATAGTGCTACAGGTCGTGGAGTATGGCCTACCAATACTGCTGAGGAGCATACCCAACTATTAGGTAAGGTATAAATACTGGACTAATTCCTTTTATAGGTATCCTTTTTTTGTTAAATTTGAGATGTATTTAATTAAAAACTAAAACACACCGCAAAATAATACTACTGTCATTTTTGCCCTTTGTCGACAAGTAATCTAAAAACTGTAATTTATTTTCCAACATAATCCCCTCTACACTTTATGAACTAAGTCTAATGATCTTCTAAAACCTTAATGCCTTTTTTAAAATTGTTTCAAGTCTTTAGAAAATATGGTCTTATGGTAGGTTTGATCTCATCCCTATCCTAAAATCTCTGACTGCCTAGGAATCATTTGATCTTGAGAGACGAATGAAAGTCTACTGAAGCCAAATCAGGTGAATAATGTACATGAGAAAGGAGATTGTAGAGCAGTTGATTTATTTTTGCCAAGGAGATAGTCCTTGTGTTAATGTGTGCATTGTCTTGATGCAAAATAATGATTTTTGAATCATCCAAGTTATTTCTCAAAAATACAATCTCATAATTCAAGGAGGTCAATATAATTATGCACCAGTTATACTTTGGTCATTTGTAAGAAAATTCCTCATTAACTTTTTTTTTGCATCCCAATAACAACGTTAAAGATTTTGAATTTTTTAAATCACATTTGTTTTGTTTTTCCTTTTTTGTCCACTGCTTTGATTACATTTTTGAATTCTCATTTCAATTAGTCTCGATCTCTAATATAAAGGAACACTGTCTTAAAATATTTTTCATATCTTCAAATATTGTACTTCTGTCCTTCAACCCTTTATCATTTAAAAACATTATCACAATACATTTTTGCACAATGCACAATTGATTTTATTGATTACAAAATCCATGACATCACTTTTCTAAATGACAGCCAACAAATAACTGATAGCACAACTGGTTAATAATTTTAAATGTGTCCCATTGCAAAAGGGATCTACAGACTGTCATTACTAAGTGTGTAATATTACTATACTCAGAAGTAGGTCCACCTAAGTACTTATCAACCTACCCTCGTATTCTGTCCATACTCTGTGACCATGAGTTTTATGTCTGATTAATATGCCACCAAGGTTGAATGTAATTGAGTTACCTTGTTTTTGTTATTGTTGCATGAGTGCTTAACATAAAATTATGTTAGTAGTATAAATAAATGCACAAAAACTGGTGTGTTGGTATTTTAAATGTTGTTTCTGTATATTATGATATTTTTACATAAGAATATTTTTTAATCTAAATAAAATATAAGGAATATATTTTGTGTCTTACAACTTTCGGAAATATCTCATGTTATTAGAGTTACTGAAATATTTTTAAATGACTCATAATTGCCTTATACACTATTAAAGTGGAATACCAATACCTTTAATTTTTGTTTTTTTTTTTTTTCTTTTGTTTTATAATTAGTGTAATTATTATATAATGAAATAATACCATCTATCTCTACCAAAATCTTTTTTATGCATAGCCAGGTAGTAAAACAGCAGTTGGATAACATGATTCATCAAATGCTCCTTTAACTCATTTAGCCATTCTGTGAATTAGTATCACTCAGCTAATCTAGTATTTTTTTCATGTGCTAATTGGGATCGTTTTCCTACATATTGCCTCATATTATCTAACCTTCACATATTTGTGGTTTTATAGTTGTGTGCTAATTAGTAATTTTGTACTCATAGTGTAATAAAATATTTGCTATTTTTTTAAATGAGTTAATTACAGATCATTTACTTGAATAATAAAAAAAAATATATAAAATTCTTATAAATTTTTTTCCTAAAAAATAATGTAGAAGTATTTATAAAAAAGCTGGCATCAATTGTAACTTCTTTTTATTTGTATTATATATACAAATTAGTACATTAGTCTGTGTATTAAAGATTTTCATAAAAAGAATAACTTGGAAGGGCAAAGGATAAGTAATAGAATGTATTTTAAAAATTTTTGTTTGTCAATTTGTCTCATTTGAAATTAAATTAAAAAATTAACACTTGCTTAGTTGTTCGGTATCTGTCAATCCTCTCGAATCAATATTCAATTCTTTGGATAGAAATTCGTAGTGGTGGGAGAGATTTGAGGGTCAGCTTTGGGTTACATGGTGCATGTAAACGCATGTTGCAGACATGTGTCTATTATGGGTTTCTGTGAATTAACACCTCACACAATAGAATACAAATGCATCCAATAAAAAAGTAGAAAATTGAAGAGACATGGAAATCTTGCTACATACCAGGGTCGTGTAACTCTCATATATTTGTAATTTCATTTTTTTGTTCTAAGCCACTAGTGATTTAATCTAAATAATATTAGTAATATAGTCTAAATAATACAGTGGACCCCCAGTAATCCGACAAGCGTTTTGCTGGGCAGTGTCGGATTATAGAGTACTGCCTAAGATCCCCTATACTCTGGATTTTTTTTTAAAGTGTACCTTGTAATCCGACAAATTACGTTTAATTATGCATTAGTCAACAGTAATAGGCATGTCGAAATACAGGGGGCGCCGGATTAGATAGGGGCTGGATTACCAGGGGTCTACTGTATTATGAAATTTTTAGTGACTAGTGACATCTAACAGTATTTACTACAATTGCTTGTATTACCAGCACAATAAAGTGAATAGAGTGTAAAGCTTTAGGATTAAATATTTTTTTTTATGAATATTATTATTATTTTAAATTAATGAATTATGTTGCTAAATTTTAATTTCTACAAAAAACAAAGTTATGATATATAAGAAAGTGGAGCCAGAAGAATTATATATTACTTAAGATTGTGAACTTTTTGATGTTATTTAGTTATTTGTGGTGTTATTGTTTTGTTTGTTGTTGTTGTCCTTTACATGATGTGCGGAAGCGGAAGTTCGTTTCAGAACAACAATGTCTTAAACTGTGAACATTTTATAGTAAACTGTTAATCAAAAGGGTCATGCGACATATTTCCTTATAAAATAAATGAAAGTTTTTTCATGTTATTATTTTGTTATATTTTGCCAAAATATTTACCTAATTTAAATCAGATAATACAAAAGATTTATAAGCTTTTGTTACTGCCATTTGAGGTAAATATGTATTATTTTCTTAATAAGCGCCATCTCTTGCGCGATCTAAGGCAATATTTTTCTAAATCGCTAGTTACGACTTTATAACTCCACTATATATCCCTCTCTATGCTACATATTCGTAAGCGTCATTATGGATTATTTTACTAAATGGAATAATGAATAATAAACTTATTAAATGGTAAAATCATAGAACAAGGTTTTTATATACAGTATGTTTGTTCATTTCATATTTTTAAAATTATATGAATGTCTACAAAACTAGCTAGACCTTTTGGTATAAATAGTTAGAAACAATGTTATAGTCAGTTAAAAATATTCCTATAAGTATTCTAATTTTAGATAATTAATTTAATTTCATAAATACAATAAAGTTAAATTTGTTTCCAACAATGGATTTACATATTTTGAAAATTATTGCTATGGAAGGACTACATAATGTGTAATTAAAGTAAACAACATGAAAAACTTAATTTTTCAGGTACAGAAGAGGAGTCGTCTGATAGACATTCGTCTGAGGAGGAGGGAGACGGCGAGGTGGAAGGAAGCGCGTGGCGCATGTCGGAGGCGCAGGCGCGGCACTACGCGGCACAGTTTGTGCAGTTAAGCCCCGACCGCGGCCTACTGGCCGGACACACTGCTAGGTTATATTCTATTATTCACATTGTACATATTCATATCTGTTACCAGAAACTAGTATGAATGATTATTAAATCTTTCTTTTACGTATATACAATCAGTAATTCTTGTATAGAGGTCAACTAATTAATCATACACTTTTTACAAAATACTAGCTTTTGCTCGCGGTTTCGCCTGCGTAGATATAAAATTTTGGAAAATTTTATTTTGGATAGTATTTGCGTTAAATCCGTTCTTAGTGAGCGTATACATCCCGATAAATGCCAAATGTCAAAATAAAATGATATGCCAGAGTTCAAGTCAATGAGACCTATAGTTTCGGAGATCTCTTGATGTGTTACTCAGGGACATTTTGCTTATATACACATGTATAGGCTAAAATCTGTAATGTTTATGTTAAGTTTTATTCATTCCCTTTCTTTTATACAGATACTTCATTTTTATATTATCAGTGAGTTGAGCTACCAGAAAAAACTTTTTGGTTTCTATAAACAATTTTAAAATAACTTCTAGACTTTTTATTAAAATATTTAATTTTTAAAATTTATATCAAAATACTTTTCAATTATGGAAATTCAAAGGATCAAAGTCAAAAAAGCGTGCAGATAGCAAATAAAACCAAGTCGGCCAACTCGTCATGCAACGAAGGTATTGCTTAAGTGAATTCCTCACTCAAATATTTTAATGAATCACCTTTTCATTTTAAAACTTTTACATCTCAAACCTGACTCTTTTTGAGACAAGTTTAAATTTTCCTAGAGAAATCAGGTTATTTCGCAACAAATAGAACTAGTTGAACTCACTGAAAGAAAATCACATAACTTCAAAAACATACTCTCTAAATCATCGATATATAGTCTAAAAAAACCATAACTAAACAGAAACTCACAGTAAGAAACTAATACAATCCCATGAAACTAAGTTACAAATTTAGATATTTCAATTTTATCTGACTTCCAATGCACTTAGATCATTTGCCTATTAAAAGATATTTAATTTTGTTTATGAAAATGTAATGCTTTATAATTACATTTTAGCATAGGAAGTTATTCCTGCTAAAAAGGGAGTAGTTGGGTTCTTTAACTGCACGCGATTAACGTTGTCCTTATCGACATATAGACTTCTGTAGCAACCACAATTCACTCAAGGATTAACTCCTTTCTTGTACAGATGCATGACAAGCATTTTTTTTGTCCCAGTTATTGGAAAAGGGCTTAGGATTAGAATATTGGAAAAGGAAATCAGGGCCGGGCCATCTTAGACTATGCAGAGGTCCTTGGGCACCCAGAGGCTAGGTCCTTGGACACACAAAGTCTGGGTCATTAGACACAAATCCGAAGTCCTTAAGGAATATAGAGATGGGGTCTTTGGACTCATAGAACTTTGGCATTTAGGTACTCGCAGTTTGGAAACCTTTTATAGAGCCAAATATATGTGAATGCGAATATAATGTAATTTTATGTATAAGTTAAAGGCATGCATACAATGCACAAGTTAAACTAACATTGTCGGTATTTTGGGGCCCCCATCGGACTGGAGGCCTCGGGCCTTGGCCCCCCAGTACCCTCATGGAAAAGACGGAACTGGTAGGAATATAAATAATGGCTTGTCTTCAATGGTTTCGCTTTATCCCGTATTGTGTAATTGTTATGAATGTGTATCTTTTCATGTGCATTAAATATAAAGATTAACTCGTATGATAATAAGTTCATATGCAGATGCATGGGCAATAATCAAAATGATAATATATTTTACATTGCATATAATTTTACGTTTGTAATTTTCGCCATTCATTTAAAATAACAAGACTCATACACACCCAGACATACTCAGACATTTGATATATTGTAAACATAGACGCGTAAGGCATAGATCAATAACAACTCCATTTATTAAAAGATATAAGCCCCTTCATTTGAATTTAGAAAAGTGTAGGAGAGTATATTGTACCTCAGAAATGGGGTTACTCAACCATACAATAACAACATTGAAAGGTTATAAATTTTTTTAACATTGTATCTATTATTTCAGGATGTTTTTTGAAAAATCAAGACTGTCTGTTCCCGATCTCCGAAAAATCTGGCAGCTATCAGATCTCACCAAAGATGGAGCGCTCAGTTTAGAGGAATTCAGTATAGCAATGCACCTCATAGTCCTGAGGCGGAACAACATTCCGGTGCCGGACGTTCTGCCCGCTTGCCTCCTGCCCCACGCCGAGTCGCGGCTCTCGCAGCGCGCGCTCACCACCGACCTCGTGGACCTCGGCGCGGACATGTTTGGCTCGGGCACCTCGGCCGATTTCAATTTCGGACCGAAACCCGAAGGTTCCGACCTTTACGAGCCCGCTCGACCCGCCAAGAGGAGCGAAGAACGCTCGTCCACTTCTCCGTCGAAACCCGAACCTCAACTCAACAACAAAGAATGGACTAAATTCGTCGATTCTCCCACCTCAAACGTTTCTAGTCCGGGCCCTAAGCCGGTTAATTTCGATTTTCACAAATCGGCCGTCGAGCGCGACCCTAAAATTTTTCATCCTGTAGCTTTGCGCGTTACGCCCGACCTCGGCGGACACGGCGCTGCGTTACCGACTCACGAAAGCGAATTGCGTGCCAGCACGTCGCCGCGCCGCGATGAGTTCGCGCATGCTTTCGAACTCGCCAGTCCTAAGAGACTACACTCGCAGCCGCCCACCGACCCGCCTTCCAACGGAGTATCCGCGCCCTCCGTTCCCGCTTCTGCTGAGATCAAGTCGATTCAGCGGCCGCAGCCTAAAAAACCATTGAAAACTGCCGGCGTCCTCCCGCCGCCGCCGGCTCGTGAACCTTCTCTCCACGCCGACGAAGGCCCGCAGTCGCTGCAGTACGCTCCCAAAAAAGAGCCGCCCCCGCCGCCGCCTCCGCGACCTCTGCGTAACCACGCGCGCTCCAGCTCGCTCGATCTCAACCGACTGAAAGGCCCAACGGCGCCAGCGCCGGCCCACCCTCCACAGCCGCCGCCGCGAATGTCCCCTTCTGCCACCGGCGGTGCCGCCGAATGTACTTCGCGTCGGCCGTTGATCAACCAACGCAGCGAGGGCGAGCCTGTCGCGCCCCCTCCTCCACCTCAGCCTGATTACGATTCCGAAGGATTCGGTTATACTCGACCCGTTGGCGATGAACTTCCCAAGATGCACGGCGCGTTCGAGGTGTACCGTAAGCCTATCGGCAGCGGCGGCGCCGGCTCGCGGGAGTGTTCCGCCGATCCCGAGCCCGAAATCAAAGCGCTGCACGAACAGAACGCTGTGCTGCATCGGGTGTGCCGTGCGCTCTGCGCCGAGTTAGCCGACGTGCAGCGCGAGCGTGAGGCGCTACGCCGTCAGTTGGACGCGGGCGCCGTCTCCGCCGCCCTCGCGCCCACCCCCGCCCCCTCCGCCGGCCCAGGCACGGCTGTTTAGTGCTCGTCACAATATCATACATAAACGCCATCATCGCCGCGCCATTATCGCTTATATCATACGATTACATACTTTTCTAGTATACTTAGTATATATTAGAAATGACCCCAGCATGATCAATAAGATATCCAGTATTTTAAAAAAGATATTTTTTTTTTGTACAGAACTCTGATTGTGTATTTGCTATTCTGTATAGAGTCAATCACCTTAGACCAACTAATTATTATTACTAAAATAATCTTAAAATAAAGAACAAAATACAATATGTTTTGCGAGATACAAGTATAAATGCATAAAATAAAAATTATGAATGTGATAATGACTTATCTAATGACAGCTGTCTTTACACTTATAATAGTAAACGTTGCAATTGCACAATTGTATTTACAGAAATTGTACAGAAGGATAATTCAAAAATGTACAGATTTTAATATCTATTATTCACATGTTTCATTTCATTTTTTTTATTTCTTCTATAAATATTAAAAAGAATTAAGTTTGCAAATAAAAATGAAATATTTATTGGCATATTTTAACATTAATTTAAGTTATGTTTGGATTTCTCTGATTAAATACAGCATAGCTTTAAAAATATCTGTACAAAATGACGGTGATACAAAATAATTGGTAGTGAAATATTCTCATTGATTGACAATTTCATGAGTATTATTTTTATTCCTTAAAATTAAGAATGAAATGAGAAGGTAACGCTGTTAACGATGACTTTATCAAAATACAACATATTTTCATTCAATATTCTAAAGCAAATAAAAATAAAAGAGAATTAAATTAATTTTGTTCTGTATTACAAAACAATATGAAATAACATTTCCAGTTTTGCGGTGCGGTTGTGAACGTGTTAAGACATTGTGTGGTAGAAAATTGATATTGTAAATGAATTTCGTAAATGTACATTTATTTCTCTAAAGAGAAACGTCTATCTTAGCGCGCAAACACTAATCGCCCAATCGCAAGAAATGACTTAGCAAATCACATTCTTTATGTGAAAGCTGGACCCATTTATTAAGTGATTTCACTTCGGTACTAAACATTATTTTAATTTGGATTCCTAAAATAATTTAGTACCAAAACATTGATACAAAGCTCTAGGAAACAGATACATAAATTTTTGTGAAATAAGATTTAATTTTTCTATGTCTGTTTAGAAATTATATAATGAAAATATTTTGATCCTACAACACACGGATTATTTTTAAATAATACATTTTCCGGAAGGCAAAGGACAAAAATTTAAAAAAAGGGCAGGGTGACCAAAATTCGTTTAAAGTATTTAGGAAAATTAAATACAATAAAACTGCTACCCTATCAAAATGCTACACATATTTCGAGATAATTTTTATCACGATAGACTGACACTTTTAATGCTAGTTAATATACTATTATGCTCCAGTGTGATAATATATGAGAATACAAAATTCTAGTTGAATGAACATGTTTATGTAATTTTAATCGAACTTCCATTCTTGAAATTTGGTACTTTTTTATTTTGTGATTTGTGAAATAGTTAAATGAAAACTTGAGGCAATAGAATGTGTTACTGGATATAAATTTACACAAATGTGACATCGAATTGTAATCAAGCACAACAAGAGTGCAATTAATAGTTTTATTTTCTCATCACTGGCTGAAAGTTACAAAGAATACTGTCGTAGGCTAGAGAACTAAATAATTAAAATGAAAATATCTTGTATTATATAAGTATATTTTAAAATATTTATCTTTTATTATTATCATGTCTAGGATAAAATATGTTAAGCATTTGTTTTCATTTTCGACTTGTCGAAATTTATTTTATATTAAAATAAAATAAGAAATAAATACAAAATGTAAATATTTTATTTTAATGAGAGGACCTTCGTTTTACAGGACTCGGTTTCCATTTGACGCAAGTCATTTTGGTCCAATTTTATACTATTCTTTTTCAACTATTTATATGTTTCGTAAAGATTTATACAATATTGCTTAAATACCATTGTAGTATATAAATTATATAAAATAAATATAAATGAATTGAAAATGTTTGTTATTAAAAACTTTTAAATCTGCTATGTTGTCCAATGGTTTAAATTATGAGTCAAGTTTGGACTTCTTTGCTTTGCATGAATGTCATGTACTCAAGTTATGCAACACATTTTAATTCTAATAACGATTACGTTTTACAAGATATAAATCATAACATAGAAGTTAAAAATAAGTTTTCAATTTATAAAGCATTACACTTCTAATTAATATCCATATTATTACCTTCTCACATTTAATTCACATCTTAGTTGTAAGAACTAAAATTTGATAAACAATTTCGTGCTGTGATAAAGTAAAAAAAAAATCCTTTTTGACCACTTTATATTCTAATATGAAAGATATTTTTTTTTTCTACAAAAATGAGTTCACATAAGACCTTCCCTGACTCATAATTCTCTCTGATCATAAGCACAGAAAATAAGTATAAAAACATTTCCCAACTGTTGTGTTTAGTGTATAACATAAAAATTACTGGGAAATTTTTTCTCAAGCGAAAGTTGTTTTAAACAATAACCTTAACAATATCTATTTGGCTTATAATGGATTTGGAAAGTGATTGTGGTAAGTAATTTTACTTAAAACCCCGGACCCAAATATAACATGGGCTTGAAGGATAATCAAGATAACATCTCAATAGAGTTTATTAGCGTGCTAGTATATGAGGGTGCTATAGTCATTGGTTTTATTTACTCTAACATGTTGTGCATAATCACCAGAAATCACTTATTTCTTTTCTTACCTACTTACATATACTATTGGTATATATGCTAATGAATATCAATTATTATATTTTGTAATAATTGGTCACATAAAGCCTTATAGCTAATTAGTTATATTTTAAGAGGTGCCTATAGATAAATAGGAAAATAAATGATTTCATAACAGTTCCTTTCTTGATATTTCAACATAGAAAAAAAATAGCATCTAGATTTTTACATTATATTGTAATTATGGCGCCACTTTTAATAAACGTTCCTAGACAAAGACTATCTTCGTATCTGTGGGATTCTCAATAACTACTGAATAGATTGCGAGTTTAACTAATTTGTACTTTTGTTTTGAAAAAAAATTCAAAATTCTTGAAACGGTATTTCTCAGTTGAGTAAAAATCATCATCTTCGATTTAATTAATCTTTTCAGGTGTTTCTTAGTTTTTGTACTTTGTAGATTGTCTCTTCACAAGGAAATTTCTCAGTGGTTAATGTAGTGTCGACTTAAAATTTGACATGCACATTCACATTTGGCAACGAAATTTGATTACGTACGTATGTTTTGTCCTTTGTGATGGGTACATGTTAGTTCTAGTACTGAGGTGAGATGAATACAAATGTGTATTTGAAGATAGAGACACATTATTACGTAGTATTGTTTTCGCTATGGAAGAACTACTTTTGATGGGATCGTGCGTCAGTAAAATCAATGTTATATTACGTACGTAACGTCCCAACGGCTGGATGGAATTTTGATCAGTGGAACGTTTAATATTGATATGTCTAAGCCGTGTGATGATTATAGGTTAGGTTGGGTTTTTATAAAACCAAAATGGCGATGGATACGAAAAAAAAGTCTATCATATTGAGTATTGAGTGACATCATTGAATAGATCTTTTGAAACTAAGATGATGTTTCCTAAACAATTTAACAGCAAACTCCGTTCAAGAATTGCAAAATCTGATATTGTTCCTAGGATTTTTTTATATTTCTTGTTGCGTGTGATGAATAAATCTGTTATATATTTAAAATGTTTATTAAAATTACACTGCGAAAGCAGAGTGGGTTTATATGAAACGCCTAAAGTACACTACTTACAAAGCACGAAACTCCACCGCTGTGAAGTTAGTCACGAAAGTATCACAATAGCGTAAAAAAGGCGAGCGGGGGAGAAGAAAGAAGGGTCGGGGTATATTGAAACTGCGCATTATATTATTCGCAAGAAATTCAGAGCGGCAAAGTTTCGTGTGTTGTACTGTAAATGACATTTATTTTTATAGGAATTAATACTGTAGTGTTAAAAAGTATTTGAAAAATAATGAACACATTTTAATCAATTTTTTAATTAAAAAATAAACAAGAAATCTTTATTTATGACATTATGATATGACATTATATTATGACATCTTTATGTTACAGGGATTTTATGTATCTCTTATAATGCTATGATTCAGTCGGCGAAATTATCGTCCTTTTTACCGACATTGATGATAATGTCGCAAATGAGAGGAAAGCAATCGTAGTATAGTTAATAAAGCAGAACTAAAAAGTAGTCAATAAAAGAAATAAACGAATTACTAAAAAAAACCAACTGTGTAAAAGTTAAATAAAATGTTTAATTGAGATTATGTAAAAAATCATCCAACCAAATATGATAAATGTTTGCAGTCGGAGGCAATAGGTATGTAGTATGAGTCGCAACAAGTAAAACGAGAATGTAATATCCCTGACGGCAAATATTTATAATAATCAATTGATGATTTTTTACTTAACATTGTATTCATCTTCTTAATTCACTTTTATTCCGTCGGGTTTTCGATTTTTTTTAATGTGCAACACTTTTCTTCTTGCTTTCCTGAAATCTGCAAGCCGATGTTGCCAACCGTCTAATTTAAATCGCATTTAAACGACCTTTTAGGCTCTTGAACGATATACCATCAAGTGTTCGAAATCATATGCAAAATATAACTTTATAACCCTCATAACAAAATAAATCAAATAAGTCCATTTTGTCAATATATAAAAAAATAACAAACAACCGACTTTTTTAGAAGAATTTTTAATCACGGTTCTGGAAATCGCTACTTGTTTTTATCTAATTTCTTGAAAAAAAAAAAATTTGATTATATCTTAATGCCAAATGGCAATTGTCCAAAGTTATAATTACCAAAAATAATAGATTTTCTGCATTTCGTACTTTTCCTATTAACCGAAGATGGTTCCGCTCTTTAAAACAAAAACTATCATCCTTCCCATGATTTTAAATGGTAATTTTAACGTAAACTTCAGTTTACCGGAAGCTGAGCCGCTCACAGTTTTTTTAAATGATAAACTCAAGATCCAAATGAACACTTAATTATTATAAGCCCCCCAAATAGCACAAAAATCGCGTCTTCAAAAAAATTGCGTTACTCTTGGTGTTAATTAAATGAAATGCAATTTTCATTAATAAGAATTAATCGTCGTTACGAAAAATCATTTCAAATAATACCTGATTCATTTTTTTTCAGGATATAATGCTAATGTTGTTTATTACCAAGGTGAGATGTTAGACGCTACATATATGCGGCTTTTGTATGGCACGCCCCTTTTAAATAGATCTACATTATTGACGAAATCAGTTCAATATGTACTTTGATGAACGTTATAATAGTTATATAAGTACATACAGTGTTGCATGGCAATGTTAGCAATGCACTTTTATGACCTTGACGAATAAGTACTTAAGTATGTATATATATCAATGTAATAAATTCCCAAAGTCAATTTCCACAAGTAGTAAATTAACGGGGGGCAGCTCGTCGGGGTCACGATCGCCCTGTGCTGGTTTAGATCGACTACTGGTGTTCAGCCGAGCCCATGCCGATCGGACTTCGGCTGTGACTCCGACGCCTCCAAGGCTGAACCCGCCCTCGGTTTCTATCCACTTCCGGACATCTGAATGATTTAAAATGCAAACTGATATGATAGGTGATACAGTTTCGCGGACTTTTTGTATAATGTATTATACTGTCTATAAAATATATGTATGTAGAGAAAATTAAAGATAATATCTATAGGGTGTGGATGGACATTACAATGTAAACAGTATTGGTGTGATTACTTGAAAACTATAAAAAAAATATTAATCTTGTGGCCGTTACGAAAACATAAAGATAATTCAAATTTTACTGTACCCGTTAATAATACATTAAATTGATTCTTTGGTGGGTATCTCAAAATAAAATTTAACTATTTTTTTTATACGACGTTGTGTTTTAGTTTTGATCAATTGTATGAAAAAAATGTCTTCCGGCGCTTTTAGGTGCAGTAAAGATCTAGTTTAGGATTATGAAGAAAGAAATAGGTACACTCAGTGTGTGCCGATTGTTTGGACCGCGGAGCAAAGTCAGCTTCGAGAGTTATACGTTAGATAGTGTACGTATGGAGTGCCCTATTAATATCGTCGTTATCATAAAATCGATGTTCGATAAAGTGGACAATCGGGTCCGCGCCAGATAGCGGCCGTCGGTGATAACGAGCGCGTGGGGAGAACGCTAACGAGCAGAGCTAGAGGCGCTGCGGCGGAGACGGCGCACGCGCAGCTTTTTCTTTCTCACTCCGCTATTGGATTCCGCATACCTGTGGACCTTTTTTGTGCGGGCGTCGCGGGGAGGACGTCGCGTCGCGCCCCACGCCGCCCGCGCGGCACATCTCACGGGATCGCGGCGAGTGGTGGACGTATCGCGTGCGCGTTCGATACACGAAATAAATCGCGAATCGAATGTAAACAACGAAGACCTTTCCGTGAGCGGTATCGTCGACGCGTCACAGGAACATGTCGTGGTGGGTCGTACTGGCGGCGGTGTCGTGCTGGACCGCGGGTGCAGCCGGAGAGGCGGCTGTGCGGACCTGCGAACCCATCCGAGTGGCCATGTGCAAGAACATCGGCTACAACGCCACAGGCATGCCCAACCTGGCGCGCCACACCATGCAGGCGGACGCGGACGTGACGCTGCAGACGTTCAGCCCGCTCGTGCAGTACGGCTGTTCCTCGCAGCTGCATTTGTTGCTATGCGCGGTCTACGTCCCCATGTGCACCGACAAGGTGGCGTTGCCGATCGGCCCGTGCCGTGGCCTGTGCGAAAGTGTGCGGTCGCGCTGCTACCCGGTCCTGCACGAGTTCGGGTTCGCGTGGCCGCCAGAGCTCGAGTGCTCTCTATTCCCCATCGAAAACAATCACAAGCACATGTGCATGGAGGGTCCCGGGGAGCGAGCCACCGGCGGGGGCGTGATGTCAGGCGGGGTGGCGGGTGTGCCGGAAGGTAGCAAAATTCGTGGAGTCGGATCGGGCGCATGCGCACGGATGGTCCGACCTGCGGGCTGGGTGTGGGTACGCGGCTCCGGCCGCTGCGCACAGTACTGCGAAGCCGAGGTGCTGTGGGACGCGGGCGAGCGGCGCGCTGCCGAAGTGTGGCTGGCGACGTGGGCGGCGCTGAGCTTTGCGGTGACTCTGGGTGCGGTAGGCGCGCAGCTGTGGTGCGGTCGCACGGGCGGTAGCGCAGCTGAACGGGCACTAGTACTAGTGGCGCTGTGCCAATGTGCAGCGGCGGCGGGCTGGGGCGTACGCGCGGTAGCCGGGCGTACCGCGGCGGGCTGCGCGCGGGACGCGGCAGGGCCGGGACCGGCACGCCTGCTGCTGGCTCACGACGGTCTAGCCAACCCCAACTGCGCAGTTGTTTTCCTTCTACTCTACTACTTCGGTCTTGCAGCTTCAGTGTGGTGAGATTACTATTATTCTTATCAATGCTTATTAATAACAATAGCAAAATATACTTGTTTGATAAAGAAGTTGGCAATATTGATATTTCATTCATAAAACTTGAGAGCAAAGAGTGACCAAATATGTGAACGGTATCATAATATATTTGGATTAGGTTGTCACCGTCTTCGTCTAACTGCATCGACAAGACTGTTTCGAATCGTCGTCGCGTCCGGCGCCGGCGCACGCTGACGCCGCACAGACCCGGCCATTTACCTCAACCAATTAAATTTTATCATTTTTGTCCGAATCAATGAATAATTATCCTACGTATGCCTAACTATGTTAAACAATAAATAATACATTAGTGGGGTTTTTTGTACAGTCGCATTGTCCTCATAGGTACATAATGCTTAAGTAATATTTGAATCTACACTGAGCAAATAAATTAAAAAAAATTGAGGCGTCAAGTAATATGAGCTCAAAGACTGCTTCAATATTTGTAAATAAAGCCTTAGGCTTATAAAATTCATAATTATCATTATTATTATAAAGATAAGTCCGAGAGACAAACGGACAGACGGTATAAGTTTATTATAAAATCTCACAATAACTTTTGGTTACCCGGGATATGACAAGTATTGTTTATTTTGAGTGAGGCAATAGTCTCCACATCGTGATATCATATTAATTAGTTTTGCCGTTCCGAAAATGGCTTTTATGCTACCCACAGGACCCATTATTATTTCCTAGATAAAAAGTAGCCTATCTTATTTATCCTAGAACGATCGTCATAAAAATTATGCTGTTTCCTCGCCGTGTAAAAGCGAAACAAGCAAAGGACCAAACCAACAAATGCTTTTTTGCATTTGTTGTATTAAGAGACATTTCATGTTGATATCGGTTCCGCCATTGTCGAGTTACAACAATATATAATTATAATACATATCGAGTTATAATACATATAAAACAGAAAAATAGTAACATATTTTATGTGACGATGAGTTTAATCGCGGTACGGTTACTAAATTTCATTTAAACGCTCATGCCATAGTCGAGTTACGAGAAGACATTATAATAGACAGAGTGATAAACTGACAAAACTTTTTAGTTTATATTTTACACGTCCTTGCGTTTTCATCGGCGTTCCAATAAAAAAAATATAAAGTCGTTTAAATTATTGTTGAATTGTAAAAAATCATGCAGACATACAGATAAAAAATAAATAGTAGCCCTTATCCTTCCCTAAGGTATCTCAATACCAAGTCCTATCCAATCAGCGGCATAGCTATGAAAATGTAACAGACGGACAGAGTTACTTTCGCATTAATAAAATTATAATAGTGGGATGGATGTATCTTATGTTAGCTTAAGTCGTGGCATGGCTAACACGGGTGGCACCCGGTGCGGATATCGTGGTGTCACGCCAAGAATGAAAAAATAATAAAAATCTTATAAACGTAAACTATTTTTACTTTTTTTACTGATTTTTAATACCACAAGTGATAATAAAGTTATTTCTTTTTTCACGTGTGGGGTGTCACCCCCAAACGGGTGAAAAACTGCGGGCCGCCCCCGCCCCACCCTCTAACTATGCCATTCAGCTTCAGGATTTTTGTCAAAAGTAACAGTGACAACTTATACAAATGAATATCATCAAGAATAGCTCGTTTCAGTACTAAGTTTATTTATACACGAATTTTATCGCTTAAGAGACATAGAAAATATAAAATGTATGATTTCATTTCAGTCTCGTGTCCGTATTTGGCTGTTTTCTTTAACTAAGTAACTACACTGACACTAAGACTCATCTAGCTAAACCTTACGTTTCGACTTGCCTTATACCTTTAGACATTAGCATTTTAATTTAATAATATGTTATTTGCCTCTTTGCGTAATCGATTCAAATTCTTACATTTCTTTATGTAATTAAATCATTTACAAAAAAAAAACACGTTGAAACCTTATTTGAATTGGCGACAGCCTGTAATTTAGTTCGCTTTAGAAGTGTTTTTTTTTACATCATTATAGGAATTCATGAACTTTCTTAATTCAAACGGAAACTTAGGCCCTAAAGGAGCATCTCCAATTTATTATGAAATATAATTTCATCGAATTTTCATGAAAACCATATATTATTTGGTAAATCCATAAAAAACCTTATAAAGTTTTTTTTTAACTATCCATACATTGTCACGATTTTTATATCATCTTTATTTCAATATCCAAAGGTATGGACTTTTGGAGAAAAGATAACATAAAAAATTATAAAGAAATTAAATGGTTTATAGTGTTTTTGATATGGGTATAATGATATTATGTAAAAGAATCGAATTCTAAATTAATATAAAACAACTATTTTTTACGCCTAAATTTTAATCAGTTTATCCTTTTCGTAGTAGGCATTTTCTTCTTGACGTTCTAGTCTTTATGGCCTGAGCTTTGGATGCTGATAGATAAGATCAATCAACCAGGACATCCTTTTAGGCAATATTATCACTACATATGTTCTTGGATCGCTTAGGCATTTGAATCGTTGCGGTCGAAATGAATTTAGATAGCTTACGTATCTAAAGTCATTCTCGCTCGAGCTGTGAATACTGTTTCGTTATGTTGAAGAGGAATTAATAATTAATTTTATCTTTGGCTCAGTACAGGGACATAGATTTGGTTGCAAATATATTAATACTAATCTGTGATTGAAGTGTATGGTTCTATGTTATTTACTTTAATTGTGTATTTTCTTCCTAAATAGGGCCATGCAAGTGCACTTTCTTGCACCCCCTTACGGCGCCCACGAAGACACGACATTTTGATTATATCTGCCTACATCTCTGGCAATCAAATGATCAACTAATTTCGACTTTACAATCAATCGGGTATTATGATTTCTTCCATGACACACATCAACTTAATCATCAACTTAAAATAAATAAACTTTTTTCGAATAATGACGGCGACAATGTTTGTTGTGGACATCTTTTTTGACATCGGGGTAACAAATAATACAATGATATCTATTGTTATTAAAACAATTACAATAAATAAATAACAATTACTAATACTTGAAAACGAAATATTGAGCACCGATTACGGCTTCATAATTTAGAACTTATCCGTTGTTTATAATAAAAAAATAGAAAAAGTGGCTTATTACATTTTTTTCTTCCTCTTTAGGCTGTAAATTAAATAATATAGCAAAGAAATATGAATAATGAAATTGAATACAATATGAAACTTAAACAATAATGTAGTTTTATACAAGTAAGAAATCCATATATACATATTGGACTACGAATTAAATGATTTAGATAAAACATAAAAGTAAATTAAAAATCAAATAAACAATGACATAAAACACTTATGGGTTAATATTTTGCCTCAAACTGAACGAAAAGCTTAACCACTGTGACTTGTAAAATATATAAGATAGTTTGTTCAAAAACAACTAGATCCGTTGTGGCTGAAAAAAAATTATTTCTGCGAATACAAAACTGTTTCCGTGTAACCAATGTTCCCTGACATTTTTGTCTTTCTAAAGATATCTCGAATAACCCAACTCTTATTTAGCAGTTTATTTGTAGACTATTTTTCAATCTCCAATACTTAATAAATGTTGTGCTTCATTTTCATAATATTGATAATTATACTGAAGTTTCTCACAAAATTTATCCAAAATGTACTGCGCATTTCCCCGATAACCTTCTCATTTCTGCCGAAGAAAGCGCTGCCGTCGAATGTATTTTCACCACCATACGCTTCGCACATAACGAATAACTAAAGCCTTTAAATATAAAACCTTCTTATATAGGCTGTATATTTAAATAAATATCGCTTTTAAAAAAACGTGAGCAGTTCACATGCGGTAGATGTGAAACCTTCAATAATTAGGCTACGAGAGACTGAGACGATTGCAATACATAATAATATTGATACCAAGTTTAAAAGTTATTTTACATTTTATTATTTAGACTCAATGCTTTTTTAATATTTTCTATAGCATTTTAATGGGGCAAACTAGCCTGCGAGCCACCAGAAAGTAAGTGATTATTGCCGCCCATGGACACTTGTAACCCCCAGAAGAGTCGCCGACCTCTTGTGTACGAATAGGTTACTATATGGAGAACTATGGAGGGGTTCCATGGATAGAGAAGAAGTGGGGTGATGGAGGGAAGTGGTCCACCGGAACTCTCACTAACTGGACGAAACACAAAAGCGGTTGCTGTTCACGTCGGTATTATTCTGTGAGAGTGGTGTTGCACGGTCGAGCCGGTTCATTCTCGTGTTGCAGCCAAGTTGACAACAGCATGACCCTACTACTACCATGTTATCAATTTTAACAAATGACAGTACACAGGCGCACAAAAGTACACATATATCACCTTTTTCTTTGGCTGGCTAAACCTTATAAATGTATATATTTGTCTCTTTTTAGTGTCGCTTTTTCGTTTCAATTCACAACGCCGCTAAAGAAATTTTCACTTCAAAAACATTACTTTTAAATTACCCCATGAAATTATACATACGGACTTGTAATATAGAATATAGAAGAACAATTGGAGAACCGCAACATTATTACGTAATTATCTAATATTTAACAATTTATAAGTTTCATTTGTGATTCTTATTGTTACGAGACAGGTCGGGATGAAGACATATACATATGTATATAAAACATAAATTTTCAAACACCGGGAGTTTCACTTCGGAAAATCACGACAGGTCTAAAGTCGACGCGGTTCGCGCCTCGTGAGCGCGAGGCGCGCACAGTTTGGCGCTTTCGCCGCTCGGCGTCCGGCCGGGCCATTGAGCGGGGCCGTGCGCCTTTGTGCTTGGGCGGGCCGACCCTGAATACCTATGAGACGGGCCATCCGTTGTGCTCGGGAAAAGGGAAGACTTTTGAGTGCACGCACGTAGAGACTTATTGTACGAGCCTCGGTGACGATATGCAGTTATGATGTGGACGATTGAATTTTGGCGTTTCGAAGTGTTCTTTTTCCTTTTTTTTTTCCCGTAGGCGTTAATGTAACGACGCGTTTAAGTCCATTGCGCGACACGGGAAGTAACTACTATACTATAATGAATAGAATCAGAGTAACCAAAGACTAACAATTTTACAATGCGTATCAACAAAGATCTAGTGCCATCTATCGGCTAAATGAGAACTACTGAAAATATACCTAAATGGGGCACTACATCATTTTTCTTTTGCTTGTAGGTCATATTAACTATAATTTCAACTCTATCCGTTTTAATCATCCAATACACTATATTTAATATAATTTTCTAAATGTTAAAATTACAATTAATTTTAATAAGGAAATATTCATGATGCAGCTTTGTTGATATAGGTACATTGTTTTATCACATGTATTTTGTCTTTGGTTAAGTTGTTGTTTCTTTTGTAATGAGACGTATGACGGAAAATCAAACGCGACTGACATATTGTTACTATCAACAACTCTACTGGACTATAAACGAAATAGCTATTTTTACAAGGGTGGGATATAACATCAATTTTACATCGGCGTTTTCAAAAAATTGACATCCGGCGGATATTGGCATTATTGTTGTACGCCTCATAAGCGGAGCGTTGAGGTATAAGTGCTCCACTCTCGCCTTACGAAAATCAAATGATTTTTTGAACTAAAAGTATCTCTTATTTATTTTTTATCGCACTTGTATAATAATATTAACACATGAATATCAAGGAAAAACACTAGTTTCAACACTTACGATACTTTAAAAGACATTTTGCTTTTTAAATTAATGAAAAAGATGTTTAACAAAATTATTCCGTGGACGTCCGTGTATCTGTATGTATCCATTGGTCTCGATAACACCCAAAAAAAAACTGATCTAGTCCATTTTTTTGCCAAACTCTTTAGTATTATCCTAAACTAAGTCCTTTCGAAGATCACGGTCTAATTCAACATAGTTTAATTGTAATTGGTATTTATATAGTATAGTAAACTTAGGTCTGTTCACAACGCTTGCGTGGTATTTTTGCATGCCTCATAAGTGGAGCGCTGAGGTATAGTGCTCTACTCTCTCGTCTTATAAAAATCGAGCTATTTTTTGAACTTAAAAATTTTTCATGTTACTCATAATGTACTTATAGACTTATACAAATGCACGAATGACAAGAAAAAACATTCGTACTAATATCTATATATTTGTAAAAATTGAACGACCGCTATGAGGCGTGCACTTTTGGCTTTTCCAAAATTTATCTAGACGCTAGTCTGGATATACGTCGTTGTATTAGATTTTTAACATTCCCTCAGCGAGCCATAGACAGACGTACGAGTGCGTCGGCGCGCCTGTGGGGAAGGCGTGTGACGCTGGCGTGCGGCGCGCAACACGATACTAGGCGGCCGAGTGACGAGCGTCTCTGTTTATCCGGCACAGAAGCGGCTCCAGTTTTTACCGCAGTACACCGCGGGCGTCGTCGGCGTCACTTTTTTTACTGTTCGGTTTCTAGTTACCAGTTGCAATAACGAGAATCGTGTCGCGACAGCGACTCGCCTACGAGCAGCAGAACATCAGTACCTACCTATGGTGACTAGTCGTTTAGTTCGGCTTAGTTGTAAGCGGTATAATTAGGTATAAAACATATAAAATGTTTTCTCCGGATTGATCGATGTCTATGTTAGAATTGAATTCGTTTTCAGTTTTATGGAATTTTCATAATAGCGAAACTGTAAAAACGTGACGGTCGCCTTATATTTTTGACTTTGTCAACCCCTCTTTTATTTAGAAGCTGTATGGATATATGAAGTTAAAAGGAATAAGCGTAGACTAAATAGATAAAATAAAGTTTTATAGATGAATTCCAAAATGGATGGTTATTGTCTTGTATAGATTGTCAACTGAAAATTTTGTTATCGAATGGGATCTAGGATAAAAAAAAAATCAAATTTAGAGTTCCTAAGATGTCTTTATTTAGTGTCTATATTTTTTTTCGATATTGTAACCTGTTACCAAATTCTTATAAAATACGTATCTATTTAGTTTATCTCTCTTATACTAAAGGAATTTTGTTATTTGTATGATTATAGTAGTCTATATTTTAAACCTTTTCATGTTGAATATTACTTTTACATGCAGTAAAATTAAGTGTCTGTTTATTTATGCGGGCTAATCTTCTAAAATGTTGAAAAGACTTCTCTAAATCACCTTGAATACCGCATAGGACACATTTTGTCACAAAAAAAAAATGTAAGTACTAGAAATATAACAGCAGTATTCAAGGAGGACTAATAACGGTATGAGGGCGAGGATTGCAATTGGAAATAAATCTGCTAAATGTTGATTTACGCGCAACAAAACGGGCGGGAAACGGCTGGTAAAAAAGGTATTATTATTATTTGTTAAAACAACATTTAAGGTATTACTTTCCTTTATTTTTTTTTATATTAGACTTTATTCCGTCTTTTATAGCATGTATAATTCTATTAGATTGTCTTATAAGTAAAGTGCTTTTAAAGATATTTTCAAAATTGACTCTACTTTACCAATATGTGTCAATAAAAGATTTATAACAGTCGACGTCAAGCACCCCTTGCTTTTTTACAATAAAATATGTTTTTTTGTTAATCACTCTATTCTCAATTAAAATTTATTGATAATTATTTTCTATATTTTAATTCAGTTATCTACAAAAGCGTGTTTTTTAGTTTTATAACTATTGTTTTTAATAATGATGTCTAGAATTATTAGACATCTATGATTCTTCCGCTGTCATGCAGTTGAACCTATACGATTTAAAGCTGTAGAATTGGCGGACAACGATATAAACGTTCTTTTCGTATAAAATAGTGTTTTGTGCTATTTATTTATATAACCAATAATCAATGCCAATTTAAGTATTCTTCATCTTCAAACATTATCTATTTACACACAACGCAATTCCACGGACAATTCACTATCAGACTGAAAAGGCGGAGCGCGCACGAGCAACTCCGTGGTCAACACTAATAAATTATGCTAGTTTAATATTATAATGCAGACTTGGATTCGAGTGAAATGTACATGTACTCGTAATGATGATAGTAGGTATTATGAATGCTTAACGGATGGCTAGCTTTCTGTCGAACTGTGTGCGAAATAGAGTCAATCCCGTCATAGTGCAAAAGAAGGTGCACTTAGCGCTTCACGTAAAATATACATATACGCAAAGTCCTATCCAAGTAATAGTTAAAATTGCTCGGTTTGCCGATTATGGTACGCGGTGAGCATAATTACTTCAACAAATAGCAGAAACGCGACGAAATTCAGAAGTACAGATGAAATGATAAAAAATAAATATACAATGATAGAATTTTTACTAGCACAACCGGAAATGTGAATGAAAATTGACAAAATATTGTCTTTATATAACGTCGATATTGATACCACGCACTTGATTCTTGTTACTCTACACAAGTTTTTGACAATTACTTTGCTTCTATAACATTGTTGTGCTGGTATAATCGGGCAGCGACGCGCGCACACCGTAACAGCGCAAATCGCTCTATGTATAATAATTGCGGTTTTATAGACATCGAACCAAAGTCTCTAGTGTGATTACTGAACCAAGGATCATGTGGAGATTGAGACAATCAAAGTCAACTGGTTTTGGTTTGGGAGATGACGCTACTGAAGCGAATAAAAGGTACCTACCTCCCGAACCAAGATTTACGTGCGTACTTTGCTTTCGAATTCCAGGCAGCCAAGATTATGTAATAAAATATTTTATTTATCTTTGAGAACTTCTAAAAATTAAAATAATTTTAATAATTATCTGACAGGACATTATTTAATATAATCTGCTGCATCTAAACAACATTTTTCTTTAATATAAAATGAGTATTTATCGTTTTGTATTATACCATGGGAAAATTTATTATTACACAACTATTAAACGGGTTTCCTCTTATTATATAAAGTAAGAATGTCTTAAACGTCAAATAACCGAATGATTTATTTAAACGGCCTGTGTCGGCTGCGCATAATAATGTTTCTGAGGCAATATAATGTTTAGTGTTTCGGGGAAGTGGGTCCAATTAATTCTAACAGCGACAAAACGTAAATTTGCCTATATGATCGTAATCACAACATCATTGCGAAGTTGAGAGTTCATTACGATTTAAAGTATAATAAATAACGAATTACATAATTAGAACTTCTTGGCGGCATTTTTGTTGTCGATATAAAACGCGTAATGTATTTTCGTTTATTTAAAGTTATTTTAAACGATGCTGCATCATAGTAGTGTGCTAAATACTATCTATATATTATAGCATATTATTTACTTAGTTCTCTAAGACTATGCCGCAAAGTATATTATTACAGTAAAACGTCATACTTCGCTTTAAAAAGTTAAAAACAGTTAACACGTTCCTGGTGATATAGCTTTGGAGGTCATGGACGCGGGATGGGATTAGCGTGGAGGGAGGGAGCATACAATGCGCTGGAGTGTATGCTATATATGTATATCACAGAGTGTGCTATGTTACATGTCAATAATATATAGACCAATTAAGTGTGTATATATAAAACTTATGGCGTGGCATATTGATATATGTATAATTTTATTTTGATACTAGCATTTACCTCGGCTTCGTATCAATCAAAATCGTGATCGGTAGCAGTATAGAAATTGAAACCGGGACGGGGAGCAGAATCGAGAGCCGGTTCGTAACAAAAATTGAGTTTCGAACCTTAGAATCGGGCTTAGAATCAAGAGCATGAGCAGAACAGTACCGGGACAAGAATTGAAGCCGGTATGAGATTGGTAATCACAGCAAGATCGATGGATGAAGAATGTATTCTATGTCCACGGGGATGATGCGGTAGCTATATATAATTATCGATACCTCACCTTAAATAATAACAATTGCAAGGAATATTATAATAGTCAACTACTGTTATTATATCGATCTTTAATAATTTTATTGCCATTGCTTTTTAATTCAGATCATTCTACTTGCAATTATTTATAATGATTGATCAATCCTCTTACTTGGTAGCCATTTTTTAACCATTCAAAAGGACGAGATAGTATGACAAATGTGAACCATAGAACGAACGATTATTGTTTTATCCTTTCTCGAACGCACGATATCTAATTTTAAAACAGTTTTGGCTACCGTTCTTTAGCATAAATCACGCTGTCACGCCCATAGCGTCAAATACAGCTAGGATAGTAGGTGTACGCCGCGCTGCCACGCCAGATCCATAAATCAGCATCTATACTACAACATTCGTACATTATTAATTTCCTAGAAAGGCCGATTTTGTTCGGAAACGGGCTCGTTATGATAATTTACTTGTAAATTAATGCGCGTGCGGCGCTCTTTGATGAAGTATTCGGATGGCCCGCGACCGTCTTCACGTGTAGCTGTAACGTTTGAATATTTAAATAGCCGGATTAATGATATAAGGAAATCGTGTTAGAACGATGCCCTTTTTAAGAACCGGTTCTGTTAAAATATTTTTTTTCTCTTGAACTCATATCGAGCGCTAAACTCACCAGATGCCTATGATGCACGAAACCGAGAAGATGTACCGGTACCTATGGTTTAGAGAAACATTGTCTATGATTTTTCACTATCGTCATGTGTGGCAGTATGTGACGCAACGCGAACGTCAGTGACAAAATTGAAGAGCTTGAAGTGCAATCGGTAGACTTCGTTGCTAATGTGCGTTTATGGCTCGTACTTTATGCTTAGTGTATGCCAACTTACTTAGATGTCAATTGTTGCTTACCTATTCTCCGTCCGTATATTTTTATACGTCCGTTCATACGACACTTAAAATTGTTTCACTGTATGACCGACATTGTACTGTTTTATATTCGATGCAGAACATCGGATGAAAATCGTTATCGGGCCAGTAATATCGCTATTCGTTTATATCGCTTTTTGCGAGTACTAAACGTGGAAGGCTACCCAACGCTCAGAAGTCAAGCGATTAATCAATTACATCGCGTTATCGCCCGTCGCGGACGGCCGGAGAGCCGATGCTCCGTCTTTAAAAAGGCTCTGTCAAAATTACACTTTCCGATCGTCGCGGACGCAATTTGTAACAATTGAGGTAATGAAACGTTTAATTAACTAACGATCAAGCGTGAAAGTGCACCTTAAAAAAAATAGAACCTCAAATTAAATATATTTAATAAACGTCCATCTATGTGTACTCTTTAAAAATATATCTTTTTCTTTTTATAGGATTATAAATATGTGTAAATGATAGAGTTGTCGCGAATACTCGCTATTATTCGGTATTCGGCATTACTCGACATTTTTTTTTATATTCGTCGAATACCGAATAATTCTAGTATTATTCGGCATTCGGCGAGTATTCGTCTAAAATAAATTTTTAACGAACAAAAAAAACTAATAACTAAAAATAATCATTCTTTATTATTTTCCTTAATAAAACTAAACACAACATCAATAATTGTTTATCATATTAAATATTAAAATTTAAAATTCTCTCCTGTGCCTGTCATTAGGTTTTAATTAATTAATATTTAAAATCCACCAGAGGCAGATTGTGATGCAAAAAACTATTTTTCTGCACGTTCGGGAGCGAGTCGGTTTCGCTTTTCTCGTAAAGTAATCCTGCCTCAGAAAATAGTCTTTATAGAAATAAAATAAAAAATAGAAAAAGTATTTACTTGAAAGGGTTGCCAGCATTTAAAAATTAAATAAATATATACGAATTACGTGCATATTACACATGAAACAGATTTCTAGCTTTATTTCTCACAACTTAAAAAATAAGTTTTAAAATTAAAATTATTATTAAAATTAAATAACAAATAAATGAGCCTGAGTTTAATGCTATATTTAATAGAAATAAAAATTATGTTTAATGTGCCTTATTTATGTCGAATAGTAATGCCGAGTTATTCGACTATTCGCCAAAGCGAATGGCGATTACTTGGTATTCGACTATTTGCTATAACAACTATTCGCGGCAACTTTAGTAAATGATTTTAAATTTGCAGGCCTTATTTGCTTATTTACTTAACTTCGAATGAAATGATAAGAAAATGGCGTAATTAACTCAGCCCAAGACATTGAATAGAAAATTAAATTTTCTAAAAAGCATCACAGAAAGAAATTGAATTGTATATTTTGATTCATTGATTAAAACGATCCATCTATGAAAACTTTAAATTTTCCACGTGAAGTGATATTAAATTGTGATAAAATAGCCTAATAAAGCAAATACAACCTCAGTTTGAAAATCGTTTTAAATTTTCGCGATTTTCCATGAAACTTTAAGTAAAGTAGGTACATACATAATTATAGTTGCGACGCCGTCCATGCAGTCGGTGACTCATGTCCGATATTGAGAAATAGTGAAACGCAACATTTGTGCAGTACAACGCACGAAACCCTACCGCTCTGAATTGCCTGCGAAAGATGCAATGCGCAGGTTCAACGCTTCCCGACCCTTCCGCCTTCTCCCCCGCGTTCCTATTGTACGCCATTGCGACGCCTTCGTGACTAACTTCAAAGCGGCAGAGTTTCGTGCGTTATACTGTGTAGTTTCAAGGAAAATAAAAAAAAATGTATTCAAAAACTTTTTATTTTAAAAAAAGAATTACAAGTGCATGTAGTATAGTTCGTAAGGCTTTCGCGACTTTTGAGAAATATTGTTAATATACTTTTATAACATACATGCATATACTTTTAAAATGTAGTCTAATAAAGATCCTTAGCGGTTTTCTTATTCCGATTTGAATTGTTTAAACTGATGGAACAAAAAAACACCGTCGAATGGATTTTATATCTCGCGGTTGAAAATTACACCGCTCCGAATGGAACGTGGCCCGTCGGCGTCCCGTTACACGTAATCGTTTTCGGCTCTTATTTACACTACGATTTTCGATACGATAAAATTTCGATGACAACTGAGCAATTTTAATAATAACCAACGTAATTGAAGCCAAAAGTTTCTTCGTTGCGGGGATTATTTAAAGAAATACAGAAATTTGCCTTTTCTCGTAATATGTTTAGGTTTTCTAATTTATTTGAAAAGTATACTAAATATATTTTGATTAACATGACCACGGAAGTCTCTGTTTATAAAGAACTAAAACGATTATTACCATTTTAAATAGGATCTAAATAGAAAATAATAGAAATAAGATTATTCCTTGTCCTTTGTGTTAATATTGTTGGAGCTAATATTTAGTCGATTTTAGTGCCATATTAAGGCATAGAATATTATTAGCTGACTCTGATGACCGCCGGTCGTGGACACCCATAACCCGTTGCCGGCCTTCTGTAAAAGGTATAGGTTCTTTTTTTAAAGACCTTCTTTTCTTAGGAACATCGATAATCGTAGACAGTCCCAAAGTTTCGCCGAGCGTGGTAGAAAAATGGGCGTGAAATATGAGGTGGTAGAACGCGACAGGATAAGGGAACATACCCATACTATGTGACCCATATTTTATCATTTTGTTTTAACCCCCCTCTCCCAATACTCGGTGACCAACCGTAGTATATGCCCAGACCCCCCTCTAGTTTTCACATAGTAATTCATAAATATGATTTTAAATCATATTTTTTGCTAACAGAAAGTTAATATAATCACAAACATATTGTAAGAAGAACTTACGTTTTAGAATATATCGTATAATCGTGACGAAGCCTTAAGCTCCCCCGTCCTGTGAGCGAGCCTGGTATTTAGAAGACACCCCCCCCCCCCCTCCTGCCGCCCCAGAACGTACCCATACTGCGGATCACGTAGTATGGGTATGTTACCTAAGTTCAAACAATTTTTCAAAGCACTTCAAAGCAGTAAGGTGCCCAAGCCCAACGGACGCAGTCGAACCTGCGGCTTACAAAGTAAAAGACGATGCTCCGGCTTGAAGTGCCGCCGGACCCCGAATCGGGCACAGCTTTTTAAAGCTGGTTTTGCTTTGCTCATCAGATGATCGCGAAACCGAACGCTTGTCGATATGTTTGACATCGAAATTTCCGATACCCGGTGTGACAATGCGAGGAGCGCTTCCGAAGACTGGAAAAAAACAATAGGGAGGCAATCTTTAGCCGTTAACTTGTTGTATTAAATTGGATTAGGTAATTCTATATTAAATCAGAATATTTTATTCGAAATCGGCACTGACTGTTACTTCTTAGCGTTGATTTTAGTATAAAATTCAGAGTTCTCTTGTTAAGACCCTATGCTGATTTAAATGAGATTTTCTTCAGTACGAAGTATCTCATTTAAAGGGATAAAAAGAATACGAGATATTAGTATCGTACAATTCAGCAAAAAAAATACCTGTATATAAATATGCAACCAATTCAATTTTTTTATTGTTTACTACAATAAACGTTCCTGCAATTAATAAACGTAGGGAATGATTAAAATATTATTAGCATAAAAACGCCTTTATATTCATTTCCAATCGGCCAAGTCCGTATCGAGACGTCCTCGGACCACAGTAATTTAGTTTTGATTTATATTGATTATACGTTTAACTCGCACGAGTCGATCGATGACAACCGCAAATTCGTATTATCGACATATTTCATGCATTATTGACTGTCAGCGGGTATTAAGTAATAAATAATAATAATATGGAATATTTTTAATGTACGCATATTCATTTTATAGACGGGCAAATTTAAAAATATTAATTGGGTCGTTTGATTCCGGAAGGAGGATGACGTTTCGTGAAATCGGATTCAACACACGATCGCTTGTAAAGAGCACTTCGTAAGGCGAAAATCCACAACTACGATTTTATCACGTCCGTTTGTTACAGCATCATGAAGACTTAGCGTTTATTTAACTCTTCGGTTAAATTTATTGAGAAAAAATGAGATTAGTACATCTTCGAATGATAGGCCACGCTTTGTAGTTAATTAAAGGTCTTTGCTTAGAAGATTGTAATGCAAAATTTGGCGCTATCTGTTGTAAGATAGCAACCCTGTTATCTTAGAAATAGTGATAATTGGGTTGTTATTCTCAAATTGATTGCGTTATAATTAATGAAATCGAGGTCTGTAACCAATTTTCTTAGAGTAAAAGTAGGAAATATTATTGTATGTTTTTTGTTTTGGTGTTCATCATTTATTGGTGTCATTTAAGCATACTATTAACGGGTCAAATTTAGATTTAGAATTTTTCGGATATCTGAAAATTCGTTTCAGGAAACGGCATATTTATCTTTACATAGTACAAAATGAAGTCGCTTCCGCCGTCTGTTCGCTTAGATCTTTTAAAGCAATCAACGGATTTTAATGCAGTTTTCAGCAACAGATAAAATGATTCAAGAGGAAGGTTTTTATATATAATACTTTCATATAATGGTACAGATAGTCGAAAAATTCAAAGATTTGTAATATGATGTCGTAACAAACATATTTTTGTGCGCTTAAATTGCAAACGCCGGCTAAACCTAACGAGATAGATCAAATTAATGTACGGAATAAGATAATCTTATTCCGTACATTAAGATTATCGCATGACGAGATTGTCTTACGGATGTATCTTAAAAAGATCAATTAAAAAGTATGCGATGGTATATATTTATCTCCTAAGAATAACCTACAGTAACCATTTTTTACTTATTACATATCACAAAGGAAAATATGGATTATTTACCAAGCTGTTTTATACAATACATTATTACACCTCATCCAATTAAATACATTACATATAGATGTATATTTCATGTAGATCAAAATTGCCGTTTTCAGCATTTTATTAAAATGGATATCTTAGACTTAAAATCTGGATATTTAAAAAGCGGAGGATACTTTCTAAGATTGATGCACCGACGAGAATATACTACTCGGTCGACACTGTAGTCGATTTTGAAGAGGCTGTTCATTCTCCCACTCAGGGTCGGACCGTGAGTTAAGAGGGCCCTGGGCTAATACTTCTTAGGGGCCCACCTATTTTTTCGCATATCATCTATTTTTGACTGATTCGACTTAGCCGGGGGCCCCTGACATCCACGGGGCCCTGGGCTGAAGCCCAAAAAACCATATGGTAGATCCGGCCCTGTTCCCACTGAATTTCTTAATTCTTTGAACCCGTCTGGACTGTCTCCACATAAACTGGACTTGGAAATAGGTTGTCCTTTTATTTTGTTAAGGAACCTTAATCCACCTAAATTATGTAACGGTACGCGATTATCGATAAAGTCCCTTATAACTTTCATAATAGAGTGCACAATACTTACCGGTTGTGGCACTAGAGAAGATGTTTTAATTCCCCGGATTCTTCTAATAACAACGGATTTACCGTTTCAATTTAAGCGCCTGCAATTTCCGGTAACGCTATCTTTTGCAATGACCATTAAGGGGCCATCCATAAATTACGTTACATAAATTATAAGGTTTTTGACACTCCCCCCCGTTATTTTAAAGAGAATAGATGAAAAAAACTACGTTGTTACACTTTTTTCCATGTGTTTCCAGCACTTAGTAGTATGAGCAATTTAGTCGCCTATAGCTTAAGAAACAAGTAGGTAGGTATGTCGTCTATTACTCAAAAGCTAGCAAGCGATTATTTATTACTGACAACTTTAATAATAAGTAGGTATAACGTCAAATGCATATATATTTTTTTTATGTGATATTATTCTCTCTGTACAAGATAACGACGAAGCTGCCAGCATCATTTCGGGCCGCGGGCCGTAATTATCGCTGTCATAATTTTTCGCTAGTTGCCTGCGCGCGGCCTATAATCAGGGGCCTACTCGCTTCATAATTTCTTGTTTATTTAAAGTTTCTTGTTGCGCTGCCGATGTAATCTCCTCACGAGCCCACTTCACGTCGGAGCATTCTCTCTGCTAGTGATGGGATAAATTTTCGATGATCATGTTTATCTAACGCGTCTACTTCGATTAATTATCTAAATCGATAATTTAGAATAGGTGTTCTTTCTTATATCATGGCATGCAAAGGCGTACGGTACGACGCAAGAAGCGGTGTTCTATATATTCATATTCATCTATGAAGCACTGCCTCTATGAAGTCACTCACAAAAGCGTCGCAATGGCGTAAAATAGGTACGCGGGGAGAGGAAGGAAGGGTCGGAGAGCATTGAACCTGCGCATCGCAACATTTGCAGGCAATTCAGAGTGGCACAGTTTCGTGCGTTGTACTGTAGGTCAGACGCCCTCGCCTTGAACGGGTCTAAATAGTTCCCCGTGCGGCACAGAACGCGACTACATGCAATTACATTTGTTTTGGTCAACATTAGATAGAACATTAGTATGACACATAAAATAGAAATCAATTTTACAATAATGTTCTTATTTTCTTTGATACAAACATTTTTCGTCTACTATTATTTACCCTTATATGTGTAGCTCTAAAAATGTTGAAATTATATTTAGAGAAAAAAATGTAATGATAATTCATCACTGGTTTTAAAGATATAACGAAATTACTAAAAATACAAAGGCATTTTAATTCCTTTTTCATCGATCGAAGTTCAAAATTTGACAATGTGTTTACAGTGCTTATTATACTGAGGCTTATTTTTTTTCTGTTGATGTGATCATATTGCATCCAACTTGTCTTCTTTTTCTTTTGGAAAAAGAGACCTACTTTTTTATTCGTAAACCAGATTAATAAAAATGTATATCGTCCTCTAATATTATTTGTAATTTTCCTTTACTGGCAACATTTATAAAGTGTATTTTACGATTGAGTGGATACGTTAACCGTGAAATCTGAAACGTTTGACGGTTCGTTGAACGGCGGTTCATCGACAAACCGCACTTCTCAACTTCATACATCACTGGCCTCGTCTCTGGTTCCCGCTGCGCCCACAATTGGGATGCTAATCAGATGCTGAGCTCGTTCCGTCTCTTTCCGCCGTAGCGGACCGCGTGCTCTCGCTCTCTGTCCCGACGGGATCGCCCGCCCGGCGGAAGGCGGACACGTCTTCAATCAGCCGGCGATGAGGCGGCCGCAGGCCGTACCGGTAATCACCGCGGTTTATTCCGACTGCTGCACCATTTTCCACGGCAACCGCCTAACCGATACGGCGGCTGAGATTTTTCAAAATCTCGTCTGCCGTATAACAGCACTCTGTTTGTTTTACCGATTAAAGTGTAGCTCCTTATTCTAACCTAACTACTCATTTACTAACGTTTTTTGTTAAGTTCTCGTTTAATATATACTATACTCTCAGGTTCATTCGCATAAAAAAAACCAAAAACGATAATAAAAAAACGATAAAACTGAAATATTTGAGTGAGTAGATACGTCTGAGACATGTTTTTATCGTGTTATGTCGACTGTATTTATAATGCATTGAAATACTAAAATATCAGAGACGAAAAATTGTCGACAAATTTTGATTTTTTTATATGGTTTACTTCCCGAGTATTTAAAATAGCTTTATTAGAAAAAATATGATTGAGGATAAAATGCGTGATCGTTTTCTTTGCTCCCACAAAGAGAAAAAAAAAATTAAAATTCTATTACTTGCAATAATCATTATCAAATAAGTTTTATATAGACATATGTATTGCATGCAACGACGTTACAAATTAAAGCTCACCGCCTGCATTCGCAATTTGTATCTTCTGGTATTGTCTAGCCTTTCATCAACCATACAATTTCGTATAATGGCAACTTGTTGTATCGACAAGAACTCATTGAAATAGATATAGTAATTTTATTTCTCGCATTAAGTTCAATACTTTAGTATTTTTCAAGCAAACACTAAATCGCAGTTAATATATAAAGGATTTCAGATCCTTATTCTATCTCTCCAGGCGCTCATCCCATAACTGGTAGAGGATGCTGCATATCTCGCGTCTGTATCTCGCCCCACCGAGATCCTATCTCCAAACCTCATTATTGGAACACGCTTTGTTGGCAGCGGCTAGTATATTTCAAAACAGGAGATGTAACGATACAACGTCAGGGATTCGTGTTATAAAAATTCGAAACCCTTATCGCATGTCCATCAGTCTGTCGGCTTGTCTATCTTTCGCGTTTTGAAGCGTTAATTGTTATTATTCCTTGCGTCGGCCATTACTCTGGGACGCGCACCGAAACTATTAAACGATGTAAATGAAGCGCCCATCTCCTGTTGAGAAATTAATTAATAACAAAAATTTATTTGTTAGCAATGATCCGCGACTTTGTCGGTTTGGAACAAATACATATTTTATTATTTTGGTTAGCAAGCAAATGTTTACTATATTTATATTGAGATCGACTTAGTATCATTATATGTAGGTATTTGATATTGAATTAATCTCATGAAGAGTCTCAAGTAGTCAACTGAATACATCTCGATTCTGAAGTTAATGGCATAGAAGCAGAAAAATTTTGTTCGCTTTTATATTTAACTAATTTTCAGAATGACAACTTACATGTTTTGGATACTAGTTCCAATCGAGAGTTTAAATTAGTATTTAAAAGTTTTCAAAGCCTACAGTTATAAGCCATTTAATTTTTGAAATATCACATCGAAAAGAATATTTTGTTAGCGAAAAATTATTTTTGCATAGCTAGTCAATTTGTCATTACAAATAATTAGTTTTTAGTTTTGTAAATCAAGAACAAGAATTTTTTTATTTAGGGGAAAATTTTTAATTTTTTTTTTTCTATTAATGCTCTTGGATACTATTACATTTAGGAAATGATTATTGTTTCCATCAGTGGCGGCGCTACACCATTCGTTGACGTCGGCGACATCAGGTTTGCGAGGCCTCTTTTTAATAACTTGTAGGCAAACCTTTTTGCGAGGCCTCTTTTTAATAACAAACTTTTTTGTTTGCGAGGCCCCTTCAGGCGCGAGGCCGTCGGCGGTCGCCGACGTCGCCGACGCCTAGCGCCGCCACTGGTTTCCATTTATCTATTATATACGTATTCCTAGTTCTCAATAACGCCAACCTCGATGGGTTGTCAAATGCTAACAAATAACACCTGTCCGTCAATTCAGACAGGTGTTATTTGTTATAAATAACTTCACTCGATAACAAACTATTCTTATTGTTTTTTTTTTCTCCTTTCTTCCGTTGTACTGCGGCGCAGCTAGTTAGGCGCACGTAGATGCACGCCATAGATACCGAGGAAGAATGTAATATTCTGTACACTTTCTTTACAATAAATATGGTTCGGTCAGTCGTGGATATAAATATTGTTAGAAGGTTTCCATGGAATAATGATAATTTGGTAACGTGTAATATTATCTAGTGCGTCAGTTAACGTTGCGAATTGATAATAGTAGGTGTGGTAACCCAGGTCAAAGTTTGCATTTTTTTTATTATTCTCCGATTAGCGACAGTCGAAATGAGCTCTTGTCGGCAAAAAGTTACGTATGATTATCCGATGGGTCAGAGCTCACGGGTGGTCGGGCAGGTACGTCCAAAATTCCCCTTGTTGGGTTTAGATGACGGATAACCGTGTAATTAGGCTGTCCTTGCGCGTTCTCGAAATTTAGAAATAAAGCATCAAAATCAACATGCATACGATTTGATGAATTTCATTAAAAAATATTGTTATTTTACATGTGGAATTTATGATACTAATTGTTTTTACTAATTTTAATCTTATTAATCCCAGAGATGACTCAATTGTCGATGCAATATAATTATGTAATATCGTTTTTTTTTTGTGTTATATAAAGAAATGTAGCGTTTTAAGTCATGAGGAAATAAGACTTCCAATTTTACGTACATTTGATAGTCCATTTTGCGTCTACTTTTTTGTCCAGTTAATTTTGAAGACGCTCATCAGTTTTTCCGTTGATCCACATTAAAGCTTTTACTAAATATGTAGTACCAGCGCCTCGACTCTCACATCTGTCGCCTTTGATCTTAACAACCGATGCCGTCATAAGAACACCGTTGATGGCTGCAAATGATTTTTATTTTATTCGCCTTTTCAATTAAACACAATTTTAAATTAACAAAGGAATATTATAATAAATGAATAAACGGTATTATTAATGTGTTAATGCATTATGACGCTGTTTACATATCGTTTATGTACATAATATACGGTGTATGCTATGCACAAATTCGTTAAAAGTTTCACAATAATTATGTCGATAACACTAATGACGTTTCAGTCTACTGTTAATGCAATGCACAAATTTGATGAAAGTTTTAAAATAATTATGTCGATAACACTAATAACGTTACAGTCTACTGTTACATACTTTTTTGCTAATGTGTCTAAGCTTTGTAATAAATAAAATTATAAGTTATAGACTTTATATTTTACATGATGTATCTTCAAGTTGTTATCTTATAGATTTTCCATTCCATATAAATAATAATATCCCATCTTTGAATATTTATTACCTAATGTCTTGCGTTTATAAATTTATCATGTGTGATAGCAATTTATTTATTGTTCTGAATAATGTTCGTGTTTTTTTATGAATGATCCTTCAATATCGAAAATAACTCAGTAAATATTCTGAATTCAACATGCAGATTATTTATCAATTTATGCCCATGGAACGTAATTCTGTTGGTTTGAAATCAGAGGAAGGCATTGTAACACTTTAACACAAAAGTACACAGCACTACGAAACGTGTTCTCTAATTCTAACGCTAGATCCACCAATTGGTTGAACTAAAATGGCGCGATTATATACTGCCTCTAAATGTAATGTAACTCGATATGTGAAATACGATAAATATAACCGTATGCATTGTGAGAAACATATTTTTCAACGGTTCTCTCGTTTTATTGTTATGGTAACTAAACAATTTATCACCCAAGTTCCAGAATTCGTATTTTAACAACAACTCTGAAAGACTTTTTCGTAAATGTTTTTATTACCCGCTGTAGTGTGCTTAAATTCTCATTTGAAATAATTAACGGCTAATTGTTAAAGTTGAGTGCTAACTACATAAAAACACTTTGTTTAAGCTTCGCAACTGACAGGTAACTTATAATGTTAGAGAATTTTTGGAGGTGTCATGGCGCCACTTCTAAATGCTAAGTTGACTTTCAAATTCGTTATTTTACAATTTGTGACGTTGACAGCCGATACGTAGTTGCTGTAATTCATTTTAATTATTTTATTTTCGCTATCCAATTCAGATTTTCACGATGATTATGAAATTTTTTGTTATACTAACTTTTGCTTGCAGACGCCCGCCCGCGTGAACATGGAATGAATTCTTTCGTCTTTAATATGAACCAATCACAGTGTGCCAGCCATGATCTTTATCTTGTTCCTGCTTTCGACTACAAACCTGGTCCTGCTTTTAATTCCGGTTCTGATGAAAATAAATAGTGAAATAAAATTGCGGCGAAACGCGTTGAAAACTATCCTGTGTGTTACTCTGCTATATAATAGGGATGCATCCGATACCGATACCGATACCGATATATCGGCGATATATCCGATTTACCGATATATCGGTATCGGGGATATTTTGATAGCCGATACCGATCCAACAACATTTCAAATTCCGCGCGCTTCAAATTAAAATAAACGCGCGCGCTTGCTTCACTGCAAACGAGGCACGAAACGAACGGTCAATGCTCGGGGAATTCCCCGCGAGTTTTGTCTCACACACTCTTTGTACTTCGCTCACTCGTGCTGCTTTGTGCATACCATTGCGCTATAGCGATTTTGTTGGTTATGTTAGAAATTATAAAATACGGAATTACAGTTGACACATCATAATTAATTGATTAAATAGTTGTGTGGTGAATATTTAAACATTTCAAAGACCTGTCTACAGTGCTTACGAAAATTATGTCAACTTCAAAACACAAAAGCACTATTTGGAGCCATTTTGAAATTTCGACGTTGGATAATTCCAAAGCAACATGCCTATATTGTAAAGAAAATGTGTCTCGAGGTACCACCTCTAAAAGTTATAACATGTCAAACTTATGGATCCACATGAAGAGGCACCATAATAGTGAATGGACACCGCTTCGACCTCAAAACAACTACTCAGAAAACCAAGCGCGACGAGGAGGGCGGTCTACAACCACAACCAAAGAGACAAGCAACTTTGTCAGAGATAATCGATAAGAAATCACTTTATGTCGACGACGACGGGCAAAGATATAACTCTCACTATTGCTGAGCAAATATGCGGATATGGAGCCTTTGATTTAGTAAACAAAATAGGCTTCCAAAGATTGATAAAAACTGTGTCCAAAATATAAAATGGTTTCGCGGTTCCACATTACAGAAAAAGTCATACCAGAAATGTATCAGCGAGTGAGAGCTACTAGAACTATTAAAAGACCTGCCGCATATTGTGATAACCACCGACATCTGGACAAGTGACTCTTTTCGCAATCCAATGATTTTATTAGCTTGACAGCACATGGAATCACTGCAACTTTTGAGTACAAAAGTTACTGTCTTGAAGTTTTGCCATTCGATGGATCGCACACAGGTATAAACATTGCAAGCAACCTCAACAAGGCTTTTCATGATTGGAATATACAAGACCGAGTTCGAGCTATAGTTTCTGACAACGCAGCAAACATGAGTGTCGCTATAAGAGAGATTCAAGAAACATATAATGTTGTACCTGTAAAGTGTTTGGCTCACTCATTGCAACTGGTAATCAAAGCCAGGCTTTTTAAAGATGATAAAGTCAAAGAAATGATAACCAAAGCAAGGTCTATTATAGGACATTTTAGTCATTCCACGAGCAGCAATAAGGTATTAAAAGAAATGCAAGATACACATAATATTGCTAACCATGTCTTAATACAGGATATATCTACACGTTGGGACTCGACACTACAGGCATTGAGGCGTTTGCTAGAACAACGAGTTGCAGTGCAAGCTTGTCTACCTCGTATAACTTGCAAAGCAGAACTTACAACTGAAGAATGGATAATGATGGAGAAGGTGGTGAATATTTTGCGGTATTTTGAAGAAGCCACAAAGTCAATCAGTAAATCCACTGCTACGTTGTCTGACGCCATTCCATTAATTAACAGTCTTCGAAAATTATTAGAAAATATGAGAGGTTCGTCGCCGAGAGAAGAGGAGAATATATCGCAAAAATTAGCGGGTGACTTGTTAATGGCTCTTAATGAACGTTTCGAAGACTTGGAAAATGAAGAGATATATTGCTTAGCCACAACGCTTGATCCTCGATATAAAACACGGATATTTCAACTACACTCTACAACATCTACAGCAAAAAAGCGTCTTGTGGAGTTAATCATCAACCTTAACAAAGATTTATATTCCGAAAATGCTTCGGACATGGTCGCACCTACACCGAGCACAAGTTCTGAGATGACTGCTAGTGGTGGCCTTTGGAGCGTTTATGAAAATATTATTAGAGAGTCCGAAGAAGATGATCCCCTGTCAACTCTGAGCAGCAATAACTCTCTCAAAGAAGAAGTCGAGAAGTACCTAAGATCTCCCAACATACCCAGAGACGCAGATCCGCTACTTTTCTGGCACAATGACGTCTTATACCCACATTTGAAAAAACATATAATATGTTAAGTATGTAATAAATCCACCATATTTTTTAAAATGTTTAATCTTTTAATGTCAATGCTACTACTTATTTAATAAAAGAAAATAACCCAAAGCGTATTTTATTTGTAGCTAGAAGTTTTATATTTTATTACCTTATCATTTATTTGAATTTTCTAGGCGTATCGATATCGGTATCGGTATCGGTATCGGCGATATTTTAGTAAAAGTATCGGTATCGGTATCGTATCGGCCAAAAGGCGTATCGATGCATCCCTACTATATAACCCATTACCAAACCAAGTTTCATCAAATTCTGTCCAGTAGTTTTGCGGAGTTCGAAAAAAAAGGTCACAAACAGATGGAATTTTTTTTAAAAACCACTGGAACATTCTCTCAACGTTTCTAACCCCAAGAGTAGCTTTCGCACTATTTTGAAATCGCACCATAAGATTTATTTATCAATCGTCGATTGATATATATATATATATATTACAAGTTTATAAATTCTTTGCAGATAAAATTAGAGGCATATAAAAAGGACATAATTTTAAGCACCCGACACCGACTAGCATGAAAATGTTGATGGTTGTCAGGGAAGCAAAAGAGATATGCAGATATCGTACCATCTGGAAATCTATAATCTATATCTATCCTCCTGGGAAATGGCGTGAATTTATATTACATATATTATTATACTATTTTACTAGTTGTGATTGTCTCTGAATATTGATTCTCCATTAAATGACTGTCAAAAATAGTTTATAATGCCAGTCACAAAATAAAAGTTTGACAACACTGTGTTAGATATCTTTTAACTTTATCTAGTAAATTGTTGAAAGAATACAATTTGACAGTTTTGTCAGCCGTTAAGGTAAATGTTATTTTTAATACACTTTAATTTTACCATCAATTATGAAACACTCCTCTGTAATTGTTCTAGCTATAAGAAATCAGCATTGCGATTATATTTTCGAAACACGAAGCCATGGCTGCATTCGAGAAGAACCGCTTCATTGTCTAAACTCTGTTTTTCTTTTAGGCTTACGAAAATGCAAAATGTTGCCATAGTAAATAAACGGGAAGGGCCATTGTGCGCGTGTCGGGAAGGCAGGTAGACTTTTTTGTCGACTCCCTGCCCGAACAAGGTCCAAAAAAATGTGGTATTAAGAAACGAACAATTTATGAGACGAGCTGGTGTGTAGACGCTTCGGTACCACAGTAGTTCCACCGATAATAATAATAGGTTACGAATTTGTACATTTTTGTAATTATATTTACATAAATAGTACTAATGCTCAAGATTTTGATATATAGTGTATTGTGATACATTGTATTATACGTATATCTATACTAATATATGAATCTACAGATTTTTTTTGGTTGTTCCGTTATAACTATTGACCTACACATCTGATCAAAATGAAATTTTGTATACATGTAAAAGATACATCAACTTTGTTGATCGAAATCAAAAAATCGAAATGTATTTATACAATTTTTCTACATGCACGTGTAAGAATTTCTGGACAAATATGCTAATTACTAATACTTATAAAAAAAATTGACACAAAGAAATTGACAGGAAACGTAACAAAATGGCTTCCGTAGATATCGCGCGTCCTAAACAAACAAACGTTCCCATTTAGAGCTGCGCGTACGCGCCCCGACCGGCCGAGACGCAGCAACAGCGCCGTCGCAGGGATATTGATTTATTGATCGTAAGGAGAAATCCCGTCGGCTGTAATTTAAACACGAAACTAAAAAAAAAAACATACACACACTCGCAAGAACATTTTCAAAGCTGTGTTCGGAAGAAAAAATGCATTGAGTTATTTTGAACACAAAACTTTGCTTTGAAAAAATGAATTTTTCTATAAAAATATAGAAAAGGAGTTTCATTATAGGTTATATTTGAATAGCATTGTGTTCGTAAGAGGTAATGACATAAGAAAAAGTTTTTTAAACGTAGATAAATATTTCTCAACACTATTTATTAATATAATTTTACTGACAGGTACAAATTCAGCGATTTCATCGAAAAAATGGACGTGATTTTTAGGTATTATAAGAAAATTGTCATTAATTTTTAAGAAAACGTAAATTATGCAAAACGCGCTAAATATTGTGTACCTAGGTAACCACTCTAATGATTTCTCACCATTTGTTTCTGAACGATATAGTTAGACCAGTTAATGTTTATCTCTATCGCTTTTCAATTCTTAGCAAGCTGTCGATGTTTATAATAATTTGTACTAAATAGGTATGAGTACAAGAAATTATTGAAGTACAGTTTTAATATATTGGATATTCCATATATATGCTTTTAATTGTATTTTAAAACAACGCCATTGCACACAAGGTATTATATGTAATGTTTGGAATTTATGTAGGTAATTAAATTACAACTTCTCTACAGTTTTCCTTGTAAATGACTAAGGTGTGTTTGGTAAGCAGATGCACATGTGATGCCAGAGGGGCGAGCCGTTGGAGTTGTATTATAAATGTTATAAATAAAGACGTGGTAATATGTTCCTATTAAATAATCAGTATTCCTGGTATTCAATTAGTGGCACATGGGCCTGGTGAAAATTTATATAACCTAGGTATATGAATAAAAAAATACAGTCTATCACATTTTTCGCTCGACTAAAAGGTCACAGATTAAGTTGATGTACATTATAATCTCAGTTTTGTTTCTAAAATAATAATCTCACTTTCTAGTGAACGTACCTAACATATTATGATAATATTCTGACAATGTCGGAAACAGTCACATCCGTGAAGCATCATCGATAAATTGCATCACGTTAGGGAGCAGGGTGGTCAACAAAGTGTGACATGGTGTGACAAGGGGGGGGGGGACATTTCGTATGCCTCGTGACGTCACATATTTACAACTAAAATACTCAAACTTGAAGTTTTCTCTAATATTTCATTTATTACTTACTGCCTTAATGAAAAAATATTTTTAAATAGAAATACATAAATCATTTTGGAAATGCTTTAAGGTAATTAATTCTAAATGTAAAATTTAAAAATATGCGATGTCACACCTGAGAAGAATAATCACACAAATGCGACCAAGTACCTTATTACCTTATTTATAGATGGTGCTAACATTCAGAATTAAAAAAAAAACAGGCTTTTAGAAAGAAAATTGAGGAAAAGCCTGTATTCCTCGAATTAGTTCTTTAAACAAATTAGTAGACTCCTGTAAATAAAAACTTTTAAGATTTTAAAATTGTTTATTGATTTTCTGGAAAATTGTTGTACTTTCTTTTCGTGTCTGAATGATTTTATTTCAAGTTCCATTCTCTTCTCTACAAATATTTAATAGATTAAATTCAAATGTAAACAGCAATTTTAAGTATGTTTTGAAATGTATATATCTGGATAAATAAAATTGAAATTAATGAAAATCGAAAGAGTAAACAAACTAAAAAAAGGGCCCTTCGCTTTCGGTTTAGGTATCGATTGAACACGCAACACAAGCGTTTCAAACGACCAGTGTTAATTATTATTAGTTGCCACGTTGAGGTAAAAATTTATTGCATCGTATTTTTTTCGGGTTGTATGCATGAAAGAGAAAAGAATTTGAGCGCAAGAATTATTGACCCGTATTTTATGTAATGGCGTTGGTAGTGGAGAATAAATTATTAGTTATTTTATTTGAAATATAAACCTTTCGGTTCTTACTATTAACTGTTTATAAGCGTCTACAAGATGTACGCCCGTAAAACATTTTATATTTCGCAAAAGTAAAGTGAAAATACCATCAAGAACATTGAAAAGCACTATCTGATGATTTAATATCGTTAAATATCAATCACTTTGACTAAAACTGATTGAAATTCTACATTAAATTTGTAGTAGTAGGAAAGTTTTTATAACTTCTCAATTGATAGATTAAAATTTTCTTATCCATAAAAAAATAATTATTCTAAAATCATGGATATAAAAAAGTGGTAAACAACATTATGCATATTCCGTTTCGTTATCAATCTCAATATTTTACGTAAACTTTAATATATCGGCCACCCACACGCGCGGTGTTGAACACGAAGGCGCCAATTTTCTCGCTTGTCAGTTTGATAAAATGGCGTCGCTCTCGCCACTGCATATTGTCTCTGATATTAATATGTACGTTTATGTACGAAGTACGAAATGTATCATAATGTGGTTATATTTTATATGACGTTAATCAGTATGCTACATGATTTATTTTAATATTTCTAATCCATTAAAACGGATTGTTTTTATTTATGTTCATAATTAACAAAATTTAAGTATAATTTTGTGAATGTTAAGTTTTGAATCAACCATGATACTTAATATTATCATATTGTAATTTAAAATTAAACGCATTAATTGCGATTATATAAAAGAGTTTGGTTTCATTAATTTTATTAATACTGAAATTCTTCACGTGGCCACGCAATCGTGTAATTATTTCCAGAACCCTAATTAATTCCTGTATGTTTTTATGTCAAGTTTACTTTTAAACTACATTGTTATTCTTATTTATTAGTAGAAAATAAATAGTAATAAATAAAAAAAATAGCAAATACCTAATAGTAAAAAAAAAGAAAACGTAGTTTTACTTCAACAATAAGCGTCTGTACCTATTCTAATCGCTCCGACAATTTTTATTGATAGGAAAATATATGGCTGTACGGTTTTTATCTCCGAGTCGATCCGGCGAGGAGCACGACCGCGGAGCGGCATCGACTGTCGAAATTACGAGCGGCGTGTGCGTCGGCGTCTATTGATGTCTATTTTGCATTCTATAACCAGCCGGCCACATCAAAGCCTCTAATCATAGCACTGTCGGCCATCAATTGTCTAACGAGCCGCGAGGTTACTGTACCGAAATATAATTTTTTGTTGTCGAAATGTAATTACGTGGTTACATATATATATAAAAAAAGCGTGTTACGTGTACTCGATAATTTCCATCGAGTCACTGTATGTTTATGATGATAATTCAATTCCGATTGAATAGCTCTTCGATTGAATGATGGTTGATCGCGTGCGTCTTGACGTGGCGTGTCACGCAAAAGGCCGAGGTGAGCGAGTTATTTCGTACTACTTATTTATTTGTTATGAAGGTACATCGACAGTAGTGCATAGGTTGATTAATACGATGCTTACATGACTCCGTTTATTTATACATGTCTAGTAATAACAGGTGTTACACAATCTGTTTAAAAACAAAGCATTTTAACTTCAATATTAAAATAATTAAATAACCACGCTATACAACATAATAATATTCGTAATTTACTGAAATTTAATAAAACAATGGAACCGAGTAGAGGCAGAATGGTCAAGAGCGTTACTTCCAAATCAGAAGGTAAAAAGTTCGAATAGTTCCTACGAGCGAATTCATTAATGATATTTTGAATTAAGTCAAATCAAAACATTCGCCCTTACTTGAGAAAATGTACGTCGTCGGTCCAGCGAACTTAGCATGACGCCCTATACAAGAGTCTCTACATGTATGCCCGTCTCGCGCAACGTAATGAACGTAATGGACAGACATATAGAGAGACTCTTGTCTAGGGTGTCATGCTAGGCCCGCAGGAATTTGTCATCGCATCGGTGATAACGGTCGTTGACAGAAACTCGCATACCCCGACCCCCATCAATCTGAAATAAAAAGATTGTGTAAGATTAGTTATGTTCTAGCAGCGGAACGATAAAAACTTGTCAGAACAAAAAAATAACAATGAGAAAGAAGGTACTACTAGTAGAAGTTGTACTGAGCGATCGAAATTGAGTGCCGTACTTTTAAAAACGTTATTCTTAAGAGACCGGCGATTACTAGGTATAGGTGTGGTAATTGTGTACATGGTCCTATCTGTCTATGGTAAAATTGGAAATGTTTTTTTTATTACCGGTAACTTTTATTTCTGCGATTGTTTTCTATTTATTACCTACTCTTATTTCTGTGAGTACACCTTTTATGAAGCACATCTGTTAGGTTATACTTATGTGTATGTGTATTAGTTTTACACGTTTAAATTACATCTAAGACTTTTACTTACGTCATCGTTGAGGCTGTAAAGTGCGGCTTATTAATAATTTTAAGAATAGTTTCGTTCGAGATTCGTATGAAACTTTTTGTCCGAAATCGAAACATAATTAAATAATCTTCATATACAATCAATATGTATGTATGACTCCTGACCTATTGCTTTAATTCTGTTACTCTTAGCTATTCTTATATATTTTCCTTGTACTTTGTACTTTCCTATGCATTCCTATGCATTTACCTGTTCTAAATGAACAGAATTATTGAATTAATGAAAAATAATTTGACGGCTGCTCAATAATTTGTTAAATAATATCTACAAAAGATTTTTAATGGCGTCTTCGTCATAAAATAAACGCAATGGGAATTGAAGTTTTCACTGTATAAAAAAATAAATTTAAAGGCGAATGATGTCATAAAGAAATTATTATTGCCAAGCAACAAGTATTTTGAAAAAATTGTAATTAAAAAAATGATAAAACGTAATAAGTACATAATTTCAAAATAAATCGTACCGAGTACTTTTTACTCTTTATATCTTTTTTTAAAGATTTTTAAAAACGGCTTTTACGAATATAATGATATAATAAATAAACCATAGCGTTGATGTCTTTTGTACGGACATAGCATATTCAAAATCTTAATGAAGAAAAAAAAAATGGTAAAAGTATTTTTTTCTTAACATAAACACTCCACTTCATGGCAAGGTAAACATGGATTCTAATGAACCATCGACAATTTGACTATGCTTCTAGGTCGAGAAACCAATTTGAATAAATTTCGAAAAGCGTTTTAAAAGGAAAGCTCGAACCCACGCCGCAACCTTCCAAACCAATTTATACTTTAATGTTTGACTGAAAGGTTTATATCCGTAAAACGAACAAAAAGCAACACCTGAGTCATTCTCGTTAGCTGGACCGTGATTGAGCACTGTCAAGTAAGCGCCCGTGTTTGTATATATAAAATTACACCTTACGGTACAGTTACAAGTTACATAATTCAGTGAGTAATTGGGGCTGTTGAGACGTTTTTATGTCCGGAGCGCTATCTTGTTAGTAAGCTTATTGTTGACCGTGTGATGTTCTATCCCTTTTCAGCTCGTTATGTGAACAGATGCGCATTGTTCCCATCCCGCTTTAGTCGTTAGAGCAAGGTCGGCTCGTTAAAAGCTCTTAACGAGAAGCGAAGGAAAAGCACGAGCCTTTTACAAGTTCTCAAACTTCGATTCAATGATTCATTAATATATAGTTTTATTACGATTTTTGTCGTGACTGACAAAATAGCACGTTTAATAAATAAGCCTTGTGCTAATTTATTAATAGGATGTGTTTAAGCAAAATTTTGACGACTTCAAAAACCCTCTCTCCCAGTAAATTTCATCATAAATAAATCGTGAAACGTCCCACAATAAGGTGTAAGAATTTTAGAAACTTTTATTAAATATTAAAATACGTCTGGGGGTTCCACGAATTGAATATCGGTTCACTTAAAGACGTTACTACATTTAGCATTCTAGATTTTGGTCAATTCTCGAAACGTTCGTTTCTGATAAGGATTATGAATAATAAATCCGACTTAATCATAACTAAAATGTGATTCTTATTTGAATAATAAATATTACTAAGAAATTGTTTTCATGTATTTTTTTATCTTGCGTAAGATTTATAGTATCCCCCGAACATTTTGTCAGCAAAAGCAAGAAAAAAATGTGGATTCCTAACCTTAATCATTTTTGAACTCCACCACATCGACAAAATGGAACTCTGTTAAGTGTACGTAAAGTTTGTAAGCGAAATGAAATATCTTAGTTGTTGTTCTCAATGTTTTTCAAAAGTAAAGTTGTTACTTTTAAAAAGCTGTAAAAAAAATGTTTATATTATGAAAACAAAAAAAATATTTTTCATTTTTAGGGTTCCGCTTGTTACAGCGTAATAAAATGTGATTGCGAATTTCACGGCCTATTAAACTGATTTGAATCGACTTATTGAATAATACTCTATTAATATCATGAATGAAAATTCGAGACTGACTTATTGTAGGGAATACGCCCAGTTTGAGGTTTTGTGATTGGGAATAAAGCTAAATACTAGTTGAACGCAGTTAAAGTGTTTATAATTCATTGAATATACAGTGTCTTTGGTTATAGCTACTATTCATGACTAGATGTTGTTATTTGAAATAAATTGAACCGTGTAAGTGTACAAAATTGTCGTTAAATATTTTATTTTAATAAATGCATTTGTCTTTCATGAAGTTTAGGTTGCATCTATTATTATTATTGTAGTTATTAAATAAAATAATAATAGACCTTATCACAGCGCAATGTTTCTATAATCCAAGTCTCGACTGAAAGAAACACATTTCATATGAGACATAAACCTCATTGTAAAATAAATACTTATTATGAAAAGTTTGAGAAGCTCATTCAAGGCTTGTAAGGTATGCTCTAAACATGTCTCGTTCACACCTGCATTCAACCCGTTTTGTTGTCCCGCTCTAACACACGACCCCGTCCCACTCTTGGCCCCATGATGTAATGAAATAATTTAGTGGATATTGTTTCACGTTAATAGGAACGCCTTTATGCCTGAACAAAATTGAAAATGCGCTTTTGAATGAGATAAGGTACAAGAAATGTGAAGCTATCGATTGATATGTATTTTCAGAGTCTGTGTAATATTGTCGCAACTGAAATTGTGAAACTATTGTATAGAAATAATTATCATATTCAGTGGAGCACGTATTTTTTATGCATAATGTTAGATCAACGAATATTTTTAATAAGATTCTCGAGCGATCATGGCCACCCTATGCGCCGGTACACGTTTATTGCCCCCGAGTCGATCGTTCGGAATAAAAATAAAAGTAAACAAAAAGTTGTTCTTCTGTGGAAAAACGACGAGGAACGGGGTTAGGGCCCGGCTGTGGCCCGGCGGCTGGGCGGCGTCTTTTACTGGAAACTGTCTTCGCCGGTCGATCTCATTAACTAGAAGTTAGACCGCTCCGTCACACTGGCTGATGAGGGACGGTTTCCAGGGTCTTCCGAAGTGCTGCATTAATTCTTCGATAGCTTTGAATTCTTTACGTCGTTTAGTATGTAAATATTGTCATTATCAAAGACTTATTCTTATCGTGAGATGTAGTAGTTATATTGAGTCATTAAATCTTTGGTATGAATTTATGTGGATATATGTACATTTCGTTAATAACATTAGAAATTTGCCTGATTTCATACTATTAAAGAACGACTGTACTGTAAAAGAATAAGTATTGTGATTTCTAAAAAAAAAATCTTTGATTTCCATTTGCTGATTTTAATAACGAATTGTTTCCCGCAAATGTAATTATTTTATTTCGTGTAATATTTTCTTGATGATAGGACTCAAATAATATTCTAGTTGTGTAAAAAAAGACACAAGCACTTTGAAATTATATCTAATTCTTTCAGCTTATAAAACTCAATGTATAGTCGAATACTTTATAAGAAATAAATATCATTAGTTTTCTGGTCACCGAAATATATTACTACCAAAATATTTTATTTCATTATGAAGGCATGCTTGGATGTGTAATGTATTTTTTTTTTTATTTCTTTCTGAATTAACGCGTATCCTAAAATATATCTTTAATTGTATCCATCATAAGTCAATACAAGAAATACGATTATAAAGCATTTCTCTTATTTGTATAAAGTATTCATTACAAAATACTCCCTAGTATACGAAATTTTGCGGGGGCTATTCATTAGCTATGTGTCAAGTCTTGTCAATCAGATGACTGATATTAATGCACAGTTGTCACAAATTACATTGTCTATGGTCCGTTCCCTGTAACACAAGATACGTAAACATTATTTATCGGCCGAACACGATTCTAACAAGCGGCATACACGCATTTTCAATACAGCATCACGCCATTAAAATTTTAAAGACATAACAACCTCATAGGGCTGTCCGCGCGTCCATCCATCAAAACTAATCGGTCGGCGGCCCGGTAAATCGAAACGATCGAAAAGTATTAGTAAGTCGTGTCGTAATGTAAATAGGGGGTCTATCCTGTAATCATGCGACATTTTCAATTTAATTGAATTTTTATATATCTGACGCGATTTATTCTCCAAACCGGCAAATAATTTTTATCATTGTTATGAAGTAATTACTACGTAGTGCTGAATAATAAATTATTGCAAACTACGTACAACTTTTGCAATATATTACTGTAATTTAAAAGACTACTTGAAAATTTTTCTAACATATTAGAAAGTATATTTCTCTTTAAAAGAGATAATAAAAACTTAGTTTATTTAAGGTACGATTTATTATTTTGAATAAAGAATATGCGATAACTGTATCTTGATAGCAAAAATTCTTTAAACAACTCTTTAAAAGGGAAAACCTTAAATATGATGTACATTTTATTGATTTAATCTTTATTTGTACATGAACATATAGTCTCGGTTGCGTGAAAAATCTTTGATATTGAATAATTCGATTAACTAACTCGTTTTATGTTTTTGACCTATGATTCACTATAAAATATTTCAGTTGCTTACACGAACATTCTTTCAACTTCTCACTTACATGTAAAGTTGTGAAGAATTCTGCTCCTCTTTTTCGTTATATCGCACACAAAACAGACGACGCTCTCTCGTATTTTGAGCAGGGTGCGCCCCGCGACCGATTATGGTGGCCACACCTTCTATTGTTCAATATATTGTGCAACTCTCGTCTTAATAATTAGTAACTTAATGGAATAAAGTTTATGTATTGAAGTAAAATAATGGACCTTCGTTTTACGACCTTCCATACTTATGACAAAACGTACAAGTTTGAATGTCACTTCGTAATTGGACCCCACAAAATGAAACGGTGTTCGGTCACGAATGCTTTAGAAACGTAAAAAATTACATACCACAAGTTGAGAAATAACGACGATCCAATCTCGGATTGGGTATTGGGGAATAAGAAAGATCGAATTCTAATACAAAAGTATAAAGGACTCAACAATAATTTTATTAATAATCGCCCCGGATTCGTAACGTTATATTAAATAGCGATGTAATAATGAACCCAACAATTAAAATGATACTATTTTGACGAAGAATAATCATGGATTTATTAGGTTAATTTTATTTTTAAGTACTGCATCTGCATGAAAGGATTATACATTTTTTTTTTTTGTGAGAAGATAGGTTTATTTGATATATTTCGCCCGGATATAAAGGGAGTTGGATGTAAATTTTTGGTTTGTCGCCGTATAAATTAATTCATGTAATCAAATAAATTATAGATGTGGAACAGTGGTGGCAGAATTGTTAGCACTTTGCATTGTACTGCAAGTTGAGTTGCATGCCATCGCACAAAAGGTACCGTGCAGGTATTCATATATTTCAACAGCTCGTACTGGCGACAAGGGCTGTATGACTGAAAAGGTAGTCATCAACGCGAAGAGCTTAAATTGAAGCCCTTCCATTTGGAATAAGATTGTGGGAGGGTATGTCTTTGCAGTGAAATCCTCAAAACGTGATAAAACATATTAGTGTAGATTCAGAAACAGTTAATGTAGACTGTGTTACTAAATAAATGTGTTATGGGAACTATCGAATTCGCGTGTGGAATACTAGTTAATATAAGAATCAATGATTACAGTAAAATAAAGTAAAATTGAAGATGAAATCGTATATTAGTTTACGGTTTCCGGTACGTGCGGTTATGGTCGGGAAGAGAAATTTATGAACTATTAAATTAGATACGTTAAAATCGATCGCCTATGCTTTATAAAATAAAAAAAAAATGTACATGATACGTAGTGGAACGGCAATATAATAAACTTGAATTAACAGATATTTTACAAAATGCTAAATATTATATCGGGGAAAGAATTTTTACGTATTTTATAAGAAAAATATGCAGTAAAATTTTTTTGGTTTTGCTATTTGTATCTGACTAATTTTGATACCGTTTAATATATGACATTTAAACAAAAGAATAATATGAAGTAAAAATGGTGTTCCACAATTTATTTATTGTTTTTTTTTTTGTACCCCAAAATGAATGAATCTAACGTAGAAATTCGATACATTTTGAAATTTTATTACAAAAAAGGAAAAAATGCCACACAAGCCGCGAAAACAATTTGTGACGTTTATGGGCCTAAAACAGTGTTGGTAAGAGTAGGTACAAAACTGGTTCAAGCCTTTTTAGTCTAGTAATTTCGATATCAAAGATGAACCTCGCTCTGGTCGACCTGTTGCGGATAAAGTCGATGACATTTTGGAAAAAGTAGAGCTAGGTCGACATATTTAGTTCTAACGATATAGCTGAAGAGCTGGGCAATGACTACAAAACAGTTTTGGCCTATTTGAAAAAAGCTGGATTTACAAAAAAGTTCGATACTTGGATCCCACACGAACTAACTGAAAGAAATCTGATGAATTTTCTACTCATTTGCCATTTCCTATGAAAACATAATGGAAGCGAACCGCTTTTTTTTTAAAGATTGATGACTAACTTTGATTGATGATTAGTGATAAAAACGACCTAAGACAAAGACGTGCGAAAAAGATGATGGTCAAAAGGCTAGCAAGCTCCACAGACTATAGTGAAATCTGGATTAACTCGCGATAAGTTGATGTGTACGGTGGAATTGGAAGCGTATTCTATGGAGCTTCTACCGCTGGGAAAAACCATCAATTCGGTTCTCTACTGTAAACAGCTGATGAGACTCGAGCAAGAAGTAGAGAAAAAAATCACCGAAATTGATCAACAGAAAGGGTGTGGTTTTTCACCACAATAACGCCAGATCACACACATCTAGCCACTCAGCAAATATTAAGAGAGTTTGGTTGCGAAGTGTTAATGCATCCACCATATAGCCCTGACCTTGCACCCTCAGATTTTCACCTGTTTCAGTCTCTGTAGAATTCTTTAGGTAGTGATAGGTTGACATCAAGAGAGGACTTTTAAAACAACTTGTTGCAGTTTTTTGATCAGTAGTTCAAAAAATTTTACCTCAATGGGTTATGTCACTACCTACAAAATAGCAACAAGTTGTTGAAGAAAATAGCGTATATATATTATAATTAAATGTAAATAAAAGACAATGAACAATATGATAAACAATTATCTTGAATTTTTATATGAAATACGAAAAAACTTTCTTGTCTTAATATGTAAGAACATATTAATAAAAAAATTGAACTGCTCCATACGCGTTAAATAAAAACAGCAGCACTACGGTAATGGGTGCAGCTTTGAAAGTAATTTAGGGACGGATTTTGATTTTATAGTAGAATATTACAAAATATTATTTCGATTCGAAAAAGAAATCATTGGTTTAACTGTTGGCTCGCCGAGACTGATGTACATAGCGGAATAGGATAGATTTTATTGTTTGATGAGAACTATATCATTTTTTTTTGTTATTGTATTCTTGTCATATATCCCGTTTGCATTTATTACACGTCCATCGTTATATAATTTAACTTGTCTTTGATACTCTACAATTAATTAATATAAAATCTTTCTTTCCCTTGGAATATTATTAGTGTTCTGTAAGAATAAGCAACACTAATAGACTCTTATGGAACACTAATACATTTTTACTGCGCAATGACTTTGAACAAAGTTGGTAACGAATAAATATTTACTTATTTTTTATAATAACCTGTAAATTTCGTAACCTATTTCAGTAATAAAAATTTCTCCTGGCGCATTCTTTATATGCGCTGTATACTTAGATTTGTCAAATAAAAACGGAAATGCTTATGTTTCTATTTTTATCAATACCATCAATTAATACGCGATCGTCGCGTCGACTATTTTGTACGGATTTCTGCTCGCGTTGATTTTCAGTTCTATCTTTTCGCCTCTGATGTGTTTATTATTTTTTCATCGTAATTTCGAGAATACTTTTTCGTAACTTCAGCGCGCAACTCCAATTTAAACACGGCGTCGGCCAACATTTGTAAAACAGTTTATATTTTACGGCGGGAATGCATCAATCATACATATCTCAACATGGCGTTTGCCATAAGCGTCCGACTTAATGCATCCATATTTAGACACCTGCTGGGAACACATACGCCTCTTAAAAGGGTACGCCGGAGAGATAGTGCACGTTCAAAAACTAGTAACGACTTATAAGTGCACGAGTTGGAAAAACAGTTTCGATTTAATTTAATCTCCATCTCCGTCGTATAGTTCTCCATAAATAAAATTTACTACTCGAATCTTCTATGGTCGTTTTTAAGTTTCTTTTTATTTTTGATATATGTATCTAAATAACGAGGTCGACTAGTGGAAATCTTCTTGCTGACCTCGATATTTAAATGTCGTCCAAAGACATAATTAATATATTTCAAAGTATATAGATATATTTTTAAATAAACACATTCCTAATTTGATACATTGTTTTGGATATAAATTAAAAAAAACTTCTTTGTATTACTTGCATTAAAAATGCGAATTTCAATGTCTCTCGAGTCGACTCACTGGAAACTCGACAATTTCATACTAATGCGTCGGACTGAATACAACAGTTTTCTTCCCTAGAGCAGAAGCTAATCCTCTCTGCTCTCTGACCTGCTTAAATAAGTTGCAACCGTTTCAATTGTATTTTCAATGCTGTCATAGTAGCTTTTGTTCATTTCCAAGCTCTATAAATGTCATTCTAATAATTAGCTCGTCTAACAGATGTCACACTTTTACAATTGAAATAAATTAAAAAAAAATGTTAAAACTCGCAGTTCCTAACCGGATTATATGATAAAATATAGTGTGGGATGAGACATGGTTTTGAAGTTCGTGTGAACTGCACCCACCTCTGCAATCGTCTCGTTTCATCCCTTACCACACAATGTACTATTGTTGTGTAGAATATCGCACAAAGGGGTTTGTAATACTTAAACGAATGTACCTCGCAAAAACATTAACAAAAGTAAAACTTTTCTAAGCCACAAATTCTTAACTATGTAGAAAATATTACTGATGAATTTCTAAGATACAGATGTTCTCTCCTTCACATATTCTCCGAAGAATGGCAATGAGTGATTTAAATTTGGCTTATATTAAAATCTTGTGTCAAGATTTGAAGCCAATAGTTTGTTGCCTGGTTGAAAAGAAACGCTTTTAACTATTCGGCTAATTGTTCGATAATTTAGATTAAATTGATACAATGTAATTGTTGATCGACACTAGAATTATTGTTCCGTATAAACATAAGAAATTTGTTTGTACGACAAAAATGTCGCTCACATGCTCGCATCAATCAATTCATCTAAAACTTGGTACACTGGATCATTCAACATTACCATTCGCTAACTATGAAAGAAAATATTATGAGAAAAATTCAAACTTCAGGGCTAGGTAAAAATTATGGTGGGCTCGCAACCTGTCATGGTGAAACCCAACAATGTAATTGTGAAAATTAGACGTGCGTCAAGTCTATACCATGGCTGGCTACACCACATTGAAGACGTTACCATAAGTAACGCAAAAAGTTAAAATTAAATTAAAATTCTTATTAATTAGCAAAGATTTTTTGCTAACCCTACATTATTCATAGTAGTTCTATATGTGCTGTATAAGTTAGTCAGTCTGTTTCTTCTTTTTTTTATATACACAGAGCACTATAGCTTTTATTTATATGCATAACAGTATTAAGGTTTGGTTTATCTGTTTGTAGTACTATATCTACCTAATCGCCAATTTAAAACTTGTGACTGTTTGTATTTCTCTAATTATTTAAAAAGTAAATGCCCTTCGCTCTCTCAAAGTAAAGAACTTTAACTAACGAAATAAAAATCCCTGGTTGGCTGTATACTTGTAAGTTCTACATGGATTTGTTTAGGTATAAAAGGTTATTCGGACAAATGGATGAAAATTACGAATTATTGTTTGAAACTGAGTTTATTAAGACAAATCCATGATACGAAATGTATGAAAAATAATGAAATTATAGAATCGGTATTCTGGTGCAGATGGCGCTCGTTTACATTTTTTTTTAATAAGAAATCCCTTTTTTTAAGTAATAAATAACTGGGTAAGTGTTCTGAATTCAACAAATACTTACGTATGAAAGGTGATCGTATAAATTTTACTGCCCTTATGGTATAATTTTTGTAGAATGCAAATGCATGGGTAAACATTGTAACTCATCCACATAACTGATTCTTACCATGCTTAGCATTTCACTACTGCTACTTATTCTTAAGAAGCTAAATAAAGCATTGCTTCTTAAATGCTATCTGTATCTAGAACTTGTACTTATGTCAATGGTTGACACTATTTTGGCACTTAACACTTTTTCTGACATAGTAATACAACGCTGTTAATGGAAATGCTGTATTAAATAAGAGTATATTTGCATCTTATTTTACAATATCATAGATAATAGCACTCGATAGTTTCAATGAAGTATTTTCAGTATTTAAAAAAAAATACTGGATAACCGTTCTACATCGTCACGTGTACCGCGGCGTCTATTTCGGTCAAATGACATAATTTCCTCAACACCGGAAAGACTCGCCCATTTGATGTTAGATTTACGCCGTATCGTGTCATGTAAATAACCCCGTGTTTTTTGTACTTTTATTCGCGTATAAAACCCGTTCGCGCCCGTAAACTATCCCGGCGCATCCTGTAAACGTTTCACAAGGAGCACGAATCGAGCTGAATAATCGATTTTACGAGCTCCAGAAATAAACCCCCGCCCCGCTTATGTACACATGCATCCATCATACAGACGGGGACATTCTGCATCTATTTAGTCAGAACTAAAGAATGAAACTGGCGAACAGCATGCCGGACCATGTTCGTTACAGGGCTCCGAAGCCATTATTACAAAGAAATGCACTACAAAAGGAAAAAAATACATTGTTACATTTTTTCCATGTTTCACGCACAGAATAGTTATGAGCACTTTAGTCGCCTATAACTAAAAAACAAGTAGACATGTCGACTATTACTATTAAAATAGTGTAAAGTGTATCAGCAAAAGAGCGTATCTTCACGGCACTTACGTCCTTTTGTTGAGAAGCGCAGCTTTTCGGCAATAACTCAAAAACAGTATATCTGATCATATTCAAAATAATTTTCGAAATTATTTATTAATCGTTACTTTCGGTATTTTTTCCTTAATTTTGGCCATACGGTTTAGAAAATAGAGGGGAGACACAATTTCTGTAAATTTCGGAGGTATTATTTTCGAAACTATTTATATAATCACATTGCTTAAAAACCTTAAAGTGTTTTTGAAAGAGTTGTCGAAGTATGTTTCGCACGTTGATGTATGCTGAAAAAAATTTTCATCTTCTGTTACGTGTATGGAGAGCCTCCCAATAGAAATATTTATTTATGTTATTTAACTATCAAACTAAATGGCTCACACAAGACACCTACACTATAAATGTCATCAATATACGTCTTGTAGTTTTTGAATAAAATTCCTGTGATACACAACGGACGGACGGACGGACGGAATTTACGAAATTATAAGGGTTCCGTTTTCGCCATTTTCGCTCGGAACTATAAAAATGGTTGAAGCCAGAGAGCATAAAATGTGAAGCTCTAGTGCTGTTACTAATCTGTTACGAGAGTATCGAAAATCGTTTATTTGGTGACATTATATATTTCATTTACCTGTTGTCGTCCGTGTAATAATTTGTTAGTCACATAAAACAACTGGTAACGGACGGTGTACAAATTTGCATATAAATTAATTGTACGCGTATAGAAAAAGCTCGACCAATATCATCGAGCGACAGAATCGATTGAATAAATCGTTTGATCGATAAGAAAGTAACAATACATCATAATTATCGACCGACAAATCGAGCGATTATGGACCTACTTAAGCCGGCAACTGACCTGTATCCATTCCTTGCGTAATTTAATATAAGCACCGAGGGTATTACGTTAGACGTCAATGTACACGATATTGTCCTTAGAGTTGCTATTCCAAAACTTATTTAGGGCATTGTATCATACTTATCTTTCTTAATATTGTGACGATGTCATAACTTTAAACCCTAATAATTGCACCAATTCCTTTTTAAGCTATTTCATGACGATCTATTTACAATTTACTTAGGTATTTCCAATCAAAAAAACATTCAGAATTTCAAGATTCGTTTCAATTTTTTAAATGTACAAAATCTATAACGATTTTGAGTAGCACTAATTTTAGTATGAGAATGTCGTTAAAATTCGGCGCCGAAAGAGAATCGATAACGGCATTCGGTTTCGATATTATCACGATCAAGATAGGAATAGGTATCAGGATCGATTTCGAAATTGTAATTATGACCAAAATTCAAACGTGATATGTAGTTAATATCGCAAAATATCCGTGCGCGTGAGGCTATCGCCGGTCGCCATTATCGTGTGATATTCTGATATATTTACGTACCCGAGGGAAGCAGTGCGATTGCCTGAATCGATAAAACTTTAATGCTCGACGTTGTGTCAATGATTTCAGTGCAATGTAGTTTCCGAGTAGAATCGTCCGCCCGCGAACTCGACGAGGGCACTAAATCCGGTCGTTCACCTAAATAGTGCATCGGGTGTTGGGATTTTATTGTTACGGACGTTGTAACGAGCGACCGCGCTGCAACTGCAAACGTCTGCAGTATGAATCATATTTAGGTATAGGTTTTGAATATGCAATTCTGAATACGAATTATTTTAATTGATCTCTGATGTAACATTATATTTTTATGATTTAGAATATTATTTTTTGAAGTGAAACTTCTTTTGGGACGGTGTGAATAGGATTTTATGAAACGAAAACGTGTAACGTAAAAGAGATAGCGATAAATGAATATATAGGTCTTAGGCTGTGAGAGAATGAGATAAATGCGTTTCTGAGATAGCTATATTTATGTATATATATGTTTCAGGTTGTGAGAGAATGAAATAGAATGCATTTCTATATAGTTTCCATATCCTTCGTCTCCTCTTTATGCGATGGTTCGTAGCGGTCTGCGTGCCCACTCTACCGCCGTATGCGGGCCCGTACGCGGACTCTGCATGCCACGGAGACTAGACTCCATGCTGTATACTATATCCCTTTAGTCTACTCGAAATATATACAGAGAGAGAAAGAGAGAGAGAGAAACGTTGAAATCTACAGCACATTGTTTTATATTGATTGGAACAATTTCTGTCTTTACTAAAATGTTATTTGAGGTAATAAAAAAATTGTCGATCCATCGCACTCTCTCTCTATTTTTCCCAGTTAACCACCTCCATAGCGTATTCATCTCATTCTTTTAAAAATTAACCAGAAAACTAAACGGAAAAGAAAAACTAAACTTTTACTTCTAACGCGTGTGAACTCACACTCGTTTTATTATTTATGAATGTGTCTGTAGAAAATTATGTGTGAAAAACGCAACAGAGGAAGGGTGGAGAAGAATATGCTGGAGTTAAAAGAAATTTTGGTGGCGAAACTATTTTATGCGACAATATATTTTGTCATTACAATAGAGGCTACTTATGTAAGAAGTGTGTAATTTTTTTTTATTATTACTGTAAACTCATGCCGATTTCCCAGAAGGGTAGGCAGAGACTATATATTTTCACATGGTACGATCTTCGCATATCTCTTTCACAACACTGACATCCATCAAAGCTTTTATACAAACTTGGCCCTTTTCTAACATGCGACTAATTTTGCCTGTATAAGATTTTCTTGGTGACCACACACATTAGCTCTATAGATTCTTAACCGATTTCAAAAAAAAACGAAAAGGTTCTATTCGTCTGTACCTACTTTTTTATATGTTTAGCGATAATTTCATCAATTGCAGACCGATTTCGAATATGTTTTTTGTTTGTAAGTGTATACTCACAAGATGATTCCATAATCACTAAGTCAAGATCTGATGATGGGATGCCAGCGAAATCGATGGAAATCCTCGAATATAATAGGCACGTATGATGTGTTTGAGCTCTCTTTTTTTTTTAGTTATTAAAGTTTTTGCGTATGTTAATCATCATCTCATTCTGTTGAGTCGATGATGGGAGCTACAACACTACTTAACAAATAGGAGTTAGGAGATAATACTGCGATTTTTCTAGTATTCAATGGCTATTAGTAAAATTTAATCAATCAAAAGAAAAACCCGTTTAAATATTTCAATTACAAAACTGTATACTCGTGAACAGTGTGTCGTTTTCTTTTTTTTTTGGCATTGCTGAACCTTATATTTGATAAATAATCATGGGGTATTCTTTGGTTTTGACACTTGCCATTATTAGACCAGTTACCGCTATTATAGTATTATAATGCATTTAAAAATGCCAGCTGAAAAAAATGGCAGTTTCCTTGAATATTTGCTAAAGAAATTGATAAATACTATTCATTATGTAAATATTGCAATTTCGAGAGCTGCGTTAAATTTTTAACCAAAGACGTAAAAGATTTCACAGCAATTTATGTTTCCCTACGAATATACGACATTAAAAACAATAATTTGATCACATAATTTGCAACTACTCTGGTAGACGTTAACAGAAAATTTTAAAATAATCAAATAAGCCTAACACATCGATTGTATTCCATTCAAGGCTGTTCAAAAATGAACTTATGAAAGCAATGTTTACCGCGTCTTCATCTCACTTTTTACTGTAAACCACTTATTGGGAATTTTGCAGAAGAATTTGGATTAGCGTAATAGGAATGCTATTGTCAAAGGTGCATTATAAATATTTTATAAGTGCGAAGAGACTTATAACTTGGGCCCTTTTCCGGACTTGTAAGCTCATAAAACTTCTCTATAGTTCTGGTGAAACCATAGTTTTGGGATAATCGTAAAACTAATATTTGCTTCTTGGGCGATCGGGTGATTAATAATCAAAACATGGTTCAAATCGCTGCATCTAGAGACTTGAAATTTTAGGAAAATCAAGGCAAAGCACGGATAGTCACGCCTTTTCAATCACATCAATAATCATTAAAACCTCGGAACAATAATGATGAGTGGTGTAATTAATAGGGAAAAATATAGTTACCATTTCTATCGTGAAATTTAGATGCCGCCTCTGTTTAGATTTTTATTGATAAACCATAGATGATGCGTTTTTGGTTATTCTCTATTCTACTATTGACGTTTATTTAGTTGAAGGATCAGATCGGCAGCTAAGGTAAAGTTTATGGTTTTTAAATCACTTTAGGAATTTTACCTCTTACAAATATATTAGAATTACTGGAAGATTGCGGCATAAAATATTTGCGGACCCGTCGCAACTTCAAAAACCAATCTCGTAAATTACGATTTAAGTAATAAAGTTCGGACGGTTCAAAACGAAGCGACGCGGTTTCGGTCCAACGTCCGCCATTTGCTTTGCGTGTCATTTTGACGTTTACGAGGGCCGACATACATTTATTTTTGAAATAAGAACGAGTTAGAAATAAGAAAGTGTACAGAATGGCATCTGCCCGTGTGGTGTGTGGGCCCGTGAACGGCTCACACTAAAATACGTCCCGCTGAGAGATTAATACGTGTCTCGTGTGATTTATTTTATTTTGGTTGTATGTATCGTCATGAATTCCAAGAAAAACTCATTTCTCAAAAACATTTCATATTTAAACTAGGTTTTACTAAAGGTATCTATCGATTGCCTAGAAATGGAATACAGTACTTTGATATTTTTTATCGACCCTCCTAATCTAATTTGAATTGTCCTTTCACCACTGGCCATCAGGATTACAATTATGATTTCGATCACGATCCCACTCCTACTCCAAATTCCACTTTTATGATTTTCACCCCGATCTCGTTGATAGTTTCTCGATGATTTGATACATCCGAGCAGAATCTCACAACAATACTAATGATATTGGAATAACTATCCCGAAACAAATACCACTGATTTTCACTTTTGCGTTACAATATCAGTGTGAAGCTTTTAACTTTTAGAATAGATTTTAAATTAAAAAAAAATTACCATCGTACAATTTTCATAAATTTATTTAATTAATTGAAAACTTACGACATTTTACTTGAAACGTGTACTTGACACGTATGTTTTTTATAATTATTAAAAAAATAACTCATATGTACTTATGTATAGGTAGTTAGGTATATGTTCTATTTAGCTGTGGATAAAAAATGTATTGGAGGCAATGTAATTGGCTGACGATCACTATTAGTGTATATTATGAATTTCAACCATTTGTTAATTTAAATTCGCTTATAGATTGATATTTCCATTAAAAACGTTTCTTTCGACTGACTGGTGACTTAATGGATGTTATTTTAATGCATCTGCCGTTTAGTGTCAATTAATTCGCAATAGCGGACACTTGTTTATGCTAACGAGGTCGTCAAATTACAGGATAATCCTCTGTGTTGTCCTGCCACTAAGTTTGGAGCTTTAATCGATTATCAACACTAGTTTTTTTTTTTTGTAATAGCCATATTTATTTAATAGAATTAAACAGAATAAATTGTGATTATATCTCTATACGTTGCCCTGTTACATTCTTAAACTTTAATCGGACAAGGAGATAATTTATTATTTTATTATAAAAGAAGTACGTAATGTAATATTGTTTTGTGTGTACCTTGTTTAATGAAGCGTTAGCACATTATTAATTTACGTTTAATTGTAATTGATATACTTCTCATGTGGCTAAGCTACATTTTGACCAATTGCTATTTCTTGTGCGCTCAATTAATGGCCATCCAAAATTTGTATTCCAACTCTCACTAACACCGAAAATTTACACTAAGCAAAGAAAACGAAGTCCGAAAGATAACTGAGGATACAAATTTATGAAAAAAAAGGATATCTTAGACCACGTATGAGTTATCACAACAAGAACCAGAGAGAAAAAGGCCATATTAGCAAAGAGCAATGTGGAAACTAAAAGAATGCGGATGAACCACACCAACTTCCAGAAGCAAACACTGAAACCTCTGCACTAAGCAAAGAAAACCGAGAACGGTAGACAAACGGAAGAAACTTGCCCTTTCCCACTACATTTGTTGGCATATTATAGTATCTATTACCTATCCTGAATCCAGTTTCTGGTTAAAGGTTGCATGAACACCGGCAGGCTCTACACTCCCGTCACCCCTAATCCAGACTAGAACCCGCACTCCCCCGTATAATTACGCTCCCTTCGGTGTATCGGGACTTGTCCCTTTCAGTCATTGCGACTGGCTGAACGATGATCATGATGATGATCCAAAATTTGTATTAAAAAACATAAGAACTTTAATAATGTTAATTTAACCTGTGTGTAATATAATTATGTAAATTATTATTATCTATAATATTACTGAGGGGACACTTAAGTTAATCTTAAATTTAAACCTACATAGAAAAAAAAGTTACTCAAAGTCACGGCACACTAAAAAAGAGGCTGCTACTTGGTGAGATATAATTGCCGATAGGGTTAATGCTTCTCCTAAAAGATGATACTTAAACAAACATTGAGATTTATTTTACGAGCACTTAACGATGCTAGGAATAATAATAAATGAAGACTCAAAAGATAAATTCCAATGCTTATTATTACCATATGGCCCAGAAAGTACTCGAATGGAGTGCCACATGCATTTATTTTATCGCAGAAGCCGCACTTTGCAGCGTGAAACCAATCGTCCACAGAAGATAACTTTTATCGCGTAACGGCCACCTCGAATTGGTTGAGCGTTAAAAAAAATTGTTTTGAGTTTAGATCGTATACTTGCAGGTTTTTGTCGAAAAATTTACATATTTTTATCAAGTCTTTAATAATTTTAGAGTATCTTCTTTAAAAATTCCATCAACAATCAGATATGATGAAGTTTAATGAATTAATACAAAAAAAATCTGCGCATTGAGCGTGTTTTAAAATAAGTAAATTCGCTACTAAAAGGTCTACGCTCATATTAATAAAACACACTTAAGTGCGCGTTCCATCTTGAGAGTGGAAAGAACAAGACAATTATACTGTTTCTCTAGAAAATAAAATACGTCTCGCTCCCACGTTGCTTCTCGAGATGGCGCATGATTTAGGCGAGGTCTATCAATATGAGTCCCGGACTGTGAACGTAATAAATTAGTAAAGTAGTAAATAGAGTCCTGCCCTGCCAAGTTCGATTCGAGCATATAATAAACACATGAAATTTATTCAGGATTAAGTAGACGAAATGTCGTAATTTAGGTCTATACATGGCGCTCGGCGACCTATCTGGCTCTAATATAATCATTGTTTTTTTTTAGGCCAAAGTTAACTTTGATTACTACTTATAATTGTTTTTTTTTTGTAATACGAGCTTTCCTTATAAATCTTGTAGCCGTTACTTCGTTTAAAACTCAGACTTTTTATAACAACCTTCAACATTAAACAGGCCTAGTTGCTTTCGAACCTACGTTTTTCTTATCACACAAAGAATGGAAGTTATTATTCATGTTTAAATTATTTTTTGTCTAACTGAATGAAATCTTTTAAAGTCGGACACTAAGTGTCTAATGAATTAATTTTTTTGTAAGTTATGAGTAATATTCGGCTATAAGTGTTACAGGCAGTAAAAATAAAGACATTGACTCCAATCCCAGTTATTCGATTACATTGTAACGAATTAAGTACAGAACGATTTTCGATGACATTTTAAACATATAAGTAGATTATTTCATTCTAGATTTAGGTCCGTCCGTAACCAATAGTTACCACGACCTGTCAACGTCTCGTCCTACCACCGCCAGCGCCGGTCATAGTTTATCTCGCAGTTCGACTCTCGCGGGCAATCTGCGTTCAAATACATGAACTTCACTTGCAATCGTAATATCATTTAGTTTCACTCGCGTCTTCGTTCGCGTGCATGTAATGGAAATTCTCGTATCTTTGACATCGGATCCAATTCTACTCCCGGTTCAGGTCGCCTTCACGTGTCCCAGATGCTAGATATTTCTATTGGTTCAGAACCCAGACCGATCTCATCACTGACTCTCCGCTCCGAACATTTCCGTTTTTCACCGTTATTATTAGTTCTTTGGCCGTGATTGCTGTCCTGCTCGTAATTTGTATAACGGTTCTTGTCTTGTCGTTCCAGTTTGTCAACTCGGTCACAAGACCTAGAAGGTCTCGATCATAGTCCCGAGCCCGGCCCTGCTGCCGATTGTGATACCTATCCTAGTCCGTTCCTACTTTGATCCTAGTCCTAATTTCTATATTTATTTAATTTTTTTTTAATAATTTTATAATGCATACCAGATATGGATTAATTCTGCAATTGTATTAAAAAAAAAACAAATAACGTTCTACTTTTATTAATAGTTTGTGTTTCAGCTGGATTTGCAGCCATTTTGTATGTAAATTAAGGTTTAATCGTTCTTATGCGAGAGAGAAACTAACAGACACGCATCATTTATGTTTTGTATGTAGCCAATATTTTGGTCTTCGACACGATCATACCCTTTACAAAATTTCGGATTGTTTGATTTTTTAGTTCCTTCAAATTATGGCCCATTAATAAAATTTGAAAATTTTACCGTTTCTCTTTAAATTTATCGTAAAAGAAAACATCAACGCTACGTCGGCCGTCTGTCGTAAACAAAAGGAGAAATAAAACTACATTAACAGAAACTGTCTACAGAACGCCTCGACGCGAATTCAACTCGCACACGACCGCTGCCCAAAGCGGCGCCGGGAGATGATATTAAAAAGCGGCTTCCTCGAAACTAGCGGCTAATTATCTGAATGCAAATCGTTCAAATATTAGTAGTGTTGAGTAACAAACGGGGAGCGGCGCGGGCGGCGTCAAACGGGCGGCGGAACACGCCGGCAAACACGCGCTGTTTGCGGTCACGCCACTCCGCCCGCGGTGCGAGCGGCGCGGGCGGCGGCTGTTTGCTCAAGTGCGCGACAACCTTCTGGTGCGCTATTCTGTACTGCCACTGCCCTAGGAAGTACTGGACGGACGGTGCGGCGTGTTTAGAAGACATAGCATTGTAGGAATATTACTACTGTACTATGGTATAGGGGAAGATTATTGCACCATGATTTATACTTATCGATTCAATCTCTTATCGATGGTTGTAAAATGCGACAGTAACCTTAAAAAAAAAAAAACTTCTGTAGAATGACCAATAACGAAGTTTTATTATATTGTTCGTTAGTTTTTTTAATATGTGTAGACTGTTGTATGTAAGTCAGTTTTGTTGTAACTATGGTCTCATTTAAATTTTATGGTAGAAACTCTGCTTTAAGTCTATATAATGTGTTGAAAGAAGCATGGAATTATTAAGTGTGGTGGGTCATAAATGTCATTGTTTTCGCACTTCAACTTTCGAGATACAATTGAAAATATTATAATATAATTCAAAAGTTTAATCCCAACTTTTTTATCTGATACTGTCTTTGGTTCTAATCTACTAAATGAACAATTCAGTATTGACGAATATCTTAATTACATTTGAAACTTGATTAACTAGAAAAATTTTTTAGAACACCTTAGGCACATTTCATTTATCGTGTTATGAACGGACATATGATAAAATTTTAAGTAATAAATACTGGAATCGGTTTATGAAGAACAGACATACAGGCACCGAGACAATCTCGTGGGTAAACTGACACCAGTGAAGACGTTCTTTGAAGTCTCTAAAACTATTGTTTAAGAATACATAAGAGTATTTTAATATCAACAACTGAACGGGAACATTTATGGTAATTATTTTGAAAATTAACTTCTAACATATCGAGAAGATTGTTTTGGTGAAATCAAAATGAAATGGAAAAAAAAAACTGTTATCTTTTAAAGGTAACGTGTATTCGACACCTCGCAAAGGCCCTCGATAAAAATGCACCATTTTAAATCAGGTCCAGCGACATTGACAAAACTACTCACAGGTGGATTGATATTTAATAAATAGATATTAAAATTTTCCGTTTCAAATGTCCACATAACGAGAATAAAAGGAAAACTATCACAGTTAAGAAAGCGTTACAAGTTAACTAGTAATAGTCGACCAACTTATAAAGTTTACTTGGAGATGTAAAAAGCAAAATTTCGTACAAATTCCAATAATCACTAGTTAGATGATGTTATTGTTGTATAAAACGAGTAGTACAGTACAACGCAAGAAACTTTGCCGCTCTGAATTGGCCGCGAATGATATATTACGCTCCTACACATATATTATGTACAGGTATTGCGCTCCACGACCCTTCTGTCTTCTCCGCCGCATTCCTACTTTATATGCAATTTCGACGCTTTCGTGACGAACTTCACAGCGGCAAAGTTTCGTGCGTCGTACTGTAAATATAAGTGTATGAACCTTTCAAAATTACGGAAATATAAATCCATGACATTCTGGACACCCGTCACATGTGGATCCGTGTTTAGACGTTATTAACCGTTAAACCGTGAACTAATCAATCGGTTAATAGCATCAAACAAAAAGTCCCCTTCCAAATCCACGTATTGCGACGGCAACTACAGAAGCCTACACTGCGCGTGGCTCAACACGCACTTGGCCGCTTTTCCATAGTGCGTGACCTCTATATATTCATATTCATCTATGGTGCGTGACTATGGGAGTGAGTTAGCTCGCCACCACGATTTTTCGGACAACTATTACGGGCGCCTCGCTTTACCGCTCATAAGGTAATTTGTCATGTACGACAATACAATATGTCATTTTTCGTTAACAATACCATAACTTCCCTCAGGCCAACGACTGCACACGAAGCGTGTTCGGTTCTTCTAGAAATCTGTCATTGCGACAATTCTACTTGGTTCTAGAAAAACCCAGACGTGCGAGGTTTCGCCGGCGGCAGACTTTTCTACTTCCATGCGTATACCTAAAATTCTGCATGTTTTCCAAAGATAAAAAGAGAGATATAGAGAACGTATTGAATCTTTGGTAGCTTACAAGTTCGTTATTTTTCTACTGATTTTGCTATCATCTTTGATCGCCGATCATACTTTATCAAGGAATGGGTAATATTTCTGGCATGTATATCGATAATCTTAAAGTTCAATTCGACAATACAAATGTACAATAAACTATGGTATTAATACAATTGTTCTGTTCTTAGGTGGGTAGTCGTGGTCGGAGCTTGGAGGGCCACCGTCCTGCGGCCGATCGGCACCAACACCGGCGGAAGAACACCGCACTCCTCGTTACTGCAGCTGGCGGCGTGGGGCGTCCCCGCCGCGCTCACCGCCGCCGTCCTGGTCACCAGGGACGTGGACGCTGACGAACTTACAGGTAATTATTGAAAGCACTTTAAAAATTTTATGCTACTCCAATTTTGAAGAGTATTTTTGAAGTATTATTGATTATTCTAAAATTGTGAATTTATATTGTTTTGCATTACGTTAATTCATGTGCTTATTTTTTATAATAAAGTTCCTGATTGATTGTCAATTAATTAATAAAAAGCTTAATAAGATCACATACTATGTTTATGGTATATTTTTGTTTTTCGAAGTATATTCTCTCACTGTTTACACACTTTTGCAATCTTTGAAATTTCGTAAGTAGATGTTGGCCCGGTCTTCCTTAGGGACGTCTGTAGTGGTCTTTTGGATGTTATTTACCGCCGCTTCGGGGCCTGTAAATAACAACTCTAAGCTTATCGTTAGATAAGGAAATAAACAAGGTGCAAGGTTCCGACTGTACGGCGCATGCGTCATTAGTTCGTGAGTGAGGTCTTCAAATACTCATTCGCTACTTTAGCTGAACGCGTGGACGCGTTGTCTTTGGTGAAGGACGGCCTTTCTGCGAGGACGGTTTACGCGAACTTTTTCAAAACACTTTGGGCAAGCAGATACTCGGATACTACTATGCAGTTACTGTCCTTCGGTTTTCAAGCGATATTGTAGTGTGATGTTCCGATTTTGCAAAAAAAAAAAGTAACAACCAACTTCTTAACATTGTCTCGAGTTTTTTTAACTTCCGCCGGCAAATCCTCAAACGGAAAGCCCTTCTGCCGATCGGCTTTTCCTTTCAGGTCCCAAACGTCTCTCATCGCCTGTGGTCATGTCCTATACATCCAATGATTGACGTCCGTTATACTTCTTTTATCATTTTATGACATCACCCTACACGCACTCGTTTCCGGTCATCCGTTAAATCATACTGTATCATCCATCGAATGCAACACTTCCGAACCTTCAGATGCACATGCAAATCTTTTTGCACTTGGCTCATACCAATACCTAATACAGGACGAGTTTGCTCGCAAGTAATTTTTTTATTGACTTCGATTAGCTGTCGTACAGTATCAATGTTAGTCTCGGCAGCCGCGGTCGCCGATGGACCTTCATTTAAATCGTCAGAGAGGCGATCACGTCCACGTCTGAATTCGCTGAACCGGAAATATAAAGAGCTACAGGATGGAGCTTCATCGTCAAATATCAATCGAAGTTTCCGGCAACATTCTTGTTTACTTAAGCCACAGCAAAAATCGTAAAAAATCATGGCGTGAATATTCTCTCGAATTGAACTCATTGTAATGCTGCTTTTAAAACTATAATTATCACAACGAAAAAATAAATGATAAACCATACAAACTAAACCTTTTAACCACCTTTTTCGAAAACCGTAATTATTTAATTTTCTTATTGCAAATAGCCTATTCCAGAAATGTTCAATATGATCCACGTTTAAAAATTCGTATGGCGTTTTACACATTATTAGAAGAAAGAAACCGGTTATTTTAGGATTTTGATAATTCCATTATCTTTTTCACATGGCACGTAGACAGTGTCTTCAAACTGGTAATACCCTTTCCGTCTGTTTTGACTCGATCCATATTCTGCATAAAGCAAATTTTATTCCCATCGGTGGACGCGTTCACAGTTCCTTAAACCGGATTGATGAATAAAAAATCTAATCTCGTGCGATCGATTTCGTCGCACGAGACGAAAGGAGGTCGGATGTGATATGACCGGGCAGAATAATACTCATTCACGGCCCTTTAATAGCAATATATCGGCGGCGGTTTTCAAAGTGATTAAAATCAGGGCTGCGGGGGCGCGCGGGGGCGCGGGGGCGCGGCGGGCCCTTTGAGCGCCGGCGGATCGCGCGGTCGCGAACTCGGCAGGCGCGCCACGGTACGCCTGCGACTTCTATTTGCGATTGCGCCGAATAAACGGATCTAGATAATGATTATAATATAATAGTGTTGCGTACCTTGCAAGTGGATAGTTCAATTTCCTTCAATATTTTGCAGTATATGGTCACGTGTTTACTTTGAATGGATGAATTAAAACGTGTCCGACTATGTCACGATTGGTTTCGAAAGTATATGTTTCACTAATGCGTTGCCAGCCCTCGGGTAGGAATAGGATCTCTGATGGAGGAGGAGTGGACCACCGAACTCTCACTCACTGGACGAAATTAAATAATAGAAGCTATTACTTCGCGTCTGTATTCTGTGTAAGTATGGTATCTATCTAACCTGTTGAGCCGATCCATTTTCGCGTTGCAACCGAATTGACCACAACATGGCTCTACCATTGGAAATATTAAGTATATTGTTTATCCTAAATTTTGCCTCGAATAATGGTTTTTGTATCAATGCTAATAATATAATCAAGGTCCGATGACAGATTTGCAAAAGAAAATCCCAAAATTGGATATCGTGTTCGTGAATGTTATTCGTTATTATTATTATAAAAATACCAAAAACAAATCATTTTACAGTTAAATATCAATATATAAAATTTTAAATAAAACATTAATTGAAAATCTTGAACACTTCCATAAAAAAATTATAATATATTGATTGCAACAGATTAAACTTATTTTTGTTATTTTTATTAAAGTAATACTTGATACCTACTTGTATATTTGATTTATTATTAACATGAGATTCCACATGTATTTATAGTATTAATAGAATCTTCTGATTAGATAAACTAGCAGAATATAATCCGTACCGTTTATTCATTTTAATATCTTTTTATTTTATTCAAATCACTTTGCACTGATGCCGGTCATTAGTAACATATGCATAGACAATTTTATTTTATTTTAAAATGATAATGTATAAAAACTAAAGTCCATCGAACATTCCATAAATACAAAGTATTTTTTGTTATTACGAATACTTATATATTATTTAACGAATAAACACTACACCTACGCTGTTTAGAAAACAATGACGCACTGAATGCAAAATATAACTTCGGAACAAAGAAATCCTTCAGTGTTGAAAATACTTGAGACCTAATCTTGTGGCCGTCTGAACCTTGACACATTCGGTTTTATTTAAATTCATCGTGAATCGGGATTGTTCTATGAATTACTGGTATATTTAAAGTAATAAATTTAACATTTCCTTCGTCTGTGTATATCTGAGATATTAAAATATGATTGTTTGATATTTACGTCAATTAAAAAAAAATGTTATTTCGTGTAAAAGTTGCACTGTTACACGACAATTGTTACATTCAAGTAAAACGTTTTCGTTTGAGATTGTGGCAGACATTACGACTGTACTAAAAATCTAGGTCTAGACTTTAATAGTGTAGACGAGGATCGGTATCATGATTGAAAGACAACTCTTTTGCAGTTAAATATTAAAGACAGATTGCCCGCTATAAAAATCAAGAAATCCATTCTACCTCCTAGCGGGCGGAGCTGCGAGTATAGTTAGTTAATATTAATAAAATGAATTAATAATAGCTTATTTACATACAGCGTGTAAAGAGATCACTGGATATAAAAAAAAAATAGGGAATTAATTTTAGGTCCACTCAGGCAGAGCCGTGGGCACGGATAGTTATTATATAAAATAATTATCAATAAAAATATTAGGGATTTTTATGATATGAAATTGAAATTTTTAAACACTAGCAACATTGAATTTAAACATTTTTTTTGTTCTACTCTGAAATTGAAATTCAAACTATTATCGCGAAATGTACATAAGCCTAATTCAAAACGCGAACCAGAGAAATCAGCTAAATACTCTAAGGCCCAGTCTGCATTGCGAAATAAAAAACGCGCGGAAATAAATCCGCACTGCATCGCAGTTCGATTTGTGTCAAATCACAGACATTTTTCGCGCCAATTTTTCGCCAATCGCTAGTGCGGTGTCTCCATTAAGATAAGAGTGTTACGGAATTGCGAGAAAAAAATCGCGCGGCGAAATATCGCAGTGCGGAAAAGGCCTAAATGTTTCTGAAAAGGCCAGCGAAAAAATCAATAAATGACATTTGTTGATTGATGAAAAATGGACAATGCGATCAATAATGCGTTTGACTTTGATCAGGTCCAACAAGGATGCTGGGTTGTTCGCATCATCATGTTAGAAAAATTATATCTGTCTGTAATTTTTCTCATATTTTTATATAATCTCAATTTTTCATATTGAGATTGTATAATTACAAATAGTTCTCATATCTTATATATATTGGCATTGACTAGTTATACTGACACTGTATAAAGATATGAGAACTGATTTAAGTACATTTGGTACACTTATTTAGGCCTTCGAACGGTTATCATACAATATAAAGATAGGTTTTTTTTTCTCTAAATTAACCATTTGGATTATTCGTACTCTTACCGTATACGTTTATATTACATCAAAAACGTTCTATTATAAAACACATAAATAATCACGTTATAAATAGTATTGAATTAATTATTAATTAGTGTAAAACACGCTTACACAGATAAACAATCTCATTTGCCGTGTGCGACTAAATTCTGTATACGTATCTAAAACTCATTTGAAATACGCCGCACTGATTATACTAATTTGAATGCGAGACAAGACCACAGAACAGGCCTCGCCGACGCCTCACAGGCACAAAAGCAGATAAAAGATAAGGAGCTTGCTACCGTGCTTGTTTGATTACGCTTAACAATTTCATGCTATTATTTATAAGCTCAAGTTTAAATTCAGCTCGGAGAACGGAACCTCTTATTTGTATTCGGTTTCTTTATGTCGGGATGTATTTATAGCTATTTGGATTTCTCGTCTATCTTATGTTCTCAGTAAATATGCATTTAAGAAAATTTTTGTGGAATTAAACAGCCGGGTTTTTGTGTCAATATTCTCTCTTTCTCTCTCTGTGCGTGCGTATGCTTTAGCATATTTTCACAATGAAACCAATCACCCTAACCAAAACTTAAATTAGTCCGATTTTTTAATATTACACCATGTTCCATACTTAACACAATTATTATTCAATTTCTTTGTATTTACTCCTACACTCCGATAAAAAACAATTGTTTTTCTTCAATATGTCGTTGTTTTATTTTGCCTCTAAAGCGATTTTCATTGCGATATTAAAAAAGTTTCCGCTATGGTAAAAATTATAACTTTTTCGTCGTCGCAATGAAACCGTCTTAAATATAATTTCATTGCGTTATTTAAAAGAAGTTAATGTGTGATTAACATGATAATTTTTTGTACGTCGTTGCTTTTTCGACCATTTTGATTATGCTCCTTTTGAAAAAATCCATGGATACAATATTTATATTCACATTGATATTACTTGTATTAATTAAAAGATATTCGAACATCGCGCACGAGCATATTTTAGTGTCATTTTATTCGAATGCAAGCTTTCTCTTGAGAATAACGCGCTTTCAATAGCAGGTAGTTATTTTTATTCTTATTGGTGCTTATTTTATTATTATTAAGCCTTTGTACTCGTTTCCAAAGAAATCCTCGACCATTGTTCGAGCCGTTAAATACGACACCTTTCCTCGTAGCGAGCTCGTATTTCGGTTTTAAATGCAGCCCCCATTTAAAGGCTGCCTTTATTAGTGCAATCTTTGCTTACATTTCATTTTTATCAATGGTGTTGTGAACCAATAATGCACTTGTAAGAATTTCCGTCGGGAAAATATTATCTTACTATCTTTCCTTTCAAAATTGGCGAATTATTATATTGTCTTGAAAAACGATGTATTTTTAAAATCACGTTTGCTTAAAAGTTTTAATCGACAAACTCTAAGAGTTTGAAGTATATCGTAACACGTTGAGTCTATGCTAATATATAAATCTACAGAGGGTTTTTTGGTTGTTCCGTTATAACTATTGACCTATACATCCGATCAGAATGAAGTTTTGTATACATGTAAAGGATAAATCGATTTTGTCGATAGGCTAACACATATATATAATTCTTTGTTTGTTTGTCTGTTCGCATACATCATTGAAATTACTGAACGGATTTTAATACGATTTTCGCGGATGAATAAAGTTTGGCTTGGAATGGAATATAGGCTTTAAATTAAGAACATCATCAGAACCAGAATTGAAACGGAACGAAAGCGGAGTTGACAGCAAGATCTCTCCACACGAAAGGGAATGAAGACGTTCTATGTTCATGCATGCGAAGCTACAGGTGTAAAAGCTAGTAATTAATAAAACCTTTTCGTGGACTATTTATTTTAATTTTACTGTAGTAAGTGGTAATTACCGTTACGTCGGTAATTTCATAAAATGCGATGGTTTGGATATTTCCAAACGCGTTATGTTTGTTATATTACAGTTCAGAAATTTTCAAAAAACAAATAAAAATTTCTTGTATATAACTTGGAGGCTTTCCATTCTATCGGTTTCTGACTAATCAAAGGAATTTTTATACTTTATTACCGCATCCAATGCCAGCAAGGAAATAAACATCGGTTAAAGCATTCAAGAGATGTTGCGGTTCGAATATATTCGTAGAAATAAAAAAGATTTTTAAAGATAACTTGGAAGCTTTCCATCCAATTAATTTCTAATATTTAGTTTACACTATTAAAAAAAAAATCCTCTTTTACAGGCACTTGCTTCGTGGGCAACCAGTCTAGCAAGTCGCTGTTGGCGCTCGTCATCATACCTCAGACAATTTGCCTCCTGCTGGGGTGCATGTTCCTTTCGTCGGGCCTACGCGCGGCGTTGAGGCGGCCGCCTGCGCCGCCTGCGCCCTCGACGCTCCTGCCGGCACCGCTCGCCGTACCTGTGCCGGCTCATCGCGATCAAAGCGTGCTGAGGCTCGGGGCGTTCGCGGGCCTGTACGCCGTACCGTTAGGCTGCATCATCGGCACTTGGATGTACGAGTACGCGTGGAGGGACGACTGGCTCGCAGCTCCGTCGCCATCTCTCGAACCGGCTACGAGACCGCGGCCCGCCTTCTGGGTCTTCCTGTTTAGAATATTTGCCTCGCAAATCCTAGGAGTTATGGTCGCCGTATGGATAGCGACCCCGCGGCTGAAGGAGCTCTGGCGACGGCTACTCGGGCCTCGGAAACCCGCGCCCGTCAAAGTGCCGGCAGGTCCGCCGCCTCCGCTAACACTTCAGTACTACAGCGCCGGCCGTGCACCGCCCAGGCACGCGCATCATCACAGCACCTGCCGCCCGCCGGCGCCCCACCACTACTCCTACAGGAAACCGAGGCATTACCATTACTCGGCGGGAGAGACTATTCTATGACCGATTCGGTGATTTGAAAAAAAAACTTTATGTACAAAGAGTGATAATTTATTGGTATGTACCTCAAGGCATTTATTAGGTTTAGTGAAAATAGAACACGAGAAGTCTCCTGTGCCATCTTATTTTTAAGACCACAACGTTTGATGTTTTCGAAAGACTATATATATAAAAACATGTAAATATAGCGGGTAGGCAAATAAACTTGATGTGTGGTATTGTAAAGATTTTTTTTATAATTATAGAAAAACAAGCAAAACAATTTTTTTTTATAATCACAATAGTACTTTCGTATTCATTATAAATGGACTCAATATACATGTGAATACAGAAACCTAATCCTGCGTTTAAGGCTAATTAATAAAATAGAAAGCCCACAGAATTATGCTTTTAGGAGAAACTAAGAATAAGTTTTTGTACCTACAATGATAAATCTGTGAAATGTATATAAACATTCTTCAATGAACTCGTTTCTTTAAATTATAATACGACTTGTAATGGTAAATTTTCTTTCCCTTGTTCATTCTCTGTAAAATAGTCCGACAAAAACTGGTTGTTATCTATTCTAAGGAAATACTAGTAACCAGTTTGCTAAGTAGATCCCTAGCAGAGGCGCCGATTTAAAATATTTTATGATTCCATCAACATTTAAGATATTCAGTAATATAAGTACAATGTAAAAATGAATTAGACACTAAAATTAAATTGTAACATAAGGATTAAAATAAGAGTTGGTTAGATGTAAAATATAATTAATTTGAGTCTTACAATAGTTTTACTGTTATAATTAATTGAATTATTGTTAGCAACAAAGTTATCGCCAATTAAAATAAATAACTATATTTATTATCAAATCCCACCAGTTTATATAATAATATCTGATCATAAGTATTAATTCACAGTTGTAAATATTTAAATAAAATATGGAACAATTCTGTTTCTTTATTTATGAACATCTTAAATATTTAAATAATTAATACATGGTGAAAACTGAATGCATTTTTGTAAGATTTGTAATATCCACACTACGAACACATGTATCAGATTTTAACAGCCCATTAACTTCCCGCTACGAAAATTGAAAAAAAAATCATAAATTGTGAAGTTACTACTTTCAGATCGATTTTCAAAAATTGAATTTTTGTAAGATCTTAACGTTTTAGGGTCCTAGGAACCTATTTAGATCCTTTTCCGTATGATGATGTGTGTGTGTATGTGTGCGTGCGTGCGTGCGTGTTAGCGTGTGTGTGTGTTGTATGTGTGAGTGCGTGCGTGCATGCTTGCATGCCTGTGTTCATGTATGTGTCTACTTAACTTAGACTTCCTGAAACGTTAAACTAATTCCACCTGGCAGATTTTGAGAAATCTCATAATATAGTTATAATAATTTTTTTTTAATATGTATCAGGCTACTCTACCCATCGATACAAAAATCTAATCAGCTCTTTTTCTTTAAAAAGTTGCATCGACTGCAACAACTTTATAAAAATCGGTTGGTTTGTCCAAGGAATGTAATTGAAAAAAAATTTTTGAAATAGTTTTTTTTTAATAATATTTTTTAAACTACTCCATGACGAATTCTAACTAACTGTTCTTAAAAAATTACGTTGATCGTTGCAAAATACATCAAAAGCAGTTGGTTCGTTCGAGAGATATCATTAACGAAAGTCAATGATATCTCTCGAACGAACTCTATCATTCGATAGAAAAAATATAGTCTGGTCGAGAAGTGCATTTTCTGCGAAAAATAGTTAGCACAATTTAAAAAATATGGGGTTTGGTTTTTTGGATTCAGAATTTTATTCTGAAAAAGGGGAATTTTGGAATTTTTTTGCTATTAAATATTGCAATTGTTATTAACAAAAAACGAAGAGAGAAAAAGGTGGTCTCCGTTTTTTAACGAGAACTTCAAAAATATTAAAAAAAAACTCCATTTTGAAAAAAGATTCTGAAAGAGGAGAAAATTTCATAAAAAAAGTCTCGACTCCCGAAATTGTAGCTCCATTATTTATAATTTTAATTTAACGCTGAAAATAGCGTTCCGCGCGGCAGTTTCAACGTTTGTCGCCGCCAAACAAACTAAGCGTCAGAAAATATTTTTTTATAATATTTTTATCAATATAAAATTTGAATAAATTATAGTATCATTAAGACACTTGAAGGAATACAATCCAGTTTACAAAATATTTTTAACTTGATTTTTGTTTAAGTTATCCAATTGTTAATTAAGTAATTTTTCATGAACGTAAGATAACATAAAATCTATCATAAACGTTTAAATAATTTAGCTAAAAATCTTTTTCCTCTTGGAGCTTACTCTGATATACTCAATAAACAAGATTCCGGTATAAAAATTTATTAAAGTTTTTTTATTTGTTTATAATGATTTTGAAAGTTAACAAAAAGTGAAAAATCCGGAAATTGTAGTTAAAAAAATTTTTTTTACGAAATCTTTGATTTTCACTATTTTTGTATCTATTTTTTACATTTCATTGCTTTGTTGAAAAATTTTTTACATCATTTGTTTAAAAATTTTTTATAAACGAATAGGCAAATTTAATATTAAATTTTTTTTTTCCATTATATTGTCAAAGTGAAATAATGATTTTTAGAAAAAAAAATTTTAATTGTTAATAACCGATTTTTTTATTTATCTGACCTTTAAATTTTAATTCAAATAGAATTAAAAAAAAACCAATTTTTTTCAACAATATTTTCATTGTTTACTTTATAAACAATTTGTTATGAACAAATTCTGACTTTTGTATAATTTTTTTTTTCGTTACTTAGAAAAATTATAAATATAATTATGTACATCAAAGTAATGAAAAAAATTTTTCTATATTTTTTTTGGCATTTTTAAATATTTCACTACGTCAACCTGGAAGCGGTCACCGATTTTATTAACTTATAAATTGTTATAACTTCTTAACTATTGATTATATGGTCTTAGACATTCAGAAAAAAACTTTAATAATTTTTTATACCGGAATCTTGTTTATTGAGTATATCAGAGTAAGCTCCAAGAGGAAAAAGATTTTTAGCTAAATTATTTAAACGTTTATGATAGATTTTATGTTATCTTAAGTTCATGAAAAATTACTTAATTAACAATTGGATAACTTAAACAAAAATCAAGTTAAAAATATTTTGTAAACTGGATTGTATTCCTTCAAGTGTCTTAATGATACTATAATTTATTCAAATTTTTATATTGATAAAAAATATTATAAAAAAATTATTTTCTGATGCTTAGTTTGTTTGGCAGCGACGTTACAACGTTGAAACTGCCGCGCGGAACGCTATTTTCAGCGTTAAATTAAAATTATAAATAATGGAGCTACAATTTCGGGAGTCGAGACTTTTTTTATGAAATTTTCTCCTCTTTCAGAATCTTTTTTCAAAATGGAGCTTTTTTTAATATTTTTGAAGTTATTGTTGGGAAACGGAGACCACCTTTTTCTCTCTTCGTTTTTTGTTAATAACAATTGCAAAATTTTATAGCAAAAAAATTCCAAAATTCCCCTTTTTCAGAATAAAATTCTGAATCCAAAAAACCAAACCCCATATTTTTTAAATTGTGCTAACTATTTTTCACAGAAAACTCACTTCTCGACCAGACTAATAGGAATTTCTTTAAAACTACACGTAAAATTCTTGACGGATTGATATTTCGTACTCGTTCATCTTTTTCTGCTAGAAAAACTGCGTCGAATGCCGTAAAGCAAATCAAATAACGTGTTCGAAATATCGTACTTGAAATATTTTTAAAATTGCGATTTTTAACTTCCTGCTTTGGAATTTAAAAAAAAAATCACACACTGGGAAGATTCTGTTTTTAGACCCATTTTTGAAAATAGAGTTTTTGAGCCCTTTTAGAGTCCTGGTTATCTATTTCGACCACTTTCTCGAGTGATATTTGTCCGTCTGTATGTATGTACGTGCGTGATGTGTGTTTGTACAAACTTTAGACTGATATCAATAGTATCGACGCTCAGTAAAATTTTTGAAAAGCTAATTTTAATTCAACTATTGTACGATTTTTATAACAACAATTCCATGAATGTTAAACAGTTTGGATTCACAAAGGGTCGCTCAATAACCAAAGCCGATGTTAAGCTTATTTGGCAGATTTTTGATGTTAAGGAAAATTCACGGGACGCGATCGGTTTTTTCTGTAATTTATCCAAAGCATATGACTGCGTTCATCATGACACATCGATCAGGAAACTACATCATCATGGCATTACGGGTCGATCCCTTGGACTTCTGGAGTCTTATCTAAGTGATAGACTTCATAAGACCGATATTAATGATAAGAAGTCCTCAGGATCTGCAATCAATATAGGTGTACCACAGGGTTCAATTATTGAACCATTTCTATTCCTAGTGTACTTAAGTGACCTATTACATTTTGTTAAGGATGGTCATGGTATCGTATTGTTTACTGATGATATCTTTTTATTTTTTAAGATTGATAGGCATCAACTTGCTTTTGATGAAGTAAACAGTACCATCTCTGAAATAGTTGAGTAGTTAAGTATTAATAATTTTCTACTTAACGAAAGGAAAACAAAACTTATTAAATTTTCCGTATCTAATTTTAAATTGATCAACACAAACGTAATGGTCATGAACGAGGTACTGGATATCGTGGACACGACCTTATTTCTTGTTCTCACTTTAGATGCTAAGTTACGTTGGAATTCTCATATTACGAGAGTAACGAAAAGGTTTGGTTCTGCAGCATTTCAGTTATTTTCATAGTTTCATGTTCTATGGAATTTTGTTACTCGGTCACGCAGCCGATATTAACACAATTTTCGTGGTGTAGAAGCGAGCTATTCGTTGCTATTTATGATTTGAGTCCAATCATATCTCAATATGATTGGTCTCAAATATTAATAATATCTCTCAGAGAAAAATTTAAGGAAATATTTATATATAATAAGTATTTTAACTTTAGCATCACAATACATTTATGAAAACCTGGTACATATCAAGAAAAATATAGAATTGTTCCAAAGAATGAACGACATCCATTACATTAATATTATGTACTAGCTGTCCGGCCCGCTTCGCTGGGTAATTTTTATTATAAATAAAATGGCGAAGGATTCACGGAATTCGAAAAATGAGTAGCCTAGAACCATCTACAAATCAATCCGCATCGAATGGTCCCAGTCCCATGTCGATGCGTTTAGTAGTTTTTACGTGATTGGCGAACAAAGACAACCTATTTTCATTATATATGTATAGATAAGAACGGCCGTCCTGCTCATAAAACCGTCTAAAGAAAGTTAGCAAAACATTTAATTGGCAATGTGTGCGCTCATAATGACATCCAAGCAGAATTTGAAAATTTGCCATTTTATAAATTTAAATGTTTCGTTAAAAGACAGTTATATTATACCGTGTTTGAATATAATAATGAAAAAAGCTTATGGAATTAAATTCCTCGACTATCAGATTGCTTCATATTATTCTTAAATGTCGACTACATTATTAATTATTCAATACTTTGTATCGATGAGTAAAAAATGGGCAATCCTTGAGTTTCTTGCCCATTCGTCTCAAGGTGAATTAGCGAAAAGAATTCATTAATGAAGTATTTTAAGTGTGATTTCATTACCTACGAAATAAAGATATTTTTTATTTGATTGTTTCAATTATAAATAAACGGCTGAACGGATTTAAATGAAATTAACACACCAATAACATATTTTCTGGATTATACGCATGATGTAATAATATAACTTTCACTAAAGCGTTCCTGTGCCATAATTTACAAGAAGCCGAAAATGACATCGAAATCGGGATCGATATCGTCATTGAGAACGAGAGCGCGATTGAAAAAAAAGAGGGACGTGGGATTGGAATAGTGAATAAGACCGATTCGGAACTTAATTGAAAACGGGATCGGGTTGAGGAATTAGTTATATTTCCATGCGGTAGGAGCTGCGGGCAAAAGCTAGTAGTCTATAAATTTGAATATAAGTTTACGTGAGAAGCATATCAATGAGAGCTGAAATGCACTGCATCTGACGTATCTTTAGCTGGTACCGACTTAAAGTATCTACACCTAATTATTCCAAACAAATTTTTAAAAACGATCTTTTTAGGGTCCCGTAACTAAATTAGCAAAAATGGAACCCTTATGGTTTCGCTATATCCGTCTGTCCGTCTATCCGTCCATCTGTCTATCCGGACGTCACAGGCATTCTACTCAAAAACTATACTAATATATATATACATAGAAGGTGAAAAAAATGTTTTTCAGGAAACATCAATGTATGGCATATGTTCCGACATTCTTTAAAAAAAAATGAAGTTTCTAAGCAATTTTGGTATTTAAGAAAATACTTTCGGAAGTAATCACTACAAAAGTAGCATAAATTGTGTCCCTCTACCCTTATCTTTTAAACTGTACGTCCACAAAATGTGAAAAAAATACAAAAATAACGCTTAATAAATACTTTCAAGGAAAATTATTTCCAACATGATCAGTTTTAGTTTTTTTGAGTTTGTCCGTAAATCTGCGCTTCTCAACAAAAGGACGTAAATACCACGAAGATACGCTCTTTTTCTGCTGCACTTTTTCGTATTTTTACATTTGGAGACTAGGAAGTGTTTTAATTGTGTTTTGACGCACTTAAAATTTAATGCATAATTATGTATTTAGGTAAATAGGTACATTACAATGGTAATACACTATAGTAAAGTATAGTAGTAATAAAATATACTAAATATAAACTTTGTCTCTTAAAGATTTGGTGAGTGCCCATGTTTCACACCCATAAGCTAAGCATAGGAGTATGCATGTGTTGGAAGTTTTTCTTTTCAGTGTCATGCCCAGGTCCTGAGACAAAGTTGCCAAATGCCAAAGAGCAATAGAGCGTAGGGTCAAAGTAGGGTCAAAAGGTCGAAACAGAGTCAGAAATGTTGACATCAGGATGAAAACCAAATTAACCGATATCCTATTACGAATTGACTAATAAAAGAGGAGGTGGACTAGACATATGATGAGTGACACACAAGGAAAATGGTACAGGACAGTCTAAGAATGGTACCCAAAATATGGGAAAAGAAGCCATGGAAGACAGTATCTAAGATGGTAGGACAGCAAAATGACTGCTGGCCCAATATGGAGACGAATAACTCAGGATAGATTACAGTGGAAACTGGCAGAGGAGGCCTATGTCAGGAGGCACTCTGAGATTAGAAACATTTTGCAAGTTATGACATTAATGTATATGTTGTCTCTAATTCCAGAAAAAAGGGCTTTGTTATTATTATATCTCTATTTTTTCCTATACTCGATAAAGTTCGTTTACGGATTAAGAACGGGCTTATGCCAAGTAATCTACTTCCGATGTGTTCAAAGTTGTGTGTGTAGTAATTGTGTGACTAAAGTGTGTGTATTATTTTGGTGTGTATTGTTGGGTCAGTCGGTTTCTTCGTCATTAATCAGGGATAATGATGTTGAATTTTAGGAAACGGCGTACTATGGAAGAGGTATCGAAGAGTTCTGACTTTTGTATGGTTATGTAGGTGTTTTTAGGGAGCTGTAGGATTTTGACGGTTGTTTTCAAGATCTTGGGTATGACACCAGTCGATGAGATGATGATTGGAATCATTCTGACGTATTCTTGGTGCCTTATTTTGTCTGACAGGGGGATGCATTTTTGTATTTTTGCGGAGTGTTTTTATTTCAGGTTATTAGTGTTGGGTACTGTGATATCATCAGGTACGTGATTTTCGTGCACTTCGTGGTGAGTATTATGTCTGGCCTATTAATTAAGTTGGTGCGATTAGTTATTACGTCCCGGTCCTAGTATGGTTTTGCGGAGCTATTTTCCAGAATGTTGGCGGGTTTGTATTTGTAGTAAGGGATGTAGATGTTTAGGAGATAATGTGTGAGAGCGAGTTGTTGATGGGTATATTTTGCAAAGTTATCGTGTCTGTGAGTGTATTCCTTGCTTGCTAGGGAATTGCAGCCACCTGTGATATTATCTATTGATTCGCTTTTTTATGACATAATCTACACTTATGTCTCTATAGTTTCTTTCCGAACGTATTTTGGTAGTTTCTCGTTTTGATAATTTGATGTTGTCTAGCTATCATGAAACTTTCTGTTTCACCATATATGTTCCCTTTAGTAAGTCAGGTATACGATGCAGCTCGGTCTTTGTGATCTTGTTCTAACTGATGTGGGTATTTACTGCATAATGTTTTACTTTTCCATTTATCTATTTTCTGTTCATCTTTGTGAATTTTCTGTTTGGGATCAAATGTAAGTTATAATAGGGGGTGTACTTGATTGTTTTAGGTTAGTTATCATTCAATGTAAGTGCCTGTCTTAAGATTTGGTTAGAAAATATGATCGTAGATTGTCTATTTGTTTGTAATGTAAGTTTTTAATGTCAATGAATCCGTTACCTCCGAGTTTTCTGTTTAGTATGAATATTTGTACTCCTCAATGAGTGTGGTAAATGTTGTGTTTATTGCAGGTAGTTTATGTAGTGGTATTGAGAACTTCCAACGTTGTACCTGACCATTTGATAATTCCGAAGGAATAGGTCAGTATTGGAATAGCGTATAATGTATTCACAGCTTTCGTTTTGTTTCTGAGTGATAATTAAGTGTTGAGTATTTTGTTGAATGTTTTTTTTTATATTTTTTTTATTAGTGTATTTTTAATGTCTGTGTGGTTTATAGAAGTGCTTTGTGAGTATCCTAAGTATCTATATGTATCCTTTGATTCCACATTGTCTATTTTTCCTCCTTGTAGGTCTAGGTTGAAAGGTTGTGTTTCTCTATATTGTCCTTTAACTATTTTCAGCGAAATTGAATATTTATCGATTACAATGTTGATTATATTTAAAGTTTCGATTATAATTCTTGTAGTTGGTAATCTGGGAATGGCTGATGTTAATGTTGCATCTGTACTGGAGAATTTGACGAGTTGTTAATTGAATACATTTTCTGCTTTTTTTTTTTTGCAAACTAAGTCTTGTGTACGGTCTGTATTTATTGTATAGAGTTACTTTCTTGCGACATTTGACTGTTGTCTTGTAGATTGTTCTATGATGTTGTGTTCGTTGTTTGTATTATATATTGTTGTGAGCTTTGTATTGCGTTTCGATTGTTCATGGAAAAGGTATGAGTATTTATACTAATATTTGTGTTTAATTTATAGTTTTGATTATCATCTGCGGGTAGGATTAAAATTGGTTGTTTAATTCTTCCTCTTTCAGATACTGATATTCTATTTTTTCCTTGTATTACTCTGATCTACCAGTCTTTGTTCTGATGTGTGTTGTAGTTCAGGAAAAAGTTCTATAAATTTTCTATGAAACTGGGGCCTATAGGTGGTAAGATATGTTTCACAATTTGTGACTTATAGTTAGTAGCAACGAAGTTACAGGTTGATACGATCTATCCACTTCATTCGTTGTCTGCTTTTCCCCGCAAAGGTGGTTGTAGGACGCATTTCCTGCAAAGCACTTCTTGTTAGTGGGTTGTCATCTGATGAGTGTAATTGGATAAGTGTGTCTACATTGTTATGTAAATAATAATTTTGTGAGGAAATATAGAATCTATGATGTCAGTGATGGGCGCAGGAGAGTCAGCTAAAGCTTCTTGTGCAACATCAAATGACATGGGTGAGTTTGTACTAGATCTAGTTGTAAGTGTGTTTATGCGAGAGTAAGAGTGTGGTGATGAATTGAGTGCATCAAATGAGCTATGTGTTCAGGATATGTGTGATGTATTCTAAACGTGTTTGACTGCTGATAAGTTGTGTTCCACAACAGCTGCTAACTGGGCAGAATTTACGGAACCCCCCCAGAATACGTGAGACTGACCGAACTTGATGGCCCGAGGCGGAATTCTCTATCACGATATGTTTCGGTATCCACCCGGGGTAGTTTTCTACCATTTGTTAAAGGCATGGCGTTGTTCTCTTACTAGTGCTCTGTTGATGTCTAGTGAGTATTTAGCTTGAAGCTAGTAAAGTCCGCCTCTCACGTGGCCATAGTCATACGAGCCGGACGTGGAGGTAGATTTGTGAGAGGCTTATGATTATTTTTGTATAAGCTTGGTATAAAAGATTGTCATATAATTATTTATCAAAACCTATTATTTGTCCCTTTAAACCGAAAAAAGAATATTAGTATAGGTACACCTAACTATTCAAAATTTCACAATATAAAATTAATACAAAATTTAATCTGTAGTCCTTTTTTTGTAATAAGGATTACGAAACATCTGAACCAGATCCGACATGCTCTTGACCTGTTTTTTTTTTTTTGAAGTTGTTTTACGTTAATTTATTCTCCGACAACCCTAAGTGCATTTGTCATTTGTCAATCTAATTGTGGTTTTGATTGAGAAGCGAGCGAAAACTTATTAATGTTATTAGTGTTAATAATATTTAAGAGTAGAAATTAAATAGTTATCGAAATGTTTCCGTTTTCATCATTTAGTCGTCTAACGTCTTTAATAAATGGGACTAAGGCTCTTTTACATGGAAGGCACGTATTAGGTTATGATGCCACTTGAGTAGTTTCCTTGAATTATTGTTTGTTTATGAATGAAATAATGATTGCCTGTGCCTTGTGAAAAAATTATATAAGATAACAATGTTTCAGAGCTAACTTTATTAATACCACACAAATATGCTGTTATGCATCACGTAAATCAGCCGAAGAAGCATTAGGCATAGAAAAGCCTAAAAGACCTCTTACACCATTCTTTAAATTTATGACTCAAATGAGACCTGCATTGTTAGCTAAAAATCCTGGTATATCAAGCAAAGAAGCTGTAGCATGGACTTCTAAACATTGGCAGCAGTTAGATGTTGAAGTAAGTAAATATCATTATGCTGTATTTTTCAACGAATCAATTTGCAGATTGCAATCTTTGGCACTATGAAAATGGACATCTAACTAGTTTCAAGATGAAGCTTGCTAAAAAAAATCCAAAGGAGCATTTAATCTGACATTAATGCTACCAAGTAATTTTTCATCACATTTTTCTAGTTCTGGATTGTTAATGTGATTAATAATTTGGTTTATAGTCTATATTGCTAGGTGAATGTTATAAAATGTACCTTAATTTTGAATATTGTATCAGGGCTTTTATTTCTATCCTTGTACAATTTTTGTATTTCATATTAAGAGTTTGTACCTTAAGTTTCCATGTTGGCCCAATGTAAATTGGAGGCTGCAGAACTTAACACGCACTCGGCGATCTATGTCAAGTACATTTGTTAAAAACTGGTGTATGAAATTGCCTGTATGAGAATTTAATTTTTATACTTACTAATATGAAGGCTGATATAATAATATCGGTTGTTATTGTATATATGTGGCAGGAATTTTAACATAAAATTTAAACTCTCTAGATATTTATACATTCAACTACCTATTAAATCTTAAAGCTTTATAATTATTATAAACTTATTAAAAATTTTTTTGGTGCAATCTAATTTCTCTAAAATTAATTTTTAGACCATTTTAGAGGTTACTATAAGAAAGAGTAATGATTATTTTTCGTATTCAATTAATTCTCAATGGATACTGTGTTGTTTTCCTTAACCAATGTTTTGGATCCCTTCAGTGGCGGATCCAGGGAAGGGGTCATGGGAATCATAACCCCCCCCCTGAGCTGAGCCTTTATCTTACTATAGTAATTGAATTAGAGCCAGTCCTGACAACCTTGTAAGTGACCCTTTCTGACTCAAAGGCTGGATCCACCCTTGGATGCCTTCTCTTGACAAGTTAGATTGCAATAAGAAATCAAATATTTCTACTGAATTGTGTGATGATATCATGTAATTGTGTTCTATTTTTAAAATTTTGAACATGTAAAAGACTAAGCTTTTGCATACTTGATGTCACAAAATGATCTGTGAATCTACACATAAGTTTAGTGGTCTATAATTAAAATTACTTTGACATATATCTAATGGCTTTTATATATATATATATTAGACGAGTTCAAAAAATTGACAATTTTTTTTTCCAAACCTGCAGTGAAATACTGTCCTAGTCATGAAAAAAGAAGCTTGTGAAAACGGGAGCTCTTAATATTAATATTGAAACATCGCTCATCATGAATTTCTATTTTACATAACATGGGAAAATTTTTTTTTTTAATTCAGAATTTTGTAGCTCATTTTTAATCAACATATCGGGATGAGCTATACATATTTTTAAAGAAAATTGAACACTTTAAATAAAATGTCTTAATTTTTTTTCGTAAAATCACTCTTCTAATTAAAATCCTTAAAATTCAACATGTAATCAATTTAACATTTTTTTCTTAATCTTTCTTAAATATTTTATGATTTTTATTAAAGAAGAAATAACTTAAAATATTGAATTGTCAAGTTTAACTTTGTTGACAAAGTAGATGTCTATTGATCTATTATTAAGAATAAATGACTTTTTAATTTAATAAATTCGAAATTAATTTTCTCTTCAAAGTTTAAAATAAATTTTAATTGTATGTACATAATTTTCAGGAAAAATGACTAATTGTGATTTATAGGAAATGTAGTGCTCTTTTTTACCATTGAAATATAGATGCGCCACAGTATCAACTTACTTTTTCGGTACTGTTGCTCAATTATTGTTTTGGTTCCTAGCTGTTTGTTATTATTACGATTTTGATGTTTAATAATTTGTAGATATTTTACTTTTTAAAAAGTGTATTATCTTATGATAAATAATGGAAAAAAATGTATACTTAATTGGTGAATTGAACGAAAATTTTATTGGACATAAACTGCCCACAAATGGAGAGGTTATGTCCATATTTTTGTATGAGCACTAATTGAACAAACTGACATTAAAAAAGAATGCTTGTGTTATTGTGAAAAAAGTTGAAGAAAAATGGTTACAAGAGGGATTTACAATTTCTAAAAGTTGTAATGCGATTAAAAAAATGGTTAATTTTATTTAAAGATTACATATTGAATTTTAAACTCGAATAACTATTAGAGGAGTGATTAAAAAAAAAATAAGAGATATTTTATTTAGAGCATTCAATTTTCTTCAAAAATATGTATCGCTCATCCTGATATGTTGATTGAAAAATAAGTTATAAAATTCCGAATTAAAAAGGAGTTCCCATGTTATTTAAATGTAAAATAGAAATTCACGATGAGCGACCTTTCAATATTAATATTAAGAGCTCCCGTTTTCACAGGCTTCTTTTTTCATGACTAGGAAGATATTTCACTGCAGGTTTTGAAAAAAAATAGGTGGTGTTTTGAACCGGTCTAATATGTGTATATATATATATATATATGTACATATGCATGTATGTATGTATGTGTGTATGTGTGTGCATGCGTGGCGTGTGCGTGTGTCATCAGTCTTTATGCGAACTAAGCTCACAATCATTTAAGTTTTTTAAGGGTTATCTTTTATTTTCAGACTAAGAACCAAATGTTAAAAGACTATCAAAAAGATTTAGAGGATTACAAAAAAATTAAGGCAGTATATAAAGCATCGCTTACAGACACCCAAAAAGAAGAAATTAAGAGGGTCCGTGAAGAGATGGCAGCAGCTAGAGAAAAACGCAGATTGAAAGCGGTATAAATTATATTTTCGTTATTTATTTCATCTAGGTTGTATATATAATACAAGCATTAACAAAGTATCCAAGTATAGTCTCCATTTTTGTTATTAATATCACAGTACAAAAACAGTTCCTTTTGTCCTTCTGAAATGGTGGGTATAAAAAAATGCAAAATGAGACCGAATATTAAAATTGTTATGTTTTTTTCATTAACATTACTTATTATATGGTATAAATATATTAGTTAAGGAAGTTCTCGAATATTTTGTACCAGAATTATAATACCGGAAATATTTGGAATATAATTCAAACAAAAGAAGATAATACACAGTAATAAATTGAATAATCTTGTCAAAATCCAAGTTTGAATAACGATTTTTGAGTCATTACATTTCAACAATGTTGTATGTAACCCCAAACATCTTTACCAAAAAAGCAAATATTTAAAGCTAATTCTCATATAAGAAAATTACAGTAAAAACTCGATTATCCGACCCTTAGTTATACGGATTCGCGATTATCTGCGGACTACCAACCGTGACCAATACATTAAATACCTACAAGTCGAATTTATGCAAGCATGAACATGTCAGAACTGGCATTACTCCCGCCCGGCATTACTTATTTTATTTCATATTTGACAAACACAAATTATCAAATACATATTGTTAACCAATTATACGTACAAACCTAAAAATTTAATTTCATGATTAAGCTGCAGTATTTTAATACATATGTACAATGTATGTAATTTAAGAAAATGTGTATGTGCAGAAATAAGTGCATATATTGTATGTTGGAAATGTATCTCTTAATTTCTTAATTTTTTAATAAACATTGATTTTCATTAATATGTATTTGATGTTTTTAATAAACACATAACATTATGTACTACTACATATGCACAAAACTCACTATTCTTCATACATTTGATTATCCGGATTTTCGATTATCCGAATGCCTAACAACAACAGTTAGGTTAATCGAGTTTTTACAGTATTCTGGTTTTTAATTTTTTTTGGTTTTTTTTTCAATTGTTTTAGAAAAATAAAACGACAAATAATATTAATTAGTTAAGTGTAAGTTGGAAGTACACTAAGGATCTCAAACTGAATGAAAGAATTTTTTTTGAAGATATGTATATGATGAATTTTATCATGCGTCTTTTCACAAATATTATTAATCTCCTGCCCTTATAAAACATTTTTTCCAAAGAAATCATTGTCATTGAAGTAGCCCTTTCTGAGAAAAATAGTTTAGAACATATATATAGAAATGTCGCACTGACAACCTTAGAACAGCTGACGCGTAGGTATTACACCGCAGTGCGTCGCGCAGCTGGCCACCCGATCGCGCTTGCCCTTGCAGTCTGATGATGCAATTGTTAGGATTAGGTCTATATTGTGGTATATTATTGGGACCTTGAATAAGTTCTCGCTGTTTCTTCAAAGATGGCAGTAGTAGTACCCGGTTCATGGAATTTCGAATGGCAACACACATGCGAGGCAATAGTGTATCTAACCTTAAATTTCAGTGTATGGTAGTTCATTTTACTGTTAACAAAGTAATTTTTTCTTAGTTCTGAAAATGTCTACTTTTGTGCCAAATAAAGTGTATTTGAGAGGAATTTTATTGCATTACTTTATTCAAAAGAAATCTGCAGCTGAAGCATATAGAATTCTTCCTGAGACTTATGGTGACAATGCTTTGTTAGATACGATACGCAGAGACTTTCGACGCTTCAAAAATAATGATTTTCAACTTGAGGATAAAGAATGTTCTGGCGTGCTGAAAAAATTTGAAGATGAAAAGTTAGAGGAATTACTCAATGAAAACTGATGCCAGACGCTAACAGAACTTGGAAAAACATTACAAGTAGATAAGTCAACGGTTTCAAAACGTTTAAAAGTTTTGGGAATGATCCAGAAGCAAGGAAATTGGGTACTGTATGAATTGAAGCCGAGAGACGTCGAACGGCGTTTTCTCACGCTTCAATGGCAGAAAAGAACAGATTTTTTGCACCGCATCGTGATTGGCGATGCAAAGCGGATGCACTATAATAATCCAAAGCATAGAAAATCCTTATTTAAATTAATTAAAAGCCCAGCCACGCATCAACATCGTCTTCAAAACCAAACATCCATGGTTCGAAGCTCTGCTAATCCCACCAAATAGTGATAAGAAATTTTTGGTGGGATCAGCAGGGTGTAATTTATTGTGTGCTACTCAAACCGAATGGGACTATTACGGAGGATCGCTAACGACTTTAATTGATGCGTTTAAGTAGAAAAATGGCCACTATACAAGCAGAGGCATGACAAAGTGATGTTGCTACATGACAATGCTCGGCCTCATGTTGCAAAACCAGTGAAAATCAACCTGGAAACGCTTCAATGGGAAGTTCTACCCCACCCACCATATTCAGCTGACATAACCACATCTGATTTTCACCTATTCCGTTCGATGGCACATGGCCTAGCTGACCAACGCTTTCATTCTTATGAAGAAGCTGGATAGCCTCAAGACATGTCGTTTTTCCGACGCGGAATTCATATACTGCCACAAAGATGGGAGAAAGTGGTCACTAGTGAAGAGCAATACTTTGAATGAAATGTTTTTGTTCCTTATAATTTAAATAAAGCTTTTATTTTGTAAAAGAAACAGCGAGAACTTATTCCAGGTCCCGATATTTATGAGCATATTTTCAATAATACATTTTTGTTATAATTATTTTGGCAAAGTTGTTCTAAAATGAAGAAGATTATGAATATTTATGAAAAGGTGTATGATAAATTTCACCTGTATAGCGTAAATTAATGTGTAAGTACAAAATACTTAATGTCGAGTCCGATTCATACTTGGTTGGTTTTTAATTTAATATGAAACACTAAGAGAAGCAAAAATAAGCTATGTAGTTGGTATGTAATTGTATTAATATACAATGAGTATTTATAATGTGATTTTTGCAGGAATATAGAGAACTAGGTCGACCTAGAAAACCCATGAGTTCATATTTTCTTTTTTGTCAAACAAAAAAGGATGTAATGAAACAAAAAGATTTAAAAGAATTCCAGGAACAAATGAAAAAAGAATGGATACTTCTTCCGGAAAAAGAAAAACAGAAATATGAGAATCAAGCTCAAGAATTGATGAAAAAATTTAAGTAAGTAATTTAATATATGTTGTAATGAACAACTTGAATATGGTTGAATATTCCTATTAGAAAAAATTGTAATTCTGAAATGTTATTTTAAACCTAAAATTAATAGAAATCACCTAGGGATGGATTAATATTGTATTAATTTAAATATTGTTACTGATTTTGAATTTAACTAACATATAATCAATTTTGTAACATTTATGACTATTAGAAAAACAAAAGTAGGATTTTTTCTCTAACATATTGCCATATGTTGTTAAAAGGCAGTTAGCAGGTTCTTCATCCTAATACATAAGATCTTAAAACTTCAATCAACTTTTCACTAATGAAGGTTTATGTATAGCGTCAGATTGACTATATAGTCACAGAAAAGAAAAATTGTATATTTTGACATAATTCCCAAAATGTATACTTTAAACAGTCTGAAATCTCAATAGTTACATACAATATGTAATATGCTAAGTAAATGTTATTAATGTGAAATACATGTGACTCATGGTATGGTGGGAATTTTCATCAAGTTTTCATATCTTCTTTGAATTGCTATATAATACACTATTATATATATACGCACTCTAATATTATAGAAATATAGGTGTGGTGCAACACACGAAACTGCCGCTCTGAATTGCCTACTAATGATATAATGTGCAGGTTCAATGCTTCCCAACCCTACCCTCCTCCGCTTTCCTATTTTAAGCTATTGTGACGCTTTCATGCCTAACTTCACAGCAGCAGAGTTTTGTGCCTTGTACTGTATATGTTGATTTGGTTTTTCAACAATGTTCTAAAATATTGGGGACGTAGCAGTTCATTTAATGCTTTTCTGTTCATAACATTTTTGATAAAGTATATGCGACGTTTCTCTCACCTTCAAAATAACATCTGATTTGTTTTGTGTGATTTCCACGTGAAGTAAAATTGAATACATATGTCAAAGCAAAGTCAAAGTGGTTGCAACTTTAACAAAATTTATTGCTAAGAAAAAAGTCATAGTAAAAGCAAATCTAAATGATTGTTGACTGCAAAAAAATGCAAAAAAATGCTTAACTTATTTCCAAATAAAATCTCATTCAGAACAAAATATTGGATACTTTATGATGCACCTAACTTTTTTCCCTTTCAATTTATATTTGTAATAAATCAAGTTATAGGAACCCAGTAGTTAGTAGATAACTTTCACAAATTGTTCAAATAACATTTGATTCAACCAAACTGATGTGTGCAAGCATGTTTGAGCTTATGAGATACATTGACTTATAGGAGTTATAAGACATCTTAATGTTGTTGTATCTCACAATATTTTGAATTTGTTAATTTTTTTATTCTAACTTAACTGACTGTTATGTAACTAAATATCTATTAAGTTGTAGAAAAAGAATTTTTCTCTATTCGCAGATAACATTAAAAATATACTGTTTAAAACAGAATATCATAATACTCATAATGACTAGAGTTATTCTATATTTTTTTATACATATACATTAAAAACAAATTTGTTTCATTGTGAACAATAATAAATTGTTCAAATTATTACGGCCCTGTATTACGCAGCGCACGCGTCTCATTTACAAACACTAACACAATTACATGTGCTGAGTTGTGCCAGACTGCATGATCGAAATGAGACAAATTTGTTTTTAATTATTTGCAACGAAACGAAAACATAAAGCAGATAATAAAAATTGAAAAGGACCTTTTTTGTGTAGAATTTTTTTTCCAACAACTTTTACTTGAAACTTTTTTTTATATTTCTCACCGTTATCGAGTTATTTTGAAAAAACGCATTTTTCAACGCCTTTTTTTTTATTTTTTTCCTCTCTTTCCTGTCAATTTACATTAAAATGTCTTGTAATATCATTATTTATGTACGAGGGCGGTTTGATAAGTCCGTGACTTTTTGAATAAAACCTTTTTTTTGCGGCAAATAAACATTTTATTTTTCTACATAATAATCACCTTTTAGCTCGATACATTTAGTCCAGCGTTTTTCTAATTTTTTTTTTTCCCTCCAAATAATACGTTTTCTCAAGGCTCTCAAAATACGCGTTTGTTTCGGTAATGACTTCTTCATTAGACTCAAATCTCTTACCACTCAGCCATTTCTTTAGGTTTGGAAACAGATAATAGTCGCAGGGGGCTAAATCTGGAGAATATGCTGGATGGGGTAGCAGTTCGTATCTCAATTCGTGGATTTTGGCCATCGTGACTAAACAAGTGTGCACACATGCATTGTCTTGATGGAACAGCACTTTCTTCTTCGCCAAATGCGGCCGTTTTTGCTTGAAGTCAACGGCGAATCTGTCCAAAGCTTTGAATAATATTCGCCGGTGATTGTTTTACCTTTCTCGAGGTAATCAATGTGAATGACACCGCGTGCATCCCAAAACTGTGGCCATGACCTTGTTGGCTGACAGACTCTGTTTGGCCTTCTTTGGTCCACGTTCACCCGAGAAACCCACTGTTTCGATTGTTCCTTGGTCTCTGGCGTGTTATGATGGATCCATGTTTCGTCCATAGTAACAAAACGGCGCGAAAATTCGTCCGGATTACGGCTGAACATCGCTAAACACTCTTTTGAAGTTGTCACACGATTGCGCTTATGGTCGAGTGTGAGCAATCGCGGCACCCATTTCGCGGAGAGTTTTCTCATGTCCAAATATTCGTGTAAAATATGATGTACCCGTTCAGTTGAGATACCTACAGCATGAACCAACTCACGCACTTTCATTCTCCGATCATCCAATATCATTTCATGGATTTTATCGACGATTTCCGGCGTGATCACTTCTTTTGAGCGACCTGAACGTTCGGCGTCACTAGTGCTGGTACGACCACAACGGAACTCTGTAAACCACTTCTTTACCATTGAAATTAATGGTGCCGAGTCCCCGTAGTATTTATCAAGCTTTTCCTTAGTTTCAGTGATGGTTTTTTTTTACGTAAAAAGTAATGCTTAATCAGCACACGAAATTCACTTTTTTCCATTTTCGTAAAAATTCACGAGGTGTCTGGTTTGAATGGCTATCAAACACCAACTGCATGACGTAGCTTGCTCAAAATTTGACAGTTGCCTACTAATAGACTACAGTTGACGGCAGCACTGTTGCATTTGAAGTAACTGCGCGGGAAATTCAAAAAGTTACTGACTTATCAAACCGCCCGGGTAATTACGAACATATTTTTACATATTGCGCCAAAAATGGTGAGATGATGTCTAATTGGAGATTTTAATGGACTAATATCCATGTATATGAATAGTGTATTGCAAATGTATCAGTATTAGTAGAATTGCCAAGTGCATGACATATGTCAGAAACATATTAGCCAATTAAAATGAATTGCAGGCCAAGTATAATTTTAATTTCGCTTCATACTTAACACATTGTCCACATGCGAAAGTGGTAACTAGCAACTTAAATTTGTATTTTTTTTTACAGGAAAGATATGGAAACGTGGGAATTGAAAATGATCTCTATGGGCAGACCAGAAATGGTTACTACGAAAACATTAAGAGAGAAGAAACCAAAAATTGTAAATAGCAATAAATAGGAAGTTTGGTGCTCCGATGAAAAAATTACTCTAAGTGATAGTATTAAAGATGAAATTCAGGTTCAAAGTATTCCCTATAGAGAACAATCAAAAAAAAAAGTTCGTGCAGAAGAATTAAAGGGTAATGAGACAACAATTACAAAAGAAGAACAAGAAATGACCTTAAAGCACAAAGTTGACATAAATGTTTTAGATACTAATAAAATAGAATACATAAAGAAAAATTCAATTGATGACCAAAAAGTTCATCGGAGCACGGGTGATGAAAAAGCTTACAATAACACAAGTGAATCCAATAAGGAAAGTGACAAAGATAGTAAGACACTTTTGAATAGTATTAAAAAGTTTTTTAAATTTTAGTTCCTAGGTATGTTTACATAGCTATGTATGTCTATTTTTCGTTATTTGGAAAATCACATTTTGTCGAGCACATATTTTTAATTGAAAATATTATTTTTGATTTAATACAAATTAACATAGTTCTTTTTTTTTGTTTTATTTTATATCACATAATTATTCCTTTTATTTAATTTTTACTTGTACAACAAGGAATATAATTAATTAAGAAATTTCATATTACCTTGTTGATTCAAAAACTTTTATAAATCTGGGTATGATTCACATCATAGTATAGATGTTTGATTTTTCACATGGAATATCTCATAAAATGTCTAATATGGCATTACTGTAATGTCACATTACTCTTAATGGCAATATGTCGAAGTCAGCTGTGATCGTTGAGGTGAGTATTGTTTCATTCTAAACAGCGTTAGAATGATTGGAACTGAAGTACTGAATATTTAGTAAAACCAAAACATTTATGCAATCATGTATTGGGTCTGATTTATGAACAACTATTTATTCTGGCCACCATGGAAAGCGAGATTTACCTCGCGTCATTAAATTTTACTAAAGATATTTGGTGGTTTTAGTCCATTAAGACTAGGTGATGGAAATGGAAGAAAACTAAAAACATCATCAGGCGAGTGATGACTTCTGACTGGATGTTTATAGTCGATTGCATTTCATGTATTCATTTGAAAGTGTTGTCTTAAACACCCTAAAATAGTATTAAAAAATTAAACAAACTGTCTAGAACCCATCGTCTATTTATGATGAAATAATTAAAAAAATTTCTATAACATTGAAATATGGCATATTTTTATTTTGTGTATATATGGGGTTAAAGACAAAATATTTTTATTTTGTAGGTAATAATACTATTACACTTGAAATATGTCATTAACAAATTCTTTCCTACATAAGCATTACCAGCCATTCCAAATGTTGATTCACCTTGAGAATAATGAATAAGAAACTCGAGGGCTGCTATTTTTTGTTCATCAATAGAAAATATTGAATAATTAATAAATTACTATTATACTTATATAAACATAAAGTAAATTTAAACATAAAGCAACCTGATAGCTGAATAGTTCAATTCCATGGGGTTTTTTTTTGTCAACGTATTCCAATACAGTATAATAGCCCTTGCTATATCTTTTTTTTAACCAAAGTTTAATTCATAAAAAGGCAAATTTTAAATTTTAGCTGGGATCTTATTAAAGTCCACACATTGCCTCTTAAATGACTAATTAACTGCTTATTCGGGTTTTATGAGCAGCAAGATTGTTTAGTGCTTTTTTTATGAATTTATTTTGAATTTATTATGAATTTCATTCATTTTTTGGAATGACTATATTTTTCTTGACTTGATATATATATATATATAATAAATATTTTAATTTTATTTATTGAAATATTTCTCTGAGAATTGCTTTTGGTCCCAAATTACAAATGGCAGAAACAGCCCACTTCTGCAGCACAAAATTGTATTAGTATCAGCTGCATGACATCATAATAAAATTCCATAGTCCATGAGACTTCTAAAGAAAGTGAAATAAAGTAGTATCGCGATGCTTTCATCAATAAATCATGAATTCTTTTTCACATATGCTGCAGAACAACAACTAAGCCTTTTGCCAATCTCGTGATATGTAATTTAGTATTTGAAGTGAGACAAAGAAATAAGAACAAAAACAATCCATTATCTCGTTCTTGACCATTCACGGTTGTGTCGATAATTTTAGCATTGGACAAAAATCAGTTCATTATTTGAAATGGCTTACTTTAAATATTCAAGGTATTGTTACTTCAGATTTTCAAAATCAGATTGGGGAGCTTGAACATTGAACTCTACATTTTTGTTCTATCAGTATTTAACTCACATTCCTTAAAAATTGGGAAAAATATTGTTTCTCTACCTATGTGAACGAATTTGTGATAATGGGGTCGTTTAATAAGCACTGAAGAGGGCATGGGAGTTTTCACTTTGCTTGTTAGAAGTGTGGGATGAAGAGGTTTGAAGAGCAATTATGCCATCGATTCCTTGCAGCCAGGGAGAAGGCATATTAGACGCGGCGGCCATCCTTACTCACGAAGCTCAATATGTAGAAGTACGTTCTGTAAACATGTTACGCAAACAGATGACAAACAAATCCCATCCATTGGGTCAGATCATATGTCTTGACTGTTGGACATTAGCATACCCATAACAAAGATGGAGCAACTAGAGGGCGCTATAACCAAAGCCTTAAACAAACTTGAGCTCCTCAAACCGCCTCAAAGGTAGGATATTCTTCCACAGAAAATCCAATACCTTCTCGATTAGAGAGATAAATGAAACATGGACATTCCATACGAAAACAGGACAAAGATAGGGAAAATATAACACAATATCAAAACACTGATTCAATACATCCCAACTACTAAGAACAACAATACTGAGAAAAAAAATAATAGAGACTCTCGTGAACACAGCCATCGTCAAGTAAGCCAACAGCGCCGAAAGACTAGGGAATAGTGAGATATACACCTTCCTCATGAACGACTTCTTATAGCGAAATAAAAAACTTTATGTAAGCTTAAAAATAAGAAGACGCTGGGTCCAGATCTAATAAAAGCTGATGCGCTCAAGGTAGACGGAGACCTGTTAATAGTAATGTATAAATTGTGTATTTGTATACTTCAATACAATTGTAGACTACGTGCTGAACACAAGATATTACCCGAAACTATGGTAATGGGACCGATTGAGATCGGTGATAGCTTGGAAGTAAAGTGCGTCGCCTTCTTACCGGAAGGCGCTGGGTTCGATTCTGACCACGGGCGAATCGACCTATAAATATTTCAACTTGGAGTCGAAGCAAACTTCTCGCTCCGTGCCTTGGAGGGTACACTAAGCCGTCGGTCCTAGACGTTTTCATCCCACTGGTGTTGGGTCGTTAGCAGCTTCCGCCCCGCACTAGACTAGCGTGGATGGCTAGAGGTCTAAGCCCCTCAGTCTGCAGTAAATATATTGTGGGAGAGGGTATGCCTCAGCGGCGGGGCGATTGAACCTGATGCAAAGGGTGTCCAGTAAAAACTGAGAATGAGTACGTCGCCGGTAACTTCTATTAAACGTTTTTCGACAAAATCACTTTTTGCATAGCTTGTTTGGAATATCTTTTTCTAAGCTTGAAATTCCTTTCTTAAAAAGCTCTTCGTCCTGAGCATTTAAAAATTCCTGTGCTGCAGTGACTACTACTGATTGATCACCCTCAAATCTCTGCCCTTTCAGATACTCCTTCAACCTTGGAAAATAACAGAAATCGCTAAGGGTAAGGTCTGGTGGATATGGAGGTTGCTTGAGCATTTCGAAGCCAGTGTTTCTAGTTGCTGATAGCGACCGTAGTGAGTTGTCTAATTGGAACAAAATAATATTCGCTAGTTTGCCTGATTTCTTTTGGATTTCGTAACACAATTTTTTAATTTATTCTGCATACAAAGAGCCTGTAACAATAGCTCCACGGCCGAGATATTCTGTCCACCCCTTTAATATCCCAGAAAATAGAGCCCATGATCTTTCCCGCAGAACGATTATTTCCACGTTTCGGCGTATCATGGGGCAACCGTAGAGTACGGAGGAGCATTTGCTTCTAAAATATCTTCTCATTCTGTGATAAAAATTTTCAAGCACAAATATTTAGCAATTGCGCTTAATTCAGTTTATTCTATTTTTAAAGAACGCTTCGGCAGACTGTAAATAAAGGACTTCTATTAAAATAAAAGAACAAGATATTAAAATTATTTCCTTTTTTTTATCTAATCAATATTCCAGCTTTAACAGACACTATGTACTTTTTTTGGTTCCAAAAAGTTTCGACCTCATTCTCATTTTATAGAGAACGCCCCCGGTAAAAATGTAAACTGAGTCAATGGATCTTCATTCACAAAGTCAGGGAAAACTACAAGAGTGCCACCTCATACAGACCAATTAATATGTTTAACATATTAATTGGTCTGTGCGAAAAATTGCTCCTAAAAAGGCTTTTACGTAGGTAATCAGTGCAGAACTACAGCTCCCATTCAAATATGGTTTCACCTAAGCCCCATGATATGTTGACTCGGATATTTCGTAAGGGTAAGTTCACAACGGATACGCCTGAAGCAAAGAATAGCGTAGCAATGATGTCGACAAACTTGAGCAAGGCCTTCGATTTTATTAACTACATACACAGATCTCGTCTTGCTGCAAAATATAAGGTCGGGGAAAAAGTTTTTTGTATTTTATATACAGCTTAAAAATATTTTTTTCATAATTATTTACATTAATATAATATTTGTATGCCATTTCGTTCAATAACTGTCGCCATTTTGTAGGTAGCAATATCATCCCATTGTTGTAAAAATTTTGGTACTTTTGATCAAAAAGCTGCGACAAGTGGTTTTGATAGTTCTCTAATGATGTTAAGCTAACGTTACCTAAAGAATTCTGAAGAGACCGAAACAGATGAAAATCTGAGGGTGTAAGTTCAGGGCTAAATGGTGCATACATTAACACTTCCCAACCAAACTCCCTCAATATTTGGTGAGTGGCTAAAGATGTATGTGGTGTGGCATTATCAAGGTGTATATGGTACACGTAGCATCAATTTATTGCGAGTTAATCCAGGTTTCGCTAAAGTCTGTGGACTTGCTTATTTTGATCATGATATTTTTCGCACGTTCTTGTCGAAGGTAATCCATTTTTCATCACCATTGATCACTCTTTTCAAAAACGGTCCCATTTCATTACGTATCAATGGAAAATCACAAACGAGTACACCACGATTCATTAGATTTCTTTCAGTGATCGTGTGGGACCCAAGTATCGAGCTTTTGTATATTCAGCTTTCTTAAATTGAGTCAAAACTATTCTGTGGTCAATCCCCAGCTATGTCGCAGAAACTAATATACAGATCTTGCTCTAGTTTTGCAAAATAGCATCGACTTTATTCGTGATAGGTTAATCGATTACCGGACTGAAAATGCTTGAACCAGTTTGTGCTACTCTTACCGACACTGCATTGGGTAAACATCACAATTTTTTTGCATCTTGTCACATTTTTCCTGATTTGCAATAAAATTTCAAAATGTATCGAATTTCACATAAGATTCACTTATTTGGGTGGACAGAAAACTATAGAAAATGGTGGAACACCATTTTACTTCTAATTTTTTATGTTATCTATTTAATGATATCAAAACTAGCCAGATACAAACAGCACAACCAAAGAGATTTTACTTATGAAATACGAAAAAACGTCTCCCCCTACCTAGTAGAAATATGAACAATAATGAAGATGATAGAAAATTATTTGGCTGATAGAGAAACGCGCGGAAATTTCACAACATGAGAGTGACTTAAATTTTGCTTCATGGAAACCTTTTGACAACCACACAAAATGAGATTCCACAATTGCCATATTTTTTTCCAGTTAAAAGTTGGTGCACATATGATTTTCTATGACCTAAACATGGATATGTAACGTAAATAAATGAATTTAGAATATAAGGGTAACTTTCAGGAACAAATAAGAAAAATAAAAAAAATTTGCAAATCATACCATGTGATATGTCAAATAAACAGCTTGTTTGTGGGTCTCAAATATACATAAATTTTTGTTTTAAAATAGTGTATTTAAAAAATAATATTAAGAAAAATACCATTCTCTCCCTTATCTAAAATTTTGAAAAGTATAGAACATAGCTCTTTATTAATAAACAAGAAAACCTATTAGTTTATGGTTTTAAACGAGATGGTAAATCTCGAACATTCCTTGTACAAACATATGTTTGCAATTGTTTCAATTAACTATTTTACAGATTTTTTCAAAAGGTTTTCTAAATTTATTGTAGTCTAGTGTTACCATCGAGAATTATTAGATTTTTAAGTAGTGCATTATATTAGCTCATGTAAATATGTAATAAATTTATAAACAAATACTATTTGAATTATTTGCAAAAAAACAAAATCTCTTTATTAATCTTTTATTTTTTTATCTTTGTAATTTGTGAACAGTTTTTTTCTAAATTGGCAAGAGGCTACAAGTGAATCGAACAAACCTTCGCTGATTTTAATTTGTGAAATTGCTAATATACCTTTCTAAGATATGTATGAGACTATTATGTTGCAAATACAATGTTTTTTGTTTCATCTGAACGTTCACTAAATAACCCACAGTGATGTCAGAGGTAGAGACCATTCCAATATTTTTTTATTCCACACACCTGTTTAATTACTTAGACTATAAAAAATTCTTTCTAGCTACTATGATCAATGATCATACATGTTCCACAATTCAGATGGCAAACAAGTTCATAGTGAAAAGGATGCTGTGGGTGAAAAGAGAAGAAATACTGTCATTTCATAAACTTTATATTTCAAATTTTAAGAAGACCAATATATTTTTTGGCATAACTATTATTGCTCGTACATACCTATATTGATAATTACAAATAGTGTTAGTCAGGGCAAAAAGCCCAATAAATTTTTTCCAAAAAATATTATTATGTATTTTTTAAAACAAATACTTTATTAAAATTTATATCAGTATTTGTTCTGATGTTATTGAGGTTCCATTATTTTGTTTTTAGTTACAATCTTTGTTTTAATTAAATTTTGTACAAATATAAGTTGAAAATATATTATTGTACTCATGCATTTTTACTAGTATAATATATAATGGCTTCAAAAGATACTGTATTTTGATTGATGCTTAGTCTTTTGATTTGTAAAAACTTATGAACCAAAAGAAAAAACACCAAGAAAGTAGAAAATAAAGACAAAAAATTCTCCACCCATGCATAATTACTAAAATAGAAATAACCCTTACAAAATTTATATTTGAAATTGAAACATTACATGAAATTCTATATGAAAATTATAGCCATATTAAATACAGTGATTCATTTTATATGATGAACTCTAATGTAACATAAAACTCTCTAATTTATCATTATAAGAATATATTACTACAAGAGATTGGTTGATTTATACTATGACCATGAAAAAATTTCATTTTATAGATATTGATTTTAGAATTTTCCAAATTATCAATTTATGAAAGATGTCCAAAGAGAATTTTTGTTATTTTACGACAGCTATTGGATAAATTAGATTGCAAAGTTATGCACTGTGAGAAATGTTTAAAAAATCTGCAATTTCACTCTTTTTTTTTAAATATCCATATAACGAAAATAAAATCTCAGTCCCTGAAGATCTATAGAGATTATGCCACATGTTATAATTTATACTTTCTAAAAAACATATTTGAGCAAACTAAAACCGAAAAAATTCTGATAATGTGTATAATAATTTTCAAGTAAAGGTTGTTATTATTATATTATCAGTACAAAATACCATCAGTGACACTAACCAATAATAAAATATTATTTACTTTAGTAATTTTGTATCATAAAGATACAATTTACAACATGTATTTATTCTCAGAAACAAAAAACATTTGAAATTTGCATAAAATTCCATGAAGCAGTTTATAGAACAAAGTCTGGAAATCAAAGAGTAGTGTTTTGAGTACATTGTTTTTGCCTTGTTTATAATAGAACTATTAAAACTGAAATCTCATGGAATTAATTAAGTACTACTTAATAATGAAATCGATAAATATGCATTATGATCCTAAGTGATTTTTAGTGATGTTTCAAATGTTTTATATATTTAAATACACTACACTGATGTAAAATATGTAAAGAACACTGCACACAGTCCTTCATTAATATAAAAATTTCAAACAAAATATTAGTACACCATAGCCTCTATTCACCATTAATAGAACACTTAATTTAATCTAACGATAAAATACAATAACCTTCAAAAATTTTTGCTCAAATGCCTATTATATTAGCTGATCACAATTTATTGCTATAAAATTATTATTGATTATGAATTTTATAGTTGATACTATAATTTTGAAACAATTTATTTAAATTGTTATTTCTATTAATTTAAAAGTGTTATTTCTATTAATTTAAATCATCATGCTTTTCCTTCCTTGTAAATTAACAAATACTGACAATAACATATCTTTATGTATTGCAAAACTACAAAAGGCCTTTATAATTTGCCAAGCTATATATGTTTGTTCCTACCACGAGACTAAATCGAATCGCCTATTGCTGGTAAAAATAATTTTAAGACTATAGGTGAAATTATTCTATCAGATTATTAATCAATATTTACATCTGTATTTAATTAATCTACAATATCTAGCGTGATAAAATTCTATTTTCTGAAAATTGCTTTGATTAAATGAAGGAATTGTTGATGTGGATGGATTTGAATAGTCCGAAAGTACAGAATATTTCCATTGCCTCTAAAACTAACCACTTACACTAAATTTTGCAATTCCATTCATTTTATATCTGGCTTTTAAACTAAAATGGCAATTTGTGACTTAATGTATACACACATCTCACTCTGTAAAGGCACAAGCTATAAAATGAATCTTTAGAATTGGTAAACGCTCAAACAACAAATAACTTTTAAACTTCACTAAGTTATACATTAGCATGTACTAATATTAGTTTAGATTTCAGTATAATAAACAGTGATTCAATGCAAATAGAAGAAAATAAGAAAATGCACATATCTTGCATAAAACCACCTAATAACTGCAACAATATGACCTTTGTACCTGCCAGGTGCTATTTTAACAGTGATAAAACATTAGCTAGAAGCGACTCTGTTGCATTCTTATAAACATTGTTTTTGATGAAGCTATACAAAATAAGGGAAGAAAATGTATCCATCACCAAAAGAAAAAGAAAAAAATTGTACAACAAATAACTGAAAAACAGGGCATTAAACCTATACCATGGCACCACAGCATTGAATTCAAACTGACTGACAAGATGAATCTATACTGAAACAATGATAATAATGGAGCATCTTTCTCCAGATTCAATTGAAATCTGTTACTAGAGTTTTCTAAAATTTTCCTCGCTTCCCTCGTCTAACGGGCAAATATCAGCCAAGACAAGTGCAAATAAACAGTAATTAATATATACGATCTTGTCCACAAACTATACTATATATTTAAGGTATAGACGAGAAACTCGCAATTGACAGATTATTCTCCGGTCCCACGTAGAGATGGCGCTTGACGGATATAGCGGAAAATTTAAATCGCTTCGGTACTATAATTTTTCTATGATTCTCTCAGAAGTTCCTATTCTCAACCAACCACCAGTTAAAATAATGGAAATAACATAGGATTTCCAATTTTAGCGATTAATTGACAAAAGGAACTTCTGAAACTTACATTCATTTATTATTTTGGCCTTAGACCAAGTTAAGATTACTAAAAACATAAATGAAACAATTTTTCGATATTGTTTTTATTTAAAACTTTATTGTACACATACTTTTAGGGAAATTTAATTGACAACATAAATATAATTTTTCAACCTAATTATAGACAAAAAAGATATTACATTAAAAATAAAATAATAATACATTTAGCATTAGACACATCTTTGATATAAAATTAATAACTAGAAGTACATTATTCTTAAAACAAATTTTATATTTCCAAATTTCAATAAAAAGAAAACAGTTAAAATAAATGTTATTTAATCTTAGGGACAATGTCTAATAATGGTATCATATAAATATAACCTATGTCAGTATTATGAATATATTTAAATGTAAACTTTGTTTTTTAGCAGTTCAATATTTTATATTATATTACTCTCCAGAAAAATAATGGAAGAAATATGAAGTATTTTATTAATTTCTATATTGAATCTCTTCAAATATTGCTGCTATGTATTATTATTTTGATTCAAAAAGTATTGATACTACAAAGGTCACTAATCTCAAATATTAAGACAGAACAGTAGCAAGTACCTATCAATAGTCTACCATAAAATAGGGTCATTTATAGATCATTAATCATGTAGATTTCTCTGATGTATTTTAATGTCGATCCCATAGTCCTAAATAAAAGTACTACAAAGACAACTTAATGGCTTAGGTCACAGCAGAATTTTTCTAGTTTTGAAATAAAAACTTATAATAATTTTATTATGCTTCTACTTAGAAGCACTTTTTTGATGAATATATGTATGTGAAAATGACTAATAAAGATGTAGTGTTAATAATGTACATGAGCTTGTGAACCAATTCTATCACAGACACTGCTTCTACTATTTGTGGAACTAAATTTTTTAGTTATTGTTGACATTCTTTTTATTCTAATAAGTACTAATGATAAATTTGTTTTTAATCAATTTTGACTTTGTTACCATGTTACCTAATTTTGTAGTATCTTATCTTAATATTAGGTGTAACACTAACTTACAGCAATGCCATTATACTTTCCACCTTCATTAATTTCCATATATATGTACTTAAAATTTAATTCATGTACATGTCCAAAGATTAGTTGTATTTGTTAAATTATTGACTGACTATATAAACCTTCAGCTGTGTGTAACTAAAATCACAATTCTAAGCCTCACCCATCTAGGTACTGATGTTTGTTTCAAGCTCTGTATAATACAGAGCAATACATGAGTATGTAAACGACAAAGAATTTAATTTTGTATAATGGAGTAGCTACCAGCAAATACATTATAAACCTTTATGTGTTTTCATGACAATCTGTTCACCTTGCATTAATTCAGTTAGTTTCAGGTTTGTGTCCATAGTGAAGCTACAGCAAAATTTGTATACAATATACAGTAATGTGATTCCATGATAAACTATAAGTGCCAAATTTTACACCATTTGGAAACCTGATTTATATTCATACATAAAATCAATAAATAATTTTACACAAGGTTTAAATAATGCATGATATAATTATAATCATCTTATCACTTTTAGTTTCTGAATCTAACAACTTATGTTTTCCTAGATTTTTATTAAAATATAACAACAAAAATTAAAACAAGAATGATTTGAACTTTATGTTTAAAACAAATTTTAATAATTTTCAAGCCATTTCACAATATACTTTTAAGAACTGAGAAGTAATTGAATCACAAGGATATCAGCTATTTTCGGCTGACTTTTGACTTTGTAATATGCACTAGCAAGTTTTTCTTTTACACTATCCAATGATCCTACAAGTTCAAGAATGTTTCTAAGTTCATTCCCAGGAAAACTTAAGTATTTTTTAATTGGAATTTGAGAAACACTCAATAAGCATTATGAAAATAATATATAATAATGAAATATAAAAGATGCAAATATTTACCATTTTAAAAAATACCACATTGTTCCATCTAAATTTGATATGAATCTCATTTTTTACTTTTCTTTTCATAATAATTAAAAGCTTGTAATTTTAACATTTTCATCAAAAGTTACATACTTACCATTTAATAATCTTTTAATTTTTCTTTATGGCTATCACATGTTAAAAAACAACAATCAGTAGACAGATCTACAAATTATTTGACCTTGTAAGCAATTTGATCAGTAAATGCACATGATTTTAAAACTTTTGTTTTACATTTGTAGCCTGCAACATAACTTTTTGTTTGGCATTGTATAATATTACTCATTTTATACTTTATTATTTGATAATAAATTTAATAATGGCTCTATATTCACATCCTACCACCATGTACCTTTTACCCCTTCTGCTATTAAACATTGTAATGGCAGAGAATATCTTACTTCATCATCTTCACAATTTGCATTTGTAGATAGTTGCGATATACAATTCACCAACAGTGCTTTTATGTTTTTTCTAATTGGCTACATGTTGGGGATGTATTTCTATAGCCCTGACTTCTAATAAAAAAAATTCACAGTGGATCTTGATTAAAGTCAACAAACTTACTTTTTTCTTTTTTATGCAAGTATTTAAACACGTCTGCATGGTATACAAATTATGTATTCAATTTTTGAATGATGGAACTTGCAGATAATCGATTTTATCATTCTTTTATTTTTCAATGTACCTCATAGATTTTAATACAGGCAATGTTTCTGCACGATTTGAAGTGAGGAGAATGGAGTTATAGAGAACCTTTATATATTTTGACGAATCACTGCAGTTATGTCCATTATAGGAGTCAAACAGTCTGTCAAAGATTAATAACAAATCTGCAGTATCCAAACACTCTTCGGGAGTTAATTGTGATCTGAAAAATTAAAATATAAATTGAAACATCTGTTGTAACAAAAAATTAAAGAACAAGACTTATTACTATTAAGATAGATACTTTAACAATTTGCTGTATATGTACTCATGAAAATTTTGTTGTAACAAAACCACACTGTTAACCAAACCATACATTTAAATACTCTAGTTCAAGTAATGTATAAACTTAAAAGCAATTCACACAATCAAAATGCTACATCCAGGAACATGAATAGCATCTTGAAGCTGTAATTTTTTTTGTACTTATTTAATGGAGTATGTGAAGGAAAGTTTTAAATAGCCAAGAACTTTTCAATAAATTATCAATTTTAAACATGGTTTTCAACATTTTTAATTGTGAAAAGCCCAATATTAAAAGATATAAATTGTTATTTTTCCTATCCCATTAAATCAGATTAAATTTTATGATGGTTTTATATTAATAAAACGAATTACAATAATGTATTAAAAATAAGCACCTCAAAAACTGACAGTATATCATACTAATGTAAAGCTAAAAGTTCATGTAGGAACCCTGAGCCAAGTAAGCATGGCATAGCTGCAATTTTGTTACACAACTTACTAACGCTTTATTTAATTGTGAAATTAATTAGCTACCTAAACAAATCTTTAGATAAAGCCCAAAGGAATAAGTCAAATGCAGATTAAAAGTAGTGATTTCTTATTTGTCAATAGATATAGCATAATTAATATTAGTAAATTTCTTAAAAAATGGTGAACATCTTTTAAATGCTAAATAATATAATAATCCTTTAAGGAATGTTTATTTAAATTATTTAATATCATCTGTTTCTAAAGACCTACCATATAACACTTATCAAAAAATTAATGAATTTGTTAGAAACTGTAGTATGAAGTTTGCATAAAACTTAATGTCGAGTTTAATGAATGGCTGTGGTAACATTTATGAAACAGTACAGCACTAAAATGAATTGAAACATATCTAAAACACATCACAAAAGAAATAATTTAGACTTAGTTACTTGTGCAATAGCAAAATGGGCAAAATAAGATTGAGATTAAACAACAATAAAATTGACCAATTCTTACTAAATTATAAATTTAATTTGTTTTCTCGTATTTGATTTCTTCTTTTAACCCCTTTGAAGTTTAAACTCATTAAAATATTTTCCCAAAATTCTAAGTTAATAGCACTCCTTATTCTTACAATTTAAATCACTATGAAATTAAATGCCAATTATGCTTACACAATTTTAAAGATGGTAATGCTGTTTTGCTTAATCTCTGGAATGCAATGAAAATATCGTTTTTCGAAATGTTGATCACATGTACCTATAGTTGTCGTAAACATAATCTTCAACATTTTCTTTTCACACCAACAATCTTCACCCAATCGGTAAATCTATCCAAACTTGAGTATTTTAGTTTTGGAAAACGAATATCTGGAAAAATTTTATATGCCTGAGTACTTAGTAAATGCTAAGTCATTTTATATATTTTACCTCTAACAGTATAGTAAAATTAAACATTCCTATCTTAACCATACTGTATTATTTACTTACCAAATTTTTACATTCAAAAATACAACGTCGACGTTGAGGCATTGTTATAACAACGTTCATTTAAAGATGAAGTACGAAAACAGAAACAAACAATAAAAATATTAAATAACAACAATAAACTAGTAATAATAATAATAATAATTAATTGATATTTATCAAAATTAACAGAGGTTAAAGGTAAAAGACGCTCTCATGACACGAGACGCCAATGAAAGTGTACAGTGTTACCAACAGACATATGATCACAATGTCTATTTTATTGCAATCATATAAAAATATTAAAATCCATTTAATTACTTCAATCTTATTTTAAGGACGTATAATTATATAATGCAACTAATCATATTTTTAGAAAAGTAATGTGTATATTAATTAATTTTTATATGATTATATTTATTTTAAGCTTAAAGCGCTATCTGTCGACATTTTATTAAAAATTGGTAAAAGCTTGCTGTGCTCTCTATATAGATGGCGCGGCGTATCGCCTATTTTAAATAAGTAAATTTGTTCCGAGCTACACTCTGGATTTGTCCATCGTAAATAAAAAATAAATTATACTAAAACTACTGACGTAGATCACACAAAACCAACTGAACTTGACATTTTGTAGATGTTTTATAGCGCCACAGAACACGCATTGAGTAAATGAAACGAATTATTAATAGACTATACGGTGGTGTATGTTATGGGTATATCATTGTAAATAGGTTAGGAAAGACTGCTCTACCGCATAAACCACTTTAGTGATTCAAAATTAATTTGCGTTTTTTGTAACATTTAGTTAAAAATCTTATATAATATTACATGTATTTTGTGGGGTAACTAAACCATTTAATTTACGACCTAACTGCAGAACGTTCTGAATGACCATATGTTTATTGTATGTCAGTCGTGTTATCTATATCCATCAAACTCGGTTCAATTAATAAACAAGCTTACAAAAATGGACTTTGTGGAAAACACTCTTAAGAACGTAATATTCAAATAGAGTTTTTGAACTTTGTCATGATTTCAATGCTTGTGGGTTGTACTACATAAATTATATTCTAATAAAGAAACACGTAATCAAGCGTTCAACATTATCTTACATGTACCAAATATAATTGAAAAATTGAAAACCGAATGCATAAAAGTGAACTGAAAAAGAAACAAGATAATATAAAAATCGTCCAATCATACATGAAAATGTTTGCAATCAGAGGCATTATATTCATGTTTCGTACTTATTACGAGTCTTGTCTCTTTCTTACAAAGATACTAGCTTATCATCCTCCATATCGAGGTCATCATCGTCATCAAACTCTGATTATCAATATCTCTATTGGCGTCCCATATTCTTGAGGTATCTCCCGTATTTTTCTTTCATCTTCTCTCTGCCTGCTATCCCATCCCATGCTTCCCATCTGCATATTTTCAACTTGGTATCTTACTAAAATTGAGCAATTGCACTTCAATATATAAGCGTCTAATCAGCTTCCGTATTACGATCAAGCCAATTTCAGCAACTTGTAGTTTAAATGCCCAATGTTGCAAAGTAGAAATGGTCAACCTGCTATCTAACATTATATCTTTATTCCAAACGAATGAACTAATTCCCTTTGAAATAAACACCTACCGCTTATATTTCTCGTCGTCTCACAGTCGTCCTCATATTCAAATGCAGTACAAAGCTCGTGGAAATGTTCTAAAGATCTTTTTAATTATGAAACATAAATAAAAGTAATATTGTAATAAAAAGTGTATTATTTTATCACAAACATACATTTTAATTTTATATATTGCGAAAGAACTTTTTGTGCACGTTAGACAGATAAACAGATTTACTTTTCGAATTTATAATACCAGTATGAATCCATTATTTTATTCTTAACTTTATGTAATATTTCAATACTTTATAAATTACTTTTACATGTTTCCGATATTATTTAGAATAGTACGGATGCTGGAAAGGACTGTACGAAGTTTCAAATCAAATTCCTTTCAAAAGTCAGATAGGTCCAGGTACTAACCAAACATTTGTTTGGAAAACTATTTTTCCTCATGTCTGCTTTTTTTTTTTTTTATTAAAGGTTTTACTAAATTGAGAAGTTCATTGAAATTTTCATTGGACATTGTATTAAAAAACAATCACTTTATAGTTTTCGCAGTAAATTTATGTGACTGTATTTTTTTGTTTAATCCGTTTTTGTTCACATTGTTCTCCCTTTCATTTTTTTTATCGAATACCCAATAGTGGAAACAGTAGCAGTGACAAGTTTTGGTGTTCCTGATAGAACTGGTAGAATTTATTATTATTATGGTATGGATGACTCTCGATAGCGGGTTTAAAGTAAACTGAACGTGCGAGTCCGGTTCATTACTTATTCCGATCATGTAAATGCTGCGCCAAACGGTTCGTTCGACTGTTATGGTCCTGGTCGGGTCACTTTTTAGGATTATAAAACGTATAAGGTTTTACTCTCACCTTGTGGTCATATACATACATTTTTTTCATATACATACATCACAAACTGTGGTTTCGATTTCCAAGTGAGTCTTATCAAGCCTAAGACTAATAGACTGACCAATTGACTTAATTGACCGATTACGGCAAAGCTGATTCATCTCTAGTTGACAATTAGGGTAAAAATCATTGCCCAGTCTGAAAAGAAGCTTTTTGAAATGTATGGGCTGCACATATTAAATATTTGGTCTCAATTTTGAATAATAGTAAAAAATAAAACCGTATTATATTTATAACTTTATTTGCTTCGTTATGACTCCTTTATTTAAAAATCCCATTATTTTACTTGCTAGTGTATATAGACCTAATGAAATATTTCGTTCATTATTTGAACAGTTTTGTAATAAAGAAAAACGTAGTTTTAAACTTTTCATAATATCCGTTGTTTTTGAAATTTAATACTTTATAGCTCTGGATAAATAAAGTTAGTTATCGGCAAAATGAGTATTTTATAAATAAGAATATGAAAAAAAACTAGCGCTCCTAAAACTTAAAAGAATAGTATAAGATATCAAAATGATATTTTATATCTTTTATTGTTATATTTTCTGTGTTATATTCTATTTAATATTAATATCGTGTTACTAATTTAAAAATAAAAACAATATTGAACAATTTGAGTATAAAAAATCATTTGTAGGCTTAATGGCTTAAGTTCATTGTCAAAATTTAATTTGAAATGATGTTTACTCAATACAACAACGCATATAAGTTTTAAATTTTTGAAATTATTGAAAATATATGAGTTCAATAGGTAAGTACTGATTCTTCCCATCATTTTACCGTAGTACATTTAACCTTCTTAATACATCGAGTGTAATGTAATATTTTGAACTTAAAACAGATTCATAAGATGCCTAGAGTAATAAATTTTACGAAATAAAGAAGAGATTATATAATAAGTAGTTTTTATATGTGTATCTAAACAAT